>JAUCNO010000279.1:1993401-2022193 GCA_032353835.1 Enteromius viviparus | reverse complement strand
GAAAGCTAGGTGAGATTTTGATACAGCAAGAGGAAAGATGATTTCAACATGCTTTTCATTTATTTGGCAAAAAAAAGGAGAGTGTGTATTGCAATCTAACATGAATGTATGTGCTTTTTTAGCACACAAAGTGTAAACAACTGACATTAACTTATAAATACAATATAAATATGGCACCGTGCAAAATAAGATATTAAAGAAACAAGCATTTGCCCTGATTAAGGGAGGATGTTTTCCATAACTACTAGGCCCTTCCATAACATTAACTGACGTTAAAACTAACAGATGCTAGCTATTTATTGATTAGCAAACCATGTTAGGCTAATGTTAACTCCCTGAAGTCGATGGTCACGTCTTTTTTTTTCTTACCGGTGTAAAAGACACTAAAAATACTCTGTTGACTTTGGTCAAACAAATAATGTTATACACCTTTCGAATCTGTAGGTGTCTACTTTTTGAGTACGCTCTCAGTAAAAACAAAAGTGTGTGCTTTGGCAAATAAGGAAAATAAACACTGTGCGTGTTTTTTCTTCGTTTTCTCCGCGACTGTTTTTAGAAATGCGTCACTATATATATAAAAATAAATTAAACTTACACTAAAATGAACTGAAACTCCACGAAGACATGACACACAGACATGAGACATATATCTATAGAAAGCTTTTAAATGCAAGTCTTATGCGACCGCGCGCACGAGCCACTTTCATTATCAATCATCGTTCGGAAACAGCAAAATAATATAATTAGTAATAATAATTAGTTATTATAATAACTAGCTTAAGCCTTGTCTGTGAAACTGGGAGAATACCAACTAGTTTTAAGTGGAAGTGACACTTTTTTTCTTCCTCCATTTCTGCCCCCTGGATGTACGGTGCCCTTAGCATTTGCCTATACTGCCTATGCCACGGGCCGGCCATGTGGAGACATTAGGCATTCATCACTTCAGTTTGCGTCTATTTTGCACCGAATATAAATGTGAACTCAACAAAATTTAACACATCTGCTCTGATTTATGAAAAACAAAATCTTATTAAGAGCCCATCATATTATTCACACCCTGGTAGCAGGTTGTTTGCTTTTTGGAAATCATTATAATCAGCTGCCTCAGTATAACATGGGTTATGGTTTTTGGAAACTGGTTCCAGTGCAGTGTCGATGATCTCCAGAAATCTGTGGACCGATGCGAGTTTCAGCGAGGGGACGAGAGCTGAACACTAAATGAAATTACCTTCCTGCAAAACTGCTTTTCCACTACTGCTAGTGAGGGGAAAAAAAAATCTCTAGGCCTGATAAGAAAGCTTGTCGTCAATATTCCCTCAACACTTAAAACATCTAGTCTAGGGAAGAAAAAAATTATTTCTGAAAGAATGGGAAGAAAAAATGTATGATGTTTTCCACAAGCCATGTTTTTGACTATTTAACTTTTTTTTCATAAACTTTGGAATAATAAATGAAACGAGAAGAAAAGCTGTGGACTGATAAATGAATATACAGCAGAAAACTTTATACTTGTACTACATGAAGGGAAATACTAAATGCAAAAATATGACACATTTAATATGATAATTATAATATTATTGATATTTTTATATTATTATATTTTATTTTTACTAAAATTATACTACAATTTTAGCTACAGTATATATCATATTTGTAAACTCCCAAATGACAAAGCCTTGTACACAAATAAATTTCAAATGTTAAGTATTTTATTAAATAAATCTCTTTTGAAATCAAACAGTGTGTTGATTACATAAACTAACTAAATAAAAAATATTACAAACTATGCAAATTTGGCATGCTTTACAGGCCTCACGTAGCTTCAAATTGGTCTAATCTACATATATTACAAAATTAAATAAGCCCAAATATGACAAAATAAAAATATATTTAATATTTTCTTGTAGTAACCAAATTAGCACCTCGAACCTCACACCTTGTTGGTTTCACAAAGAACTTTCAAAAAGAAATCATGTGATTCCAAACTGGATAATTAAGATGTATATTTTTACACACACACACAAAAAAGTCCTGATAAATAAATTGGAAGCAGAAAGGTGAAGAACGTTTTTTTTTCCCTGTGTGCATTTCATTTGATTTGTGAAGCTGTAGTGGAACCCAACTATACTGTAATTGCACATTCCATTTTTAGCTAATGAGACAAAGCGATTGAAGGAGGGCTTTTTTGTACTTTTTCTGTAAGGAATTTCCTATGCGGGAGTTTCATTCCTGTACCCTGAGTGCAGAACTTAATCTACACCATGTCTATATAAAGCACATATGACAGCTATTCTCAAAGATCCCGAAAACCGATTCATCTTTGTAAGTCAGTGTTGCAGGAATATATAAAAAAGCATTTGGCTATTAGTAATTCTAATTGTGCATCTTATTTTGTTTTCAACAAACAATCAGTCAGTAAACAAACAGACAAGGGATAAATATAAATAATAAAATACATGTTACTAAAAAAAAAAATTCCCCTAATTTTTTATCAGTGAAAATATAAATAAAAAAATGGTTACACGTGTTGCAGAAGTGACTTATGTCTTTAAAAATGAACAATGATGATTTTAATATCCGCCAGAGCTTCAGTTGTGCTGCTTAAAGATGCATGGCACAATTAATTACTCCAAACACTCCTGTCTACTTGCATCCCAGAATGCAACGGAAACATGCCACTTTCTCTTTGTCCTGCTGTCACTGCTCTCATTGACACCGGAAGACAAGAGCACAGTGGGATTCTGGGTAAATACTCTGAAACCTATTCTTGTAGGCGAAACAGGCGCAAGGGAAATAAAGACACATGTCTCCAAATGTCACAGACTGCATTAAAAATACATTTTACAGTAAAAAAAAAAAGAGAACACATTTACCATTTAATTGCAAGGAATAAAAGACAGTGGCCGATTGTTCAGGTTTCATCACTAGTTGGCGAGGTTTTGGATTCTTCTCAGTGATTTTTTAAAGCAATTTACAAAAAAGAAAGTTGCTGAATCACTGTTGAGTTGATGACTCAATCACTGAATCATTAACTAAAAAATAACTAAATGATTATTTATGAAATCATTAAAAGGTTCACTCTAATAGATTAATTTCTAAAACATACAACTATTCACCATGGAGAATTTATGTAGGTAAACTGTCATTGAAATATTATTGGGGATTTTGATTAATCTTTGTGACTCTTTTGAATCAATTGACTGAAAAGATTCATTTAGATTTGTGTATTGATTTGTTATGTGACCATTTGTGAGTCACTGATTCGTTCACTTAAAATATTAGGTTAAAAATACTAGAATCTAACAATTCACCATATTGAATTTATGTACGTAGGCCCAAGATTTAATTATCAGTTCACCTAAATTGTCCATTAACCTTGTAAACTCTGCTGACCCATTTGGACCCGTCGGCGGGTCCAGATTTACATATGCACATTTTTAACACTTTGTGTGCATATATGTGGTACCATTTGAAAGCTTAGAATCTCTATTGTATGCAGATATAAATCACTTTGATATTTATTTTACTGTAACAAAGTTATTTACACATAAATTACACTATATAATAGTATATAATACTATATAACCAATGACATGGTTCATCTTAGGACAGACAACATATATAATACTATTATTATACTATTATTTATCACTTACAGCAGTTTTTTATGTAATTTTAAAGGGTTTTCTTTACAATAACACCAAGATATTGCATTTATGTATGCTGTATGTTGGTATGGGGAGACTTGAAACTTGGGGAGAAATTTGTGTAGGTGAAAAATTGTACAAAAACGATTTTATTCTTCCCTACTGTTGGAACAGAATAACTCTTGCATAGATTGTGATAGTAATAAATTTCTTTTTTCCTGTACTTGCTGGCATGTGTTGGAAACAAATAAATTTGTCTTCAGGGAGCTGAGGCACTCAAATAAAAAAAAAAAATGTACAAAAAATAAAATAAAAAGCGCCTCTTTTTTTGTCTTTATTATAACACAGACAATATATACAATAATTTAAATCAATTTCAACAGTGTTTTATGTAATTTCAAAAGGTTTCCTTTAAAATTATGCCAATCTTTTGTATATACACCTGGAAAGCTTATTTATTCAGTTTAGTGTATAAATTTCAGTTCAGATGCAAAACTTTGTATAGGTTTCTATGAAAGTACAGGTACATCTAAGTGGCTAGAGGCTGGCATTTAGCACATTTAAAGCGATAGTTCTTGATGAACATATACTTTGTGTGGAGAACATTCACTCAGTGTCATTATCTCATTTTTGACCAAGATGACTTTTAGAGGTTTTTGCATCTGAACTTGTCAAATATACCCATGTGACTGGTTTTGTTGTCAAGGCTCTCCCACATATACAAATGTCACAAATGCAAACAGAAGTATTTAAGCATTCACTCCAGTGGTCTCAGACTCTTGGACATTAAGACAGTCAACTGGAGCACGTAGCGCCGAGGACGCTGCTATCAGGCCTGCAAGACACATTGTGTGAGTCCTCCAGCTCAGCGTCCGTGACTCCCTGAGAGCCCACGATAAACCGACACTCCCACTTAATCTGACGCGCACAGTGTGTGTGTGTGTATATCAGAGGTACTGTAGCGCACACACTTACAATCATGTCCATTTGCTCTAGCAGCATGTGTGAGTTTCCACTGTACAGCGCGCTTTAGGTTATTTCTGCACTCCTAGGCTCCTAGCTATTATTGCTCCTGCGGGAGTGTGGTTGTGTTGTCCAGATCGCTCCATGATGATTTTTTTCTGCCTGTATGACGACAGAAAAATTGCAACTCTGTATCTACTTCCTGTCCCTATCTCCCTTTCAGTCAGGATAAAATGTGTATGTGCAGCTTTCGTGTCAAGCGAGAAGAAAGTGCCAACAGGAAAGGAAATCTCAACCCACACCTGAGTTTTTCACTCTTTTTTTTTTCTCAGGGATCGTGCTAAACTGAATGCTCATGTCATTTAATGCCTCTGGTGCTCTTTCAGAGAATGTGTGAACCTCTTTGCTATGTTGCTAATCCTACCTTGGGCTCTGTCCTTCTGAGTTCATGACAGTGGGGGAAATGTTAAAATCCCTAAGGCTTTCTCCTTCTTGTCCTTCTCAGTGGAAAATTGGCGAATTTATCGACATTGGTCCAATGACAAAGTCAAACTAGCTTAGGACAGTCAATCTGGTTTTTAGAACATGGTAGCCCTGATCAACCCTAACAAACTTGGCCAAATGCGGCCTTCCAGGTCAACCAAGAAGACTCAAGGCCCTGCAAAATCCTTTGCTAACAACAATCTTGAGCTGTGAGCAAGGTTATAATAGTTTGGGATTTTTTATTAGTTTTAATTTTTAATTCGTTTTGACTTTTTGTTTTCATATTCAATTAGTTTTAATTAGTTTTTAGTGGCAGATTTGCTAGTTTTTATATTTTGAAATTGCTTAGTTTTAGTTTAATTTTTATTAGTTACATTGTTAGTTTTTCTTTTTTTCTTTTGTAAATTAGTATATTTGTCAGGTGCATGAATCAAAATCACCAGAATAAGTATTGTATAATAAAAACTATAGTATAACTGTTTTCACTGATATATTTAATGGTTTCTGTTGCCAGAAAAACACAATGAAAATGAAATAGGTACACATACGATATAGACAATGGCTAAGCTGTGATGTTGGCGATATTTGCATGTGAGTTATTGAGTTAGAAGCAACATAATATCTATTTTAACCAAAAGCTCTGCTCCTCTCAGCAGCTAGCTGAACAGAACAGACGCAGAGAGAGGTGTGTGCGCACCTGGAAAACAAGAGCTCACGCTAACACACCACTACCAGAGACTCGCTGAGGTTTGTCCGAAAAGTAGCTAGATTTAACGCTTTTTTTGTGGAGATTTTAATCAAAGAACCGGCTTTACTGACGAGATGCGCATAATATATCATTCGATATATATCACTCAGCCCTAGGACTCGTAATCAAAGATATCCCAAATAGGACTCCGCCGCTTTCTTCTGACTTTCGCTGCAGCCATCACGCTAGACGGCGGCGTCGCGGACAGACTGTGGACACGTGACGTCACAGACTACGTGATGCCATACGGGTTAAACACCTGGCTTAAAACTGGCAGCCTGAAGTAAATAGAGTTTAAAAAATAAATAGACCCAAAAGGCTTATTACAAAGATAAAAAAGGAAAGACATTTTTGCTACGTTTTCGTTAACTATAATAACCTTGGCTGTGAGGTCAAAAGCCAACTGAAGTTCTCAAGAAAACAGATTGTCACTGAAAAGCGAATACAATGTTGAAAAAATGTGGTTACATTTGTATAAAAGTCAATGGAGAAAGATGCTTTTTGGTGGCAGAATGCTAAGAAGAGCATGCTAATCATTTAAACAGTGATCCTTTGAAGTCCTCCATCTTTTGATCCATCATTTGATCAATCTTCTAGAACACCTTAGTCCAGTCATTACCAATAAACGGCAAAAGACAAGATTTGATATAAACTATCAGGAATTGTTTGAATCATAACAACATCTTAATATTATACATCATTGCGAAAGAATTTATTCAAGTATAATGTTTTTAATGAATCTGGTTCTGGTCTGGATGGTGTATTCACCAAACAATTTGTTGATTTACTGGACTAAATGTTCACCAAAACAAAACAAAAAGAAATAAGTATTTTATGAGCTGCCAATTTAAATTTGTACGAATGACCTACACCTAACCCTGCCCCAAACCTAACCGTCACTGGGGTTTAGACAAATTAGATGAATAAGCATGAATTTTATACCTCGTACGAATACATACGAATTGATCGTGAGGCTGTATTGGAATGTGATACAGAAATTATAGAATAATTCACAGAGTGAGCCCCAAATGACTGATGGATCTTCTGGAAAAGAAATTGATATATTGACTGATACATTCACAAACCATTAAACAATTCGCATATCGGCCTAAATTGGTCCGACTGGGTCTTGATTTGACAACTCCCTGAATCACTGAACCATTATCAGTGAATAAAATCTTTAAAACTAAATTCCTGTGAAGCTCTTGAACTTTGAATGGATGGATAGTGCTCCGAATTCCTTCCAAAACCATAAAAAAATACCACATTCATATTGCGTAAATGATTTTTAGGACTTCGTAGAGCCAATATCCATTCACATGCCATCTGAACCTACATATATCAGCACGGATGCTTCTCTCATCTTGTGTCTCCCTGGAGACGGCAACCATGGAAACCGTGACAGGCCCCATTGACAGCAATCCCACAATTCCCTGTCCACTTGGCATGTACCGTAAAAGCCTTCGTCTGGAGGGCTTCTTTATTCAGGTGGCTTCAAAAGTAGATTAGTTTACCTGCAATCGATTTGGCACGCGAGGAAAAGACGGGGACGCCCTCGAGATCTTAAGAAGCACAGTAACAATAAATCTCAAAGACATTTTAACCTCAGCCTGGAGATAAAATGTACTTTGTTATGAATTCAGAAGAATGAGAAGATTCATTACATGACATCTGAGCGTAGGACAAGCAAGATGAAGATCTTAAGTGCTATTCAGCTGTATAACGTAGGGATGGTGACATCTTTAAGAAACACACTAATTGGAATAGAAACTGTAAGTGCCTTTCGCTCACTACAAAAGAATCGAATGAATCATTCAGTATGGACTGTAAACATTTCAAACAATCCATTTCATGACTGAATCATACAGTTCATTTTGAGAACATTTTGTTCAGACTTGCTCTGAAAAACATGATTCGCAAAAATGATTCATTCACACAACAAGATGATTGATTGACGGACAAATTGGACTCAATGACTTCACAAAATCAATATAAAATGATTTACAGAAACCAAAAAAATAATAGATTCATTTACAAATTGTACTGAATGACTTCAAAATAACTAGAATGATTCACAGAAAAGTTATGAATGATACTTTCTCCAATCAAACAGACTTATTCATTCACAAACTGGACTAAATGACTAGTTTAAAAAAATGCTATTTACAAAACCCTTTGAATGATTGACAGAACAAGTCTTGGAAATTAACATCTTAAATGATTTCAATGAAACTGAAACTCACAAACTGGAAAGAATGACTTGTTTACAAAACCAAATGTATGATTTGTTTTCAAAGTGGACTGACTGAATGATTCTCAAACTAGATGGAATGATTCATTCGTAAGTTTGAAATGAATTGTTTCTTGGGTCAATCATTCACCAGTTTACTAAATATATAATCACTGGACCTGTGCATTTTTAATTTGCAAGACTTGTGTTACTTGTGTTACTTACTTAATTAGTGCTAATTTTATTCCTGTAAGCAACACAACTAAATCTTTCAACCTTACAGTAAGTCTTTACACACAACAATTCAGGCACTTTGAAAGAGCGGAAACAACAGTCAACAGTAAAAAACATTTACCCCCCCCCCCAAAAAAAAATCACTTGGGAATTTCTCCTGGACAATGGAGAAAAACAATAACGATGGAGTAAGAACAGCAATAAACTCACCTCTAAACAACAAAGTTATCACCTCCTGATTAAAGCCTGAAGGCTATAGCTTGTTCAAAGGCACATGACCGACTCCCTCCGAGGCATCTTTACTGAACAGCATTTTCCCTTGAGTTAATTACTAGATGCCAAAACACATGAGCTTTATCACAGAAATGCCATGCAAACGGTATTTTGCAGAAGCTCCCTTGAGAAACAATTACTGGTCAAATGGGGTTTTAGTACATATTGTTATGGACCTTTTTGTGAGCGCACAATAACTGATATACAACGCTCTCCATCTCTTTCGGTAAGTTACTGCACATATGGCAGCCCGGTAATCTCAAGCTTTCAAAACATTGCTCGCTCTATGCTGGCCCTTGCGGTAGAGTGATGTGCAATTTGTTTAGCGAGAGGCACTCTATAACAGCTAAAGGGAGGAACGCAACTGGAAGAAAAGCCTTTTATTGCTTCAACATGGAGATCTTTCAGACAACAGCAAAATATACAGGCACTCCACTTTCCTGCCAGTCAGAGCGCAGGCCAAAGTCCTCATAAAGCATTGGCCAAATAGGTATTGTTTGGATGAAAAGTCGGTATTGGATCAGCATCCTCGCCGTTCATGATGAAGCGAAAACAAAAAGACTGCGGGGAAACTGAATATATTGCACAGCCATGACCCTATCAAAAATAGATTTATTAGCAAGAAGTAATTTAGTTTTAATCCACAAAAGAAGATCTTGTTTCATGATCCTGAAGTGCAGTATTCACACACAAGCATTCTAAAGAATCAACACACCTTATAAATACACTTACACCAGCCTTGACGTTATATTCTCTCAAAGCTGGGTATCATGAAAAGGCCTTGTGTACTTACACCAAGGCATTAAATCAAAGGGCAACCTGAACAAAGAACTACCAGACCAGAATCACAAAACACCATCCTTACAAGTCTATGGAATTATTTCTGTGCCAATAACAATGAACGAAACTTCATAAAACTGAATGTAACTTTGTAGCATTGGCATATTTTTGATCGTTTCTTGAAAAGTTACGTTCAGTTTTATAAAGTTTCGTTCATTTTTATTGGCACAGAAATAATTCCATAAGAACCTACCAAGTGTTTGTGATCGGAATGGAAGGAGAGAAGAAAACGATAGACGTCGCCAGCTCGGAGGAAGAGTTCAATAACATGACGGTGGCTGAATTAAAACAAATATATATATATATTAATAGATTTATTATTATTATTAATATTATTATTATTTTATATTTTATTTTGTAGTAAAACCATGGTTACGTTTTATAAAAGAGGGTCCCTGGGCACTGCATATGTGGGATATGTCCCTCAATCAGCACACCTTCAGCTCATAATATCAGTGAAATGACACACTGCTGAGAAACATTTCCACCTAAAAAACATTTATTTAATTCCATACATACAAAAGGGTGAAAATTACACGTTCACTGTATCCCTTGGGGTCTAACCCTTACAGAACCAATACAATTTTTCTTGCTCAAGATGTATAAAAATCTTACAGGTTAGGTGTGATTGCTGATAGTCCTTCATTTATAAGTGGTCATAGTGTTTCCTCAGTCTCAGATGGAAAGTCTATATTTTGTCTTTCGCCTGGAGATCTGGTCTATCTTCCCCCTGGGAGCCGAATGATGATGCAGATTGTGGCTTTATCCTTGATCCCGTGGTCAGAGAGCTTGTCGGGGTCATTCAGCTGTTTGCTGGTGTAGAGCAATCTCAATGCAGACGGGTCTGCGAGAATTATGAACAAACAATTAAAAGCACAGAACTCCAGCTGTGTACAGTCAATGAAGTATGTTGTTAACTAAATGTGTGCTTTTAGTGCTCACAGTACCTACCTGATGCCTCCTGTGGCAGTCTCTCCCCAATTTTTTGTTTTAATTCCGCCACCGTCGTGTTATTAAACTCTTCCTCTGAGCTGGCGACGTCTATTGTTTTCTTCTCTCCTTCCATTCCGATCACAAACACTTGGTAGGTTCTCCCCATATCTCAGCGAAGCACATGATACTCAGACACGCTTTCTCTATTTAACTGCATGTAAACGAAACACGTTTGGAGGAGTGTGCTGTATCATCAAACTCAAGACGAATCTGGCACGATCATATTACTGGTAGCAGACAAGCCAAATATAGAGCACAGTAAACATCTCAAACATTCAAAGAGCACTTGATGAAAGAGTGTGATTTATCTGAAGTGCTGAAGAAAGAGAAAGTAAAAGGGCATCCCGTTATATATAGTACGTACACGTTCATCTGTAATTGAGAAGGAATCTGTTTTTGTTGCTAAAAGTGGAAGTGTAGTTTCTCTTTCATGTTCTGAACTGAAACCGAACGCGTTATTGGTTCACTTAAATATTAGTCCTCTTCTACTTGTTTCATACTTTCAGTAACTCTAAAGAAACTGAACGAGGAGCCTTTCGATGGAAGACAACGAAAGCAGCGAACAGTACAACAGTAATCATGAGACGCTAAAGTTTGTCAGTCGGAGAGACGACATAAGTAAGTGTGAATATGATGAATAATATGAGTCAATAGTTGAATGATCTGTCAGGTTACCCTGCTGAAACAAACCCCAGCCCAAAACACAATTGAAAATGTAATGGTTTTAATGGAAAGTATAATGGTGTCTACTAGTTTGTGATTGGCTCTATTGGTGGGATTTTAAAACCTATTGGGAAAAAAGTGCCCAAAACACACTACACAAAATTATTTTGTTATGGTTTTACTGGAAGAAAGTAATGGTATTTTAATGTAAACCATTAGAACATGTGTGATGGTTTCTACTGGACTGCTATTATTTTTTTTTGCGAGATAAAACAAGAAATTGAGTATGTTTTATTGCTGTGTTGTGACTCTCAGCTTTAGATGATGACCCCGACACTCTGAGAGTGGAGATGTCTTGTGGTCATGTGGTGTCCTCGGAATCACTGACCGGCTGGTGTCGCCATCTGCTGGATCAGGTGGGTCTGACATCCTCCAGACTCATTACCATTATTCTGTTTCGTCTGTACAGACATGTTAGACAGATCAATCTGAAAGCAATATTAGGGATCATGAAATGAGAAACCAAACTTCCCTTGATTAACCTATTTGACATATCCAAACCATTAGTCATTTTTATTGATTGTTTTCACATGACGTCACACTTATAGGAACACCCCCTTTGCTACACTGTCACACAGTTTACATTAAAGAGGTCATACGGCAGATGCTCCGCCCCTTATCATAACATGATGCTGCATCCGGCGCTACGACACCAAAACAATAAAACACATTACAAACCAGTGGAGACATAACTACTGATGATCATGACTTAGTTCTGTGTTTTTACACGTGGCTGAACCACAACTTGTAATGCAGTAGGCTAGATTGAATAGACTATATTACGTTAATCTTTTGTTTATTAGTCTGTAAAATTAATCAGATTGGGGGTTGAAATGGAAAAGGATTCACTATTCTAATGCACTAGCCGTGTTTTCATATATGTTTGTGTGTGTATGTATGTGTATATATATATATTATTACATTATTTTACATTTAACTTCTTGTCTTATTTAACTGCTATTTTACTGCAGTTTGATAACCTATTTTTCACGGGTAAATATTTTTAAAAAAAAAATAAAATAAAAGAGAATCGTGATCTTTATTCTTAGCAAAAAAATCATGATTCTTATTTTATCCAGAATCGTGCAGCTCTATATATAACAATGTAATTTTTGCATATGTGAGACTGCTTCATTTTCACAAACAAGCACTACATTCCAAACAAATGCGTTGCTAGAACGTTTCTGGTTCAAACAGGAAATCAAGGTAGCCCAAAGGCTGAAAACATGTCCATCTGTTTTAAACAAACCCTGTGGAAGCAAAAAAACAGGTGTCAAAGCCTGAGGCACTCCATTAGTCTGTGTGTCCTGTGATGGACCAGAACAGTTGGTGTCCTATAAAACCACCCAACTATTGTCTGTCAGGGAAACTTTTCCGTGTGGTGACACAGACACAGGTAAGTGCCTACCATCTAAACCCTGCTCCTCAATTAGAGCTTAAAGGAAATTTAATCCATTACTTCATGGATCATTTTTCCCCCCTCTAAATTTCTGAGGTAGATACTGAGTGAATTTAGCTGACATGCCCATAATACTTGTAAAGTTTCAAAAGAAATGCAGACATCATAAACAATGATGCTCCAATGGCATTTCAGATATCCTTCTTATAGTACATGAGGTCACACTGTATATAAGGTGGCCTTAACTATCAAAAAATAAGTAAGTGTTCATATTGTATTGCAAAACACCTCTGCTGCTATTGAGGTGGGTACAAGTACACTGTAAAACATGTATACTAGTGAATCATTTATTTAAATGCAGGTTAGGCCACCTAATATAAAGCGGGACTGTACATTATTTGACGGTCCTTTTAGTGTATTTGTGGTTTTGTGAAATGAAGATAAGCTGCTAGCCTGAAGCTATTCTCCAGAGCGGAGAAGCTTCACATCACTAATAGATAGCCGGTTCTAACCTTAAGGAAGGGCCAAGTACAATAGAGTTAAAAAACCTGGGAATCTTACAAATGGCTGTTTATGCTATTATTGCAGAAGCTGCTGATCTGGAACTCTGCAAACTCATGTACAAATTCACATACTTTAAAGAGTCTTTGAGTGAAAGCTAAAGCCTGTTCTTTTTATAAGCAAGGACCGTCTTTATTTCACTAAAGCGTGGTCTTAATAGCTCGACTGGACAGGTGTGTGTATATTCGGAATCCTTTGTGCTGTTTAGCACAGCAGAGCGGACCGTCCTCGGAAAACATCCAAGGTCTGTCAAGAAACCAGCGGAGGAGTCAGTCTGACCTCTACTGGTTATGCTCTGCATCTCCTAAAAAATCCCTTTTCATTATAGCTCCACTATTATTTCAGATATTATACATTTATATCATCAACAACAGAAATAAAGGTACAAAAGCTGTCACTGGGACAGTACCTTTTCAAAAGGGACATGTTTGAGCCTAAAGGGTAATTTAATACTTTAAAGGGTACAAAAGTATATCTTTGAAAAGCCCCGAAACCGACCCAGCAAAGTCTAACCGTACTGTCACTGCAGACTTACACGCTTGTGGTATTTAGCTTGTCAGCATGTACTCTCCTCTTTCCTTTTCTTCCTTATCAACTTCATTTCTTTTAAATATTTTCTGCAGATTTTTAGTAAGGTCAATTTAAGACCAAGTAAATAACATGTAAAGAGCATATTGAAGAGATCACAACGTGAATTGGTCTATTGCAGAAAATGAGTTTGAAAATACAACTTCCAACAGATCTCCATTAGGTTTTTTTGTATAATTAAAATCTTAATGACAATTATACAAATACATGTCACTGTACCTTCTAATCACACAGCAAAAAGTGCGGTTCTTTGTCTTTTTAAAAACTGATTAAAATCAAGTGAGTTTATGATTAAAACAAGATTTAGACAACTCAGAAAACTCAACTTAATTCAAAAGGAAAGAAATTGTACATTTTATTTCAATAGTCCACTTTAGAGATTCTACTAACAGTAAGTAACTTGTCAACTGCATGTCAACTACTGTAGCAGTCATTAGAGTATCAGTAGACTGTCTGTTTAATATCTTCTAACGCTTTATTTTGATAGATTCACAACACACTACATACTATCAGAAACTTTGCAAGTATGTGTCAACTTATCCTACTAACCCTAAACCTGCCCTAACAGCCTAACTCTAAGAGTTAGTACACGCGTAGTTGCACATGAATAAGAATTAGTTGACAGTTACAAACTTATAGTAGAATGACGTTTTGTGCAATGATGTGCATTCAACATTTAATATCAAAGTTTTACGAATTTAAGACTTTCTGCTTTCTCAAGGATTTTAAAGGGATTGTTGACCCAAATACAAAAACTCTGTCATCATCATCACTCGCCCTCAAGTTGTTTCAAAGCTACATGAATTTCTTTCTTCTGCTGAACACAAAAGGAGGTTTATAAAACTGTGGGTAACCAAGCAGGAACAGCTGGAGGGTGAGTAAACGCCGAGATCATTTTCATTATGGGGTGTACGGTCTCTTTCACTTGTGGAAAGGATAAAAACCAGTGAATTCATCCGTGAGCTTTTTTTATTTATTTTCCTGACTAGTCGCTTGTCAGGGTTTAACATGGAATGAACGTTACTTGTGCTCGCTTGGCGTGGCGTTACAAATCCTCTGTGCACAGTGCTAATAGTTTTGGGTAACGAGTAGCTTTCAGAAAATTGTTTGTGCATGTCACTTATTGAGAAAACACGAATATGCCGAGACTGATCTCTTCTCAACCATTTTGATGCAGCTTTGCAAGATGTCACGCAGGTAATAAATTTTATTTTATTTTAAAATAAAATAAAGCCCAATTTTGTTTCAAAAATGGGA
This sequence comes from Enteromius viviparus, assembly GCA_032353835.1. Classification (NCBI taxonomy): domain Eukaryota; kingdom Metazoa; phylum Chordata; class Actinopteri; order Cypriniformes; family Cyprinidae; genus Enteromius; species Enteromius viviparus. The sequence goes on along the minus strand of JAUCNO010000279.1, from coordinate 2,007,254 downwards.
AGAATGCTAGCAGCGATTACAAACATTCATTTTGAGTCGGTGTGCTTTAAAGGAATAGTTCCCTCAAAAATAACTAATTCTGTCTCGAGTGGTTTCAAACCTGTAGGAATTTCTTTGTTCTGACCAAAACAGCCTGGATGCAAACTTTCTTCAAAATAACTCCCTTTGTGTTCAGCAGAACAAAGAAATTCATGCTCAAGAGTGAGTACATAATGACGGATTTTCATTTTTGGATGAACTATTCCTTCAAGTGAGATATTGCAAGATAGCTTTATCAAAAAATGTCTGAAGCACTGGGTTGCTGTCTTGAAGAACAGCTCGAGCCGAGGCCTCACAGAACTGCTTCACACTCCTTATGCTCTGCCTCCACTCCATGGGGATTTTTTTATACAATACAATATAAAACAAACTACACATGAAGATATATGTGGAGATCAGTACTGTATCACATTTGCTAAGCAACTATCGGGAACTTTTAAAACAATTTAGCTGAAAAACCCATTGCGCTCAGTTCACTACATGCCTGTTTGAGTAAATGCCTTTTAGCACGATTGTGATGAAATCTTCACTGATTTAAATATTTTTCATGGTGTAATGTAATATTTTAACTTAGGTTTACTTTATGCAAGTTATGAAATGAGATACATTAGGTTTTTGAGAAACGATTATTTGTAAATGTTTTAATCATCACTGTATAGAGTAACATCCATCCATCCATCCGAGCCTGATGCATCAAGTGAGGAAATTTTGAATGATCATTTTTAATCATTTACACTATCATAATGTTCTTTTTTTTATAATGCGTGTTGACAAAATGATTAAATAAAAAATTTTGCCATCAGGGAAGTGCTATAGTGTTCCATTATGTATAAATAATTGCTAAAAGAATTAATTTGTATCTTTATCTAATAGGATTTAAAATAGTCAATTGCAGTAACTGACAAAGTAGTGGTGTTGTGTTATGTGGGTGTTGTGTCTTGCAGCAGCCCAAGAAACAATGAGTCCAAAAGAAAAAATCCTGCAAAGGACTATAAAAGTATAACTCTAATTGATTTCATCTAAAGGTTAAATTAATTTAAAAAGCTAATGCATCAAATGTGATAACGTTCTGGATTTAATCTAAAGGTTACGCTAATTAAAAAGTTTTTGCCAGGCTTCAGACTTGGCTCAGTGCATCATTTTTATCTTTCTTTGTTATTGTGCTAATCTTAGGTTCTCCGTTTGCAGTCAGTAAGTCATGGAGTGGTTACGCTGGTTTATTTGTGATCCTTATAAAAACCTCCTTTAAACTAAATGGTACACTTCTGCTGATTAATCTACTTTACAGCCTCAGTGGTTTTCTAGAACTAACAAGACTGTGCCTCCCCGTCCAGTGTTCATGCCAGGAGCAGATGGCTGGATAAGCAGCACCATCAAACTGCCAGGATATAAACCAGAAGCATGTGTGCTCACATACATAGCCAGGTGCATTATGAGAGTAATCAGCGTGAGATGTAACCGCTATTGGCTAATAGGGTCCCATTATATTAGGTGGCGATAATACCACTAGTAACTAGATGTGTATGTAACCACAGTGTAAGTACATAGTATCTACAGCTCTAATGTTTGTGTAGCTACATGCACGTAACAACTCACTGAATGATATGTGTGAGTAAAAATGTGTAACAGGACATTGGTAACATCACTTTTTGGCAATGAAAGTACAAATGTGTACAAGGACTAACAGCACTTTTTTGGCACTTCATACCAAGTAAAATTTCCTATGGATTTATCATGTAATTACTCTGATGTTACATCAGAAGGCAGTAAATTAGGCTTTACATATAAATTGTGGTTGGTGTCCTGAACGTGACCCCTTTAGGTCCCACTTTATATTAAGTGTCCCTAATACCCTTGTACTTCAATAGTAACTAGATGTGTATGTAGTGTGTAACCACAGTGTAAGTACACACCGGTACATAGTATCTACAGCTAGAACTACACACATGAAACAACTCTCAGAATGGTGTGTGTCAGCACAAATGTGTAACAGGACATTGGTAACAACACTTTTTGGTAATAACTAACAGCACTGTTTGGTAAATAAAGTGTTACACCTTATATTAAATAGACAGCTGCTCTGGATTTAGCATGTAATTACTCTGATGCTTTACATATAAATTGTGGTTGGTGTCCAGAATGTTACACTTTATATTAAGTGCGCAGTTCCTGAGGAGTTATCATGTACATACACTGGAATTACAGAGGTGCACCAACCCACTGTACATATCCCTATACATACCCAACTACACCCCTCAATCAAATTGTTCTAATTACTCTTATAGGTAGTGTTAGAAAAGCAGTACTTTGTGAAGTGAAAAGTGTTGTTACCAATGTCCTGTTACAGATTAGCACTTACACACCATTCTGAGGGTTGTTACATGTGTGTAGTTACAGAAATATTACAGCTGTAGATACTATGCACATACACGTTGGTTGCATACTACATACACTTCTATGCAAGTACACAAGTATTAGGGACACTTAATATAAAGTGGGGCCAGACTTACTTGTAGCGAATGTAATCCTGCTGCTTTTTTTTGGCCATTGTCAAGCATCAGTTTCACTGCTTCGACACACCATCTATGAATCATGTCCTAGGGCTTCGTGGAATAGTTAAGTGTCCATTGGACACATATTTTAGATGGTAGCAGTAGGTCACGCAGATACTACTGTTTTAATAAATACTACAAATGTAGACATGCTACTCATTTCATATTGCCGTTTGGCTACTGTATTGCACAGGAATTTTGGTATTTATACATCACAGCAGTTGGAGCACTTTGGTAGTTATGTTGATAATTAAAGAGTTTTCCTCATCAAATAATTAAAATATTTAAGTTTGATCAGAATTAATTAAGTGGTTTAATCTTCTGAAGAGACATGATCAGTTTAAATGGAAAGATTGAATTAGGCCTTTTATTCACATTAACACTCATCAACATACATACTTTGAGCTCATCAAATATAGTAAAAGGGAAGTGCAACCATGCTCACGTCATGCACAAGAACTAATCATGTTTCTTCTGTTCAAACATATTTTTGAAGCGTGGCAATTTTGGTAGCATGGATTTTTAATGGATAGACAAAAGTAATAAGATAATACTGTATTAAAACTTTCTGCAAATTTATGCAGAACTTTTATGCAGGGTTTGAAATGATATTGCAGGTAATGTGAAAATGTTATTTTAACTAACCCTTTTAAGTTCAAATAATGAACTAGGTCTATTTAAGATGCTATTAGCATTTACCAGTTTTGTTAAAGCATTTCTGGCTGCTTGGCAAAACATGGTCATATTTCAACATGTCACCTACCTTCCTGTTATTCCAAAACTGAGAACAAATGCGCAATTTGCTTAAACCGGAGTCTGTGCACACTGCATGCGTTAACAAGAACTCCAATACGTTTTTTTTTAACATCTAATTCCGACTGCACAACTGGACTGAGCATTGTCAAGCTGTCAGTAATTAAATGGACATCTCAGGAACTACTCAAAGTAATGATTTTCTGTTCATTTTGATGTACACACACACACACACACACACACAAATGACACAGATGTGTAAATCAGACTGATTCTTAAATGTCAAGTAATTAGTGAAGAGGACAGTGATTTCATATAGTAACTTTTAAACTAGGCCTACATTTAAAACTTTAGAAGAAAGCATCCACGCTTTAAATCAAATCAAAACTATTTCAAGGTAAAAAAATAAAAAAATACTCATTTGTAAATTTGCTTTCTAGTTTTTTTATTCCTGTAAGTGAGTCATTATTACAGTCTATCATTGCAACTATTTCACAGTTTTGGAGAAAAAGGTGGTTAACATTCTGTCGTGTTTAAAGGGCAGTATTGTCGGACTGAACACTATATGTGTGTGAGACAAGTAAAGATGCATCAAAACAGGTGTGAGCATCATATATTTCCAATGCGTTAAAGTTATGAGGCACTAAAAGCAGATCTATTGGGTAAAAAGAAGTAGAAGCAAAGCGCAAACATCTGGTGTCCACCCAAAGTTTAGAAAAACATTTCATCCCATCCATGACCTTCGGGCCATTATCACTTGGCTCATAGCTTGGATGGTTTGTGTGCAGATGGTTTCTCTTCTCGATACAAAACACAGTCCTAAAGAATTTTTTAACAATCAAAGCATGTTTATTTGAAACTAAAACAGATTGCACCCAACATCCATATTTCCTTTGATCGCCTTTTCTGAGCTCTTGCATTTCCATGGAAGTTTGATGAAGAAAAATCACAGACATTTAATATTGGGATAATACATCGTAGTTTAATTTTTTTTTTTTTTGGTAATGGATCCTTTTCAAAGCAACTAAAACGCAGTACTGTTCTCACTGTATTTGATGTACGTATATTCTGCTTTAGAGACAAGAAGCATTGGACACCACAGAATCATTCATTTCAAATTTTGCAGCTGCAGTTTTGAAAAGTAAAGACGAAAAAAAAAAGCCAGTGCTGATTTCAAGTAATGCAATCAATCCAAAAGGAGACAGCCAGAATCCACACACTCTTCCATAGGAAGGTCAAACCTCTTTTCCTCTTGCATTTACAATTAGGCTACACATTTTGGCAAGCAAGTGTCAAGAAAAAACAACAACACCTAATTAAAACAATGGGGCTGCTTTAAAAACTAAAAACAGGGAATAAAATAAAATATTAAAATCCCACCTACCACTTAGATCCTCTAGTGTGAGTCGCCTAGAATGCATATACATTTGAAGCTTGAGAGGCAAGAATCATTCGTTAACGTGTCTGCTATAATTTAGCAAACTGAGTGGGTCCTGTGAGAGCTTTCAAAACGATTACAGAGATGACTATACAAAATGATCTTTACCTACTGAGTGATGATTATGTTTCCTCAGTGTCTGTTTTCTCTAGCTCAGGTTCAGTCTCAGCGTTCACCTTTGGCCCAGTCTGTTCAGTGTCTGCATCCACAGAGGAGGAAACAGACATTTCTGGGGTCTTCTCTCCTTTCAAGGGCTCGCTCTGGAAGCAGTTGGGTGTGGAGGTGAGGGATGGAGAGGGGCTACGAGAGGGCTCTGCAGCGCTCTGGGATGCGGGTTTTGAATCGGTCTCCGTTCCATTGATACATGAGGTACTTGTCTCCTGCTCTTGACTGTCTGTCATCTCTTCAGGGGGGCTCAGGGACTTGGGCTGTGACTCTGGCGTCACCTCTGGTTGTGGTTCAGCATCTCGTTCTGTGGGTTGCGGTTCCGGGTGAGGCGGGTGTTGGGGCGACTTCATTTGCGCTTGTTCTTGAGGCTGAGCGAGCAGCGGGGTTGGCAGAGGGAGCAGCGGCTGAGACTTGGGGAGCAGCGGTTGGGGCTGAGATTGTGAAGAAAGGGGTGTCCAGTGTTCTTTGTCCTTCTCGTTCTCCCGCTCTCTGTCCCTTTCCCGCTCACGTTCTCTCTCACGATTCCGCTCCCTGCCGCGTTCTCGGTCGCGATTCCTGTCCCGCTCCCTTTCACGGTCTCGCTCTCGACTGTGACGATTGCCATTCATTTCGCCCCGGAAGTCCATGTCCCTGTCATCTCGGTCCTTCTGCCTTTCCCAAGGCCTGCGACGATCATCGTAGTCCTGGTGCATGTTGGCATTAAAAGAAGGCCCACTTGCGCGGTTCCAAGCGGGTCCCGACGAACCTCCGCTGCGGCCCTCGAAACGATTCTGAAAGTTCGGGTTGGAACGATCCTCCTGGAAACCCTTCGGAGGTCCACCAGACATCCCCCTCATGTCTCGCTCGTCGAAGTCCCCCCTGGGTGGTCCCCAGCGACTTTCTGCCCTGAAACCTCCAGACATATTTTCTCTTCTTCCCTCTCGACCTTCGACTTGCAAGACTGTTCTCGGAGGTCGTTCTAGTAAAGGTGGTCTGGCAGGCACGGGCTCCGTACGCATCTCCAAAGGAGGCGTCTTTAACAACCCTGTGCTCTGCTTCTCTGGTGGTGGAAAGCGATAGTCCTGGTCTCCTTCTTGTTGGGCACCTACATCTGACCTGGGTGGCATTTCATTATGAGTCTTGGCTAGACTGTCAGCTCCAGCAGACGAAGGGTTAGGTGCCCTTGCAAAAGTGCCTTCAGCGCGGTTAAAATGATCCATTTGTGAGAATGGAACCCGAACGCGGGCTTGGGCTTGAAGTGAAGCATCCAGGATGTTGTTGGTCTGATGTGCAAGGCCTGGCTGCATGAGCAGGGGGAAGCGGCCCCCGTGTCCCTGGAGCAGGTTGGGTCGCAGTTCCAGGGGAAGCAGCCCTGCCATCCTCTGGCCAGAGAGAGGATGTGTTAGAGACGCAGAAGGGTGCATACCGAGAAGACCCATTCCACTGCGCACTGCATTTTGCATTCCTGCAAAAAAAAGAAAAAGAAGGTACAAATATAAATACAAAATTTGGCATACTACTGTGTACAACAATGCTCAATGACAATTTCGCTCTATAGCAAAACCATGAAATAATTACTTGCATCTAGCATTGGGTGAAAGGCTGGTGAATTGACAATATTGACAAGTGAGTTCATTTTTTAAGAAACATTTCCAATGAGGAGGAGAAGCCTTATTTGCGATTATGTGTTGCGCTGAACAATTAGAAAATATAACACAATAATAATAATAATAGGTTGTCTAATAACAACAACAACAGTTTTATACACTAATAGAAGTATGGGCCTAATACCGTCTTGACTATCAACAAAGAGATTGGCTATCGTCAATCTATCATTGATACACAATATTATTGTCTACTAAACCCTACTGGCATTCAAAAGATAACACACAAATGCCAAGCTATAAAGATACACCACACAATTCATATAAATTGCTTCAAGATTCTCCTGTTGTCAAATGATTCGATCGCAAATAATCCCATTCAAATTAATTCAAATAAATGAAAATATTTATGTGTATACATTTAATATTTAAATTTTTTTATAACTAATAACTATATACATGCATGTGTTTGTATTTATATAAACGGTATAAATAATTATGTAAACCAGCAATTTTAATTGTTTGACAGCACTATGTGTTCTACAGGGAAATATACAGCATATGGTATGTTAGCCTAGCTGTATATGACTGACATTATATAAAATGTTCTTACCCTGTAGTGTTATCTCAGAAGCTGTCTCCATCGTTTCTGCCAACTGGGGCGTTTTGTCTGTGCTGCTCTGCTGATGCTGTGCTCCCACAGGGTTAAAGACTCCTGCCCCGGGCATTGCTGACGGAATAAAACTCCCAGGAATAGTACTGGTGGGAGGAATCATGGCTCCAAACGGAGAATCCTTGCTGTTATCTTGAGTGGTTGGCAACGAAGGCTGCACTAGAGCTATAAAGGCAACAGAGTGATAAAAGACCCATTTAGGAGCTTGAAAATTTTACCTTAAGGACAGTGCTTTCACAAGCAACATTGTGCAAAATAACTTTTAGAGGCTGGTTAACATACATGTCTGAGCTGAAGCAAGACTGGTTCCAACTGCAGACGGTCCTACTCCTGGAGTGGCCATGAAACCTGCGAAAGAGAAATTTAGAAACTGATGTATATATTAAATAAAAAAATAAATACATTGTACAGTTAAAAACTTCATTATCTTATATTTAGGTTGGCAGCATGTACCTGGAGGAGGTTGTGAAGCATTAAACCCAGCCCTTAGAAATGGTGGGGGGGGACCAAAGCCTGGCGGGGGCATTGCCATGGTGACGGGGAAGGATGGAGGCACAATGCCAACAGCAGGGACCGTCTGTGCCACTGGAATCTAAATCAAAATAAGTCACCCGCAGATAAATAAAATGCAATTAATAATTACTTCAGCTTCCCTCATGCCCTACATCTGTTTTAAAGAAGTCCTCACAACCTTCCTGGGCCTTGAATGAGAGCTCAACAAATACATCTTAAAGGATATTTTACTCACTCCCAAGCCATCCTAGGTGTACAGTGACTTTCTTCTTTTAGACGAACAAAGTCAGAGGTTTTTAAAAATGTATCCTGGCTCTTCCGAATTTGGCAATGCTGTTGGATAGTGGCCATTATTTCGAAGCGCTGTAAATTGGATAAGTACTGCATTGTAAAAGTTACCTATATGCCTCCGGAGGGTATCACATGTGCTCTGAAGCAGATTGACAGGTTTTTGTAACAATGATATTTATAGTTTTCAAAATCTAATGTAAATAATTAGATATAATTTTTACCCCCCGAGTCAGGCATTGAGTCAGAAGTCAGCCAAGGGCTAGGACTGTGTTTGTCTGAAAGAAGCAAGTTATATACACCTAGGATGGATTGGGGGTGAGCAAAATATGCCTTAATTTTAATTTTTGGGTAAACTACTCTAACTTGTGTCCTGTAGAAAATCTTACAGGTTTGGAACAACATGACAGGGAGCCATTAATGACAGGATTTTCATTTTAGGGTATCCCTTTCAGTTGTCAAAGCTAAACAAAAATTTACTATCATCTACTAATTAAATCAGTAAGAAACCTAAACACATTTTGCTCCATTTGTCATGGTAAGTTTAAAACATGACTTAGTGTTATCATCATACCTGCATGGGCATCATAGTGACAGGCTGGGTAAAGGGCTCACTGGGTGTGCTGCTTGCTGTACTTGTTTCAGCTGTAACAGCCTGGTTCTGAGTCTCTTTGGCGGTTTCAGTATTTCTCTGAGATTCCCATTCTGCACCATAAAAACGGGATTGTCATAAATGGCAATAAATATATACACACACACACAATACAAACCAAACTTTTAGCTGCTGAACAAGTAAATTCTTCTCACCATTGTTGACCGTCTCCTGGTCAATCATGCCTCCCTCTGCAAAGTCATCCAGATCATCCAGTTTGACTTTCTCCCATGGGATATAAGTCACCCCAAGGTCCACATCCCAGAACTGCTTATACTCCTGTTTCACCCCTTTATTGAGGGCCCAAGCAATCTGCAAGCATTGCAACATGTTTAAAACATATTCCTGTCCCAAAAATGTTCTAGAATATTTCAAAGATTTTAAGTCAGCGAACATTCTTCACACGTACTTTGATGACCTTCGAACCGATTTTGTAGGAGCCTGTGCTCAGCTTCTGAAGAGCACGATATGCATCCTGACGATGCACCATACAGATGTAGGCACAGCCTCTGGGAGGAATCATCTAGGAAAAACACAAACAAACATTAAATTCAGACTTATGCAGTGAAAGCTTTAGTTTTCACACTCACCAACACCAACTGTTTAAAAACAACACCTGAAGACCTACTGAGCTGTCCGAAAACACGCTCTGTTTTAGGGTAATCGTAATTAAACTTTAGCCAGAAATATCTGGAGACTCCAAAAATGCCTCTAGGTTAGATGGTGATCTAATCAAAAAGTAACACATTATAAAAGTAAACTTTTGAAGAGCATTCAAGCACTTAGGTTTACAGAAACTCAACTCACATTGATAGATTCAATCTGGCCAAACTCTTCAAAGAGGTTAGTAAGATCTTGTTGTGTGGCTTTCTTGTCCACTTGGCCCACCCATAGAGTAGTGCTGCAAACTGAAAGAGGCAAAAACAAATTAAGCGTTACTTTACCCTGCACATGTGCGTGCATAAATACATATAGGGAAATGAACTTGTATTAATTTAGCAAAGAAAACATTTGCAAGAACTACGTTTAGGTACCATTATCATTTTGACCAGTACTGTACCAGTATCGGTACCTGCAAATTCAGTACCAGTACCTAACAGTAGCCTTTTCCCTGTACTTTATGTGAAAACAATAAGTCCAAAACTCTCAATTACAACATTTGGACAATAGGGCCCTAGAGTTTTTTATTCTTTTTCCAGAAATGAATTTAGTCTGATAATACTAAATACAAATACAGACATGAAACCTTTTCTAATCAAATTAAATTAAACCCTTTTACTTTTTGGCAAAAAAAAAAAACTTTTTTTTTTTTTTTACAGTTAAGTGGTCAATGTGGTTGCATTAATTATTTTTATCATTTAATTGTTTTATTTAAATTGAACAGTAAAAGGAATTTATAAATAAATATATTATACTGTACAACAGCAATGCAAGGAGTACTTTATTTCTGTTATATGATAAACCATACTTTTATTTTGACAGGTTGCTGTGAAGTTTCTGTGCGTTTACAATATATGATGCTAGTTTTCTCAAATGAAATTCGTGAAGTTTCAGTGCTCATGCCGTCATGTAGTGCGAGTTCGCCTGTGCTTCAGTATTTGTGTAGCACCACCATTCATACATAAAGTTAACCGAACATGCAAGATTCATATTCCAACTTTTTTATGTGTGGACTCCTGTAATCCTGTCCGGGTTTTTTGCGGAACCCATATAACCCTAGAAATGTGAACACACATTAGAATTTTTAAGTTTTAAAGAGGTGCAGGAACGACATCATGTCACAGAGGGTCTCTCTGTAACATACTATCAGACGTTCTCAAGTATCGAAATTTGGAACCTGTTTTTACTACATTTCTAGACCTGGGATCATTTCAGGTGTATTACTGTCCATGGAAGGTCCATTATGGGTTTGGAACGACATGAGGGTGAGTAATTAATGACAGAATTTACATTTTCGGGTCAACTAACCCTTTAAAACTACAGAGTCAGGAATTCAACCCTAGCAAGAACTCTGCAAACATGTTTGTCCATGAGATGAAGTCGCTTTAGAGGCAACACATAACGGGCCAGAAAATGAAAGTAACTTTCTGAAAGAAGTTCTGTCAACTGTCCTGAAAGAACAACAAATAAACTGGCACAGTATATGAAATAACATTATACATTTTTGATGAAATTCCCACAAAGACCAAAACAGTAAATGAGGTTTGTGATCTCCCCACTTATATGAACAGGATTTAATACAAACCTTAACCGTCTTATCCTAGCACATTACTTCTTTTCATATGATCTTATTTGATGTGTCAACTTAACCCATTAAAACATGTCTAATGTCTTAAACCCGACAATTTGTTAATTCAGAAAGCACAGGTGGACCTCTTTAATCTTACCACTTAGGACCCTTGAGCGGATTGGAGGAAGTCCTTTTTTCTGCCGCTCCTTTTCTCTTTCCCGTGCTCGACGCTCACTGGAATAAGAACGTGAGGACTTCCTCTTTCTGTCTCTTGAGCGAGAACGTGATCTCTTCCTGTGTTTGCGCTTTCGAGACCCCGAGCGAGACCTCGACCTCCTCCTCTTAGGTGACCTGGGGACACATGAGAGCTCTTTACCTGCGTCTGGAAAATGGAAACGTGACAAGAACTATGTGGAGACACAGCTACACTGACCTGGACCGAGATCTTGAACGTGTCCTTGAACGCGTGCTGCTGGTTTTCTTCTCCTCAGCCTCAAAGAGCTCCTCATCTACAGTATCCTGTCCCTCATCAATATCCATGTCCTGCAAAAATTAACAAGTGAACCTTATGCTTCCACTACAGCTTCAGTTATCAATCACTGAGTATTACAGACATCTAACAGAAGACAGCGATTTCATCACCACTAATATAGGATTATCAACATTTTTCTGATCATACCTGTTGCTGGTTATCAATGGAGTCATCCATTTTTGCTTCTTGTTCTGGGAGCTGTGGCGGGGCGCTGCTCTGGCCAGGAGGGGCTGAATTTTCAGAACCAAAGATGGCATCCTGGGCCTCCATGGCCATAGACTGTCAAAAATAACAAGGCACGTTAATACACATCAAGGTACGAGAACGACATAAAAGGCTCTAACGTATTATGCGAGGAAAGAATCAGAGTTTTGTGTGCCTTCTGTTGATGCTGCTGGTGCTCCATTAGCTGCTTCTGAAACTGCTCGAGGTTTTGCTGCTGAAGATGCTCGGCCAGCTGATGAAATATCGAGCTATTGATGGACTCTTGCACCACAGGTCTGAAAGAGACAGTAAGATGTCTTAAAGGGTCACCCTACTTCAAAATAAAAAAATATGTCTTTAAATCACGTTGCTTCAAAACCACAATAGCTTTGTTCACCTTCGGGACATAAGTTAAGATATTTAAGATGAAAATCGAGAGGCTTGTGACCGTCCCATTGACTGCCAAACATGTGAAGGTGCAGAAAAGTATGAAAGACATCATCAGAATAGTCCAGCTGCCAGCAGTGCTGATGATGCCGAGGACTAATTGTTGAATATATTATTTTTATTTTCTTTGCATAGAAGTATTTTTGTTGCTCCATAACGTTACATTTGAACCACTTAAGGCAGTGAGGCATTCAGACGATGTCATTCAGACTTTTATGCACGTTGACAGTAGCCGCGTTTCTGTTAATTACGCAGATTACAATTTGCTTACAAAAAAAATGCAATGAAACTGGTTATTTTTCCGCATTATCAGGTCACATAGCATATGTAAAAAGTCATATGATCATTCTTCAATGTATTATAACCCCCAAGAAACACTTCATATGTGTTTGTTCTCGAGTTTAAGGGGCTTTCCCTGTCATTAATGTTTAGACAGTTTACACTGCACACATCTGCTGTGCCGTTCGGCTCTGGTACGGACACTGAAGCTGACTGCGTACACCTCCTTTGTATAAATATATCTAAAATCAGATCTCACCAAAATATGTTGCTATGACTTATCCTGAGATCCTGTATTTTTCTACTCTGAAAAATACATTGAATTACATTAAATAAAGACAAAATAAATGAATAAAACAAGCTAATGAGACCTAAAATATGGTCCAATACCATGTCTCTAGTCAAGTGAATGAATCATCTTATCACAGGCATCCAATACTGACTTAACAACCAATGACATTTGAGATTACAACTAAAACAGCAAGCCCCGCCTCACGACTGACAAAAAATATAGCGCGTGAGAGTTTGAAATGAGCTCGCAGGCTCCCGTTTCCTTGCATGTAGATCTGTTTTCCTCTTGCGGATATGATTTACCGCGCGCCCTTTGCATCAGTGGTGCGCTCGCTTATTTATGGCATAGATTTGCTGCAATACACCTCCCTCTCTTGACAGGAGCGAGCACAGTTGAGATTGCGATCGGCCCAGATGAAAAGCGACAAGTTTGCAGGTATGAAATTATAACAATAAAAACAAGATAACAGTGAACTTCACAGTTGCATGCAGAAACAACAACAAAAAACGTACAACTGAGATGATGTAGAATCTTTCTTAGAATCCTCGCTGTGTTCCGACTCGTTCCCAAAATCAAACTGACCCAACAGCTTCTACAACACAATGAAATAATAATGTGTTATGCAAGGGTTAAACATTTTCAGCCACCGTTGTCCCTTAAGCTCCATTACCTTGTTAAAAGAGGAGACTCTCTGCTCCAGCGGGTTAAGCGTGTTGGCTGCGGCAGCTGCAGTTAGCTGTGCAGTCAGGGCCTGAAGCTGCACAACTAATCCTGCATCTAGCGCTTGCAGCAGAGAAGGCTGAGGTTTCTGCTGCTGCATCTGGAGACTCTGAACCAGCTGCTGCAACTACAGACACACACACACACAGATCAGAAATACAGCTGTGCATCGAAAAGTCTTTTCAGTAATGGAGGAATCTAACCTGCTGGCCCTGGGGACTCTGTAAGATCTGGGCGACCGCAGCCACTGTGTCCGTGTTGGAGATCTGAGACGCCCAGTCCGGGAGGCTCTGCACTATGTTGGCTGGTGTGGCAGGAGTTGCTGGAGTTCCTTTAGAAAGCAGGAGAAAAAAAACACAGAAAATGAATGGTTTTTACTAGGGCTGAACGATATGGACTAAATTTCATATCTAGATTTTCATGCCAGATATCTCGATATCGATACGATACGATATGACTACGGGTTCAGTGAAAACCAAGCATTTCTCAG
>JAUCNO010000279.1:1961273-1974087 GCA_032353835.1 Enteromius viviparus | reverse complement strand
TGTTTGTCATGTGGCAGCACAGCATATCACATACTATATATATATATATATATATATATATATATATATATATATTATAGACTGTTTCACACGCTATTCTTTAAAAAATAGGCTGTGTGCACTGTGTACTAGGCAGTAAGCAGCAAGTATGCCATTTTTAACACAGCTTTTATTTTTGTTGAGAACTCCTGATATAGATTTATGAGTTTGGAGTAGAACTACCTGTTTGTCCTTAGAATAGAAGAAAGGGGACTGTTGAAAATTAGTTTGAAAACAGTGCATAATTTGCAGTTCTGTTTGGTACTGTCACGCTGTAGGCGTGCCCTGTCTGTGTCTTTATGTGTCCATGTGCCTGTGTTAATGTTTACATTCTGTCTTCCATGTGCTTTCTCTTGTTTGTAACTCTGCCTCCCTAAGCAGTTCCCCACTCCCTGCCAGTCATGTTGACCTGATTATGTTTGTATAAATACCGTGTCTTGTGAAATGCCTAGTTGTCAGTTGTTAAAGTAATATATGCCCGTTGTACGCATTGATTTTGCTATTTCGTCAGTGTTCCTTTGTTTTCTTTCTGTTTTATTAAATAGTCAAGTTAAGTTCATCTCTGCCTCCGTGGTTTCTCTGCCTCGCTGAGAAGCAAAGTCGCTACTTCATCTCAATGTTACAGGTGCCTCTAGTGGTACAGAAATTAAACACTTAAATGCCACATCATCAGTCCAAACAATTCAACATAATTGTCAATATTAGAGAACCAAATTATCAGTTTCTGCTTTTGCTTGTTATAAATAATTTGGACACTCCTGTATTTTGATGTTTGGTCCATTTTGCACTCAAATTTGATGTAATTGAATGTTTACAAAGGATGATATACTTTTGACACAGAATATCCTAATTGGGATTATATTTACCTTTTTAGCCTTAACTCAGCAGCATTCCGCTTGGTTCCATCTCAACGTAAACACCTTGACGGCCTGTTTGACATCATGACCCTCTTAGGAAAGCAAATTGTGGTAGCATCATTAAATAGGGACAGGTTTTATTTGTGCGTGTGAGGGTGCGTACACATTGTCACTCATCCTGTCAGCCTTCTGCTGACACTGGAAATTGTGCTTATGGGGGCTTTGTCTTGTAGGTCAAATTATCCTCCAATTCATCCAGCACAGGCTGAACTCTATCTCCAGGGGATGGGATCAGGCCAGGGCCTGCATCCTTCGCATTAAGCCATCTCACTTATATAAGGCAAGCTCATATGAACTCAGTCACCAGCGCCCCTGCCTCCAATATCCCTATAACATAGCATGCATATTGATTGCAGATTGTGCATTTGAGAGACTCTTTCCCCCACATATCCAAGAGAAGCTGGGGAATCATATTACTCTGCAGCTGATTAGAAAGCTCATGCATAGGAAATTATGCGTCCAGCGCCTCTCCTTCTCCTCCATCTGCCCGCAGTGCAGGTGAAAACAATTTACACATCGGCGGCCTAATGGATACATTCATGGGGAGTGGTGAGAGAAAGGAGGAAAGAGACAGGAGAGCGAACATGAACGGCCGTAATGGACCAGGCCAATGCAGGCCAGCAGCCTTGGTTAGACGTACGGCGCAGATAGCAGTATATCGGATAACATCTAATCGTGGGGTTGCAGGCTAATGAGTGTGGTCGTGCCCTGTCAGTGCTAGCTTTTGGCCTGCACTAAAGACACTCGTAAACAATTCGGCTGTGTGCGCTTCAAACGCGCCTGTAATGTGTTGATTCAGCAGGTAATTATCTGCTCCCAGAATCAATACCCTTCTCTCGGCACCCTGGCCGGCCTCGCAGTCACAGGGCACAGCTAGCAGGGTTCGATGTTGCACCCCCCCTCCCTTCATGACCTCTCTCATTGCGGTAAGGACAGCGCACTGTCTGAAGAGGACCATTCTCATATTGCAGAAGGCGCCCGAGTGTCAGAACTTTCATTCGCAGGCGAGCAAATGAACAGGCAGCCACCGCATGCTAATGAGGCACAGGCTATTTTCCACCTTTTTTATCTGCACATTATGCTCTTGACTCTGGAGAAGGTGGGAATTAGGTTGGACCTTAGTGTCAGGCTGCCTGATGGCTGCGCTCAGAAAAACTGGTAATTGAAGCCGATGGCTGCTACGGAGGAGGTCTGAATTTGGAAATAAACAGTTTCAAGCATCGCACGTCATTTCTGGAGAGATGGCAGGGGAATGGAAATGAGCTGTCTGGATTTAATGTGCTCGCACAGCAGGGAAAAAGGGGGGCGTCTTTGTGGATGACAATTCCACTCATTAGGACTTCAATGCAGCCATAATGACAGGGAGCCTGGGACGCTGTATTCAAAGAGGGCAATTAGGGGACGTCCTCCAAACTGTAAATTTAGACGCTATGAAAAAAATCTTTACGTTGCTGTTTTTTGACTTTGCCAGATACATCTAATAGCTGTGAAATGGAGGGCGAGATGCAGATAGGTGGCCTCCCACTGAGATGTATCTTTTTTTTTTTTTTTATCTGCTGGAACTTTGTTTATCATCATTGCTTGTTTATTAGCATAATGGGAAGTGGACCAATTATTTCTCCTCTTGTTGGCAAAGTGACTCATTTGTGTTTGTTTCTCTGCTCATTTTCTGTCAGGCCTGTGAAAACATCTTCATCTGTTTCTACTTGAGCGAGTGTCTATTTGTGAGCATGCACATGTCAGCTTTTTGTAGTTTTTTTTTTTTTTATATGCCAGAATGATACCATTCTTACTATTTATAGCTGTTATGTAACATTGCACAGATTTAAGAATGCCAATTTTCAGAATGAGTTTTACAAGTACATTACTATTTGCCATGCAGCAGTTTGAGAGGTAAATATATGTTGCTTTTTGTTTTTCTATGGGTGCGGGACCTTTATGTTGAGGAATCAAAACCAATTTGAAGAGATTGAGCTTCATTCCATCGCCATTTAGCTGTTGCATTGGTCTCACCTTAGGGACACCTCTCTGTTCCTCTTTCCATTTCCACCGGATTACTGACAACAATACATTTCAGCAGTGCAAACTTTTTCTCTCTTCAAATCCCACTCCCTCTCGCCAAAAAGGAGCTTGTCTTATGTTCTTTTCATATTTGATTTCCATGAGTCGAATGAGCACGCTTCCATTATCCTGGCGGTCAGAGCTCTCTTTTGGGGGGAGTTTCTGTTTTCTAGATGAGGACCTGTCGATCAATCCCCAAATTGACTTGGGTCCGTTAATCTCTGTTGCCTTTTTTGTGTGTCAGAGCGGCGACCTGGGCCTGATTGTAATTCAGGCACAAAACCTTGATGTGCTGGAAGAGACTGCAGGGGTTTTCTCAGCTGGAGGAGCCTGCATGCTCATGAATAAAACAGGGGCTTACCAGTTCTCCTGAGCACAGAGCCCCGTCCGGTCTGTTTTTATGGTGCTTGGCTGGAACAATATCATTCCCCATTCCAGCAGAGAGAGAAAGAGTTTGTGCAGTCTAGTGCTGGAGAAATAATTTTATATAATCAGCATGTATTTGGGGTCTCATCTTTGTGAATTTAAAAAAAGAACTTTACATTTGTTAGCCTTAATATACAGATATTATTAACAGGAAATGCCCTTGCTTGAGTTTTTTCTTTTTTATATATTTGTGTTTATTGTTATAATGCTTGAACTGAGCACATTTTAAAAGGTTACTTTATTGATACCATTGTATGCAGGGTGCCATGTACTAATATCATCATGCCCTTTCACTGATTAGATTTGCTGTCTTGTAACCGGTTTTAAGTGTCAAAAAACCAGAGCTCTCTAAACTAGCATATCTTACAGGCTTACAGACTTCCTTCTCCTCTTCAGTGAAGTGTTGGAGCACAATTAGTCATGAGTGGCATGACGTTCCTCGCGAGTCCTGTTTGCAGACTCATTACCAGACCCTGCTGGTGTCTTGGAGGCTGAGAGGAAGTCAAACAAAGCGGCTCTCATATTTCTCTAGTTCTCTGTGGCGTTGAGCAGGCCCCGGCCTAGCGGCATTGCAGAGGAATGAAGGGCTGTGAAAAGAAACCCCAGCTGCTTTCTTATTGCCTCACACCCACACACAGACACATCGAAGACTGGATAGGGACTGGAGCAGTTTAGTTTTGTTCAGAATCTCCAGTTGCTGTCTTTATTTGGTACATTATATTTTTCTCTCTTTTTACATGTGGGTGCATATTTTGTATTCAAGCATGGAATGAACCATTTTAATGTAGTGGTTGTGCTCAAATGTTTACTTTTCAATTCCACAACGTTCTTCCCATGCAGCCTTCTTTCTCATATCAATGCATTGGCCTGTATGTCACTGCTCTGCTTGACAGAGGGTGTCAAAGTGAATTGAGAGCACCGACAGCCGCCACTCTGTATGGGCCCCTCGATCTTCCATATTTATCGGTGTGTAGAGAAATCTGTGGTCTTTTTTCTCAGGTCCTGCAGGAAGGGCTGCTATGCCCGAGCCAGTCATCCATGTGGGCGATTTTTATTTTTAATTTTTTTCTTCTCAGCTCAGAAGGTTCAAGGCTGTGTTAAGACAGTTAAATAGAAAGAGTCATATTATTGGAAACCTTGTAAGATACATTATACAAATAAATAAATGTAAAATAATAACACAAGAAAGATTTTTTCCATGTAGAAGTTACACATATTCCCAAAGTTGTTCTACCTCATGTGTGATGTGGTAAATGTTAGCCAATATCTTGGTCTGTCAGTAACGCTCTGCCTTGTACCTTACACAATCAGACAAGGTTTCAGCCAGCTAAGCGCAATCACACAATCTGGAAGCAAAATGGCTGGTATTTTCCCTCACTTGCACAATTCTGATGAATGCTCTGAGTATTCATTAACCAGTCATATTGATGAGCTTTGCGTAATCCATCAGCTTTGTTTTTTATTTATTTACTATCTGAAACATAATTAGTGATTATGTAATATGCTGGCTCTTGCTGCTGTGATTGCTGTCCAGTGTTTGAAAGGGTACAGTTCTTAGTCAATTAGAGACTGATTAGTGCATAGCAAATCCACTTAATTCTAAATATGTTAATTAACAGTCTATGCACTCATACTAGTGGTTAAAAGCACTAGTAACCTCATGCAAGCTTCAAATGTGCTACTCTCTAAATTGCTTGCAGTACGTTTCTTTGAAAGCCTATATTTAATTAAATAACGTGTACTGTAGCCAGTTGGAGGGCTAATGGAAAGTACATTGTATGTAACAGATATGCTGGAGAATCGCTTGACTATCATTAATGGATACAATTTGACTTTTCCCCTTTCCTTGCTTGTTCATAGAAAGATTTAAATTTTATTATTATTTTTTTCATTTGTATAAAGAAAAGACCATATTTAATCATTCTGAAATTTAATTAGTATATTGTTATGAAGCTGTAAAAGGGATTTGCTAATGTAACAATGAGATGGTATGAAAGTTTCGTATAAAAAATGTGTTTGATTTCTTGCCTGTGAAATGACATCTTTCTGTGTAAAGAGAAGTGCTCAAGGACCACTCCACCTCATTTTTTTCTGAAAAGGTACAGAATACAGCATGTGTGCGCAAGCCATATCAGCGGGTAAAGTAACTTTAATGGCTGTTAGGCTGTTATCAAAGTGCATCAGAATGCAACCAATAGTGTGCTGAGTATCTCTGAAATCTTAACCAAAATTAAATTGCATGTTCGTCCGATACATTCAAGTAAGAATATGCAAACAGTAGAAGAGGATAAAGAAAAGATATAAGTGGGGGGAAAAAAATCGTTCATCAGCACTTCATGTATCACAACAGAGCCCTCTAGTGTTTTCGTTGCTGGAGGCAAAGTAGTCCTGAGAATTTTTAGCTCTGTTCACTTTTTAAGATTATTCATGAAAAAGCTAAATTGGTATTATTTAAGTGTTTTTGTATGAGACCAGAATTTAACTGAATGTAGATACACACCATTTTAAAACAGCTCTTTTACTTTACAGGAGTAAAATTTCTTTAGAAAAATAATATTTAATTTATAGAAGCTGCAGAAAATGACATTTGACAAATGAATGGAATAATGTTAAATGGTGGCTACTACTACTTTATTTTATTGTAAAAATCTAAGAAATAGGAATTTAACTATAATAAATATAATTAACATATAACTATACTAAATTAATTGATATTGATATAGCTATCATTAGATAATTTTAGTCATTACACTTATTCACATCTGTAAATATATTTGTTTAGATTTTGATATTCCAGCATTTACAAATGCCAGTGATTCAAAAATTGGTTAAGGGTGCCCCCATCTGGCCACAAGTCTGTTCTGTATCTGACATATTGAACACTGAGGACTGAGATGGTTAGGTTTTGTTCATGTGCAGCACATTGCTGTGTTTGGTTTGCTTTTCTTGTTAAATCAAACATGACAGTCATTTCTAAATAAAACCTTATTTTTTAAATACAAAAATAATAAATGTGTATCCTATATTTTTTATAAATTATCTTTCTTTTTCCTACAAGCTGTAAATTTTCTTCAATTTTTCATTTTACTTTTTTTCTTTGTCTCTAATGGAAGCTCTCATCCTTTAGGACTATAAGCTAGAAAGAAAAGAAAAAAAACATATATAGAAAGCAACAGTTGTTTTAGGCAGACAGTGTTTAAAGAAAGGAGCATGCTTACTGTGCTTTCATTTGAAGCCCAGCTCCTGAGCCATTTTCTTTGAGCACAGGGCTATTTTGTTCATCAGTATGGAAGTCTATTAGGTGAGGCGAAATCGCACTGATGGACACTGAGCACCAGGAATCAGCTGCTCAATAAAGGCTCCTAATTGCTTAGCAACAGTGTTGCAGACCTCTCATTTGAGATCAAGAGTTTACTGGACTGAAGACTTCGCTTTGGAGAAATAGAGCTTGCGCCATTAGATAAGACAGGGGAAATGGGCTATATCTGCATTCTTAGCCCCCTCCCTCCCTCTCTCTCTCTCTCTCTCTCCCTCCCTCTCCCTCTCTCTCCCTCTCTCTCTCTTTCTCTCTCAGAACAGCCCTCCACCCCCGCACCTCAGCATGATGATTGTGTTACCTTTCAACTGGCTGATGTATTCAGTTCACTAGATTATTCTCTGTCATCTCAGTTAATTGAATTCTGTCCATCACATTTGGATGATTTTGCATTTGCATAAAGGTTAGAGTGGTGAAGAGTGTCAAACTTCAATTTAGACAATGTCAGTCAAATAAATATACCACTGTATCTGCCCAGGCTGGGTATTTATGGATTCTGACAGGAATTCAAATACCACTGCCTGCATTCTCATGGATGGGAACACTCATATGCATGTAAATATAAATACGAAAATGCGGCATGTGAGCTGGCATGTGTTATGGTTTGAGTTTGGGTGTGTGTGTGTGTGTGTGTGTGAATGGGGTGGGGGGGGGGCGATGCCATTAGTGCTAGTCATCTACTCCTGTTGGCTTTCTGTAGCAGAATGAATGGGCACTGTCGTCCTGCATTTTAGACTATACCACTCAAGTATTTTTAAGCTTCCAAACCACAAAGAACCACAGGGGAAATGCTGGGGCCATATTCTGGGGTCAAGGCACGCTGAAACATCCCCATGTTTTTAAGTGTGGTAGGCTCTGATTTGCACACTTTTTTCCCGCTCCACATCATGCTTTTAACCAGTATTTCCTTTAGATAGTAGGACAACAAAAATGACAGACTTAATGATGCGAGATACTGCGCTGTAAATGAGAGTGAGAACAAGGGGGGGGGGGGGGAACAAACGTGTCAAGCGGCTTCTACAGAGAAGATCTGATGCATTACTCAATATCCAATTCATTTGTACATCTTTACCAGCAATTTTCATATTAGCCCGCCGTTGGAGCGAGCGTCTGTTTCGATTCGGTGTGTGGTATCCGCAAGACTACGAAACCGCAGGCACTGGCAGCAGAGCCAGAATAAGTATGTGTCAGTTAGTCAATAAAGAGGAGCCTGAGACGGAGGGACGATTAGAGCTCTTATCTCCTTTCATCGCTTTTGAATGCTGGCTGAATTGAAGGTCAATATCTTGTGCTTCTCCAGAGCTGAGCAGGTGTCTAGAGAGCATGAATTCACTCTGTTATAGTGCATCACTGTGCCTCTTGGAGTAGCCAGAGCTTGCTAAAAAAAGAAACGAGGAAAGAAATGATCCCACATAGAAAAAAAAAAAACTTTAACAAGCAGTTTAGCGAAAAAAGGTAGCAAGGCTGTTTGCTCTGTGTCTCTGGAAGGCTCATCGCATGAGTTCCAGTCAATTGTGTGGGAAATGCAGCTTCTCTTCTGAGAGTTAAGATGATGTGTTCTCTGCTTTTTCACTACAGGTAATTGAGAGAAAGAGACAAGTGAGAGACAGTAAGGGTGGTATCGATGAAGCAGACTCGATCATCTGCGAGCTTGCTTAGAGCTGAGATGGAGAAGAATTTGCCGGCAGTCGCTAAATTAAAGCCCGCTAATGCAAAGGCTGCGGGCACAAAGGCGATGGCATTCCATTCTCAATGGACCATCTGTTTGGAGACATTTTCAAGGCTGTGCGTTATTGATTACATAGCCTTTTCTCGCGCAAACACGGCATGACAACAGGCCAGGAAGGCTGTGGAATCCGAGGCATATTCAGCTGCGGTTATTTTTGCACATTTCTATTCTGTGCTCAACTATAATGTGAGCACAGACCCTTTCTGCTCTCGAGTGTCACAATGGACAGAATATTTGATGGAGAAAGGCAAATTTTCCTGGTGCAGAGGACCTCTTTCGGACTGTTTGTGGAAGAGCTTAGAGGCCTGTTCAAATGGAAAAGCCACACAACCCACTGGATCAGCCCATGGACACTTGAGTGGTGGCACAAGAGTGTTTGTGTGTGGTGTTCATGTGGAGTTTGGGTTTGGCTCGAGGGTCTTTTACCCCCCTGCCTGAGAGTCCTCTCATCTAGAATATAGCTCTCTTAGATGTTGCAGTGGATAGGCCTTTGCTTTTATTGCAAAAGAATAACATACAAACAACAGAACAATAGACATTAGTGAATATGTATCAAATGGTTGTGTAATCATACTAATAATAATATGTATTGAGTTGAGAGGGGGCAATTCTTTCAAAAAATATATGAATATTTAATTCTATAGCACAGAATAAAAGTAGTTTACAAAAAAAATCAAAGATATGTAAAAGCATTTTATAGGAATAGGTTCTGATTGGTTAATTTTGTTGCTGTTGATTTTATTTTTGAATAAAAATATCTATGTTAAGGCAGTTTTGTGGCCTCTAATCAATTCAAAGGTTTCAAAGTCATTCAACAGCTACTGTATATGAATGCTGCCAAATTCAAATGTTTTATCTTCAACAATAATTAATATTTCAATATGCAAGATGAAACACACACACATATATATATATATATATATATATATATCTTCTGAGTTCCTAACAAAGCTGCACTTCATCTTGAACTTCATACATGATCTCCCTCTTTTTACCCTATATTCCAAATTTCAGTCATCTCAAAGTGACCTTGATAAACAAGGTTTTTAGAAATCAATAAATTTTGTACTTATTTACCCTTTTTTCCTTTTCTTTTATTCAGACTCTCTTCAAAGATTTGTTGAGCTTTGGCTTAGAGTCACGTGTTTGTTTACTAATCAGATTTTTTATTTTTGTTTTACTTCAAGAAAACACTGTAGAACA
This sequence comes from Enteromius viviparus, assembly GCA_032353835.1. Lineage (NCBI taxonomy): Eukaryota > Metazoa > Chordata > Actinopteri > Cypriniformes > Cyprinidae > Enteromius > Enteromius viviparus. The sequence continues at coordinate 1,964,396 of JAUCNO010000279.1, read as the reverse complement.
ATAGGACTAAAAGAACCAACTGAGAAATCTAGCAGAAATTCAGTGTTAGAACTAGCATTCTAGATGTTACTTACTGTGCATTCAGCCTCTAAAATGTGATTAAATACTAATAGTGAACATGCTTATGAACAGTAGTTTTTGTACTATAAAACTTTTCATTTAAAAGTGTATAATTTTCTTTATACATACTGTAATCAGATACAATCCAATAATGTTGAATGTGAATTACGGAATGTAACACATGATATCTATTATACCTTGTTGTAGGGGTTTATTTAAATTGTGTTAATTTAAATGCATAATTCAAGAGCAAAACAGTTATCTTATGAAAAAAGAAAAAAAAATTGTAATTGGTATCTTGTACAAATGTTCAAATGTGTGGTTATTTAATGGTGGTGCAGATATTTTAGACTGCTGTAATTTTGAGTGAAAAAATAGATGTGTGTTTTTTTATTACTGTTTTTCTTGGAATTTGGAGTGGTGTATTAAAAGCTATGTGCCACTACTACATTTTAAAATGGTTAATAAATTACAATTAGCTACAGTTAAAAAAGTGAAAACCTATAATTAAATTATGCATAATTAAGACTACACATACAGAACACAAACACACCCCAATCATCAAGAGACAGGATTTTTCTTCAGAATAAATGAAACACTGCATTCTGTTCAGTAAAGGCAAAATCTCAGCCTATAGATGATCACACAAAAACACCAGCATCTGCTTTACGGTTTTATAGCCCACAACATATGTCCCTTCTTCGATGGCAAAGCTGCCAGCATCTCTCCCGCTGTTCCCTCTCCCTAGTCCAAACACACATCTTTAGATACCTGTCAGCGTTTATTATGTTGTCCTCTGTCGCGCCGCAGATAAGGCCAGTTAAAGTTTAATGAAATTCAGCCTGGTTACGCAGGCCCGCTTTTGACAATTTGTCACAGCCTGTGTGGCGGAGACCCACTGCTCAGTAAACACGGTGGTTACATTACCAACCATTAGGGTCTAAATAGTGTGGTCCCGTATGCAGGGCTAGTAACACAGCACACCGCTGCTAGGGGCTGGGGCGTTTCTCTGTTGCCCTGCATGTAAACGCAGCTCTCCAGAACAAACATTTTAGACATGTGAGTGAATATTAGTACATTTTATTACACACCTTTTAGGAATACTTCCTTCTGACGGGTCAGTTTACGCATTGTCCAGTCAGATGTTATTGTATAATAATCACTGAACTGTCTAAATGACTGTTGTCAAAGGCAAACATTTCTTTACACAGCGATGCCCAGTCTTTCTTCTCTTTTAATAACAGTAATATCAACATTTCATTTTATGTATTTTTTAATTATTAAATAGCCATATAATAACAAGGGTGACATCATTTGTTTTAATTCAAGACACATGATGACTCAATCCCTTACAAAAGCAAAACACACACACACACACACACATACATACGAGTGTGTGTGTTGTATAGGAGTATGGTGTGACAGAAAAAAACAAACAAACATACAAAAAAGAACAACACACAAAAATCATTTAAAAAATATATCTTATAAAACCTATTTTTACTAAATGTATTTTATTCTCTATTTTCATGCATTAAATATCTAAACATTGGACAGCTGGGCAAACTGCTATATCTTGTGCATAGCACTGTGTTGTAGACAGTTTGTGCAGGTAATGTGTGTTTGTGTACAATCAATAGCCATATTGACGATAAGGTTGAGCTCAAGTGAGAATGCTGAAAATGGATGCTGCTCAGATGGCCTCGGTGAGTGGTTATCTCCAGAGATTATTAAGCTCCAGGGAAAATGACTAGCTTGTCTTAGTAAAGGGCTGAGGTCAGGCATGTTGTGTCCCCTCTCAGGCACAGGGCTTCTTATCCCTGAGTAGCCTCTGTCAATATGACAGCTGGAGCTGTCACTGGTTGGCCCTGCGGTTGTGCTAACTACTCTGTACATAAGGTTTAGTAGTGGAAACACTTCAGCAAAGCTGTATCTATGGCTGCATGATCTGGGGAGAAACGTTATTTGCCATATTTGACTTTTGTTTTACCTTTGCAGAAATATAAATAGATAAATGAATAAAATATGAGTTTATATACTGTATATTGTGACAGAAATGCACACTGTACACTGTACATTGTAATCCAAATCTCCTGCATCTATACAACCGCAAGGAAGAGACCCATATCCAAGCCTTTATTCTGTGATCTTCATCTCTATCCCAAGCAGTGAGTGTGACCATAAATGGCAAATTTATGCAGAATCAGTCTGTCTAAACCCCTTCTTTCCATTTGCCCTCACTGCCGTGATTGGTCAGATGACGCAGTCCTTTATGATTGGTATACCGCTACAGCGTGTGTCGGAAAACGAAAAATGCCCATTGCCATAACTGAATGGAAATTGTACTGTTTGTGGGCGGGGCAAGTTGTTTGCGCCATAGAACGTGGGCGGACAGTATGCAAATATGTTACTTTATGATGTGTGGCCGTAACAGAAAAAGATTCTAATTGCTGATGACTTATTTAGGAGAATGTAAGCCAACTCTTTTTTTTTTTTTGATAGACAAAAACTTAATTTATCGTGCATTGTTGGTGTCACAACTTTGCAGATAGTTTATGTTTACATATAGCTACATGACACACTGCATGAAAGATCATATTTAAAAAGGCATAATAGGGGCACTTTAATGCTATATTGTTATTAAAATAGCTATTTTCCTGCATATGTCGGTTAGTTGTGTTTTATATCCTTTTATATTCCGTATGGAATTTGTAGGTTTTGGGGAAGGACAAGGGTTCTAATAATCTAAAAATGATAAAAATGCATATTTACTATAAAGTGGGTAGGTTTAGGTTTGGGGGTAGGTTGGTGTCTGAAAATGCAAATTGCTTATTAATAAAATTCTAAAAACGCAGGGATACAAACATAATATATTTATATATTATATATAAAACAAAATTAAGAAAAATATATGCTATTTGTTCATTTAAAAAATTGACATATGTCTAAACTGTACATTTTAGCATAAATAAAAACATACAAAAATGTACGTTTTGTGTTTGTAAATGCTTATTATCTACAGTATGTATAAACATAAGACCAGACTAGATCACACACATATTT
>JAUCNO010000279.1:1913645-1961173 GCA_032353835.1 Enteromius viviparus | reverse complement strand
ATAATATTATTATCATTAATAAATGAAATAATAAACTAAACTTACAAATTATTAATGTATTATTATATTATATTTTATACTATATGTATATAATAATATTTCTATTATAATGTTTAACATAAAAAAGAATATATAAGAAAAAATGATGTGATAATATTGTATTGCGATACTAAATCTCAAATAAACTTTTATTTAGATGGAAAACCGAAAGGAGGTCTTTTTTTTGTTGTTGTTGATTAGAGCTTCTCATTATGGAAAGATGTTTGACAAAAACTTTGTACCACAGTATAACTCATGCAGTGCATGTATTTATTTAATTAAATTGCAGACTTTGCGATTTGATAATTGCACCAAGCCATATCTTGTATATTAATTGTGCAGCTGTATCACAATTAGAAGACCATAGTGAGTGCCACTGAAAAAAAATATATGAATTTTTTTTTACAATAAACTATTAAATAAGCATAATTTTTTCTAATAAAAAAACAATTATAAGCCCTCTTGCCAACATGACCCAACAAAAAAAAAATATGAAAGCTACGCAATAACAAATACTTATTACTACGAGGCAAGCATCTTTTCTTTCACGCATGCACATACACAGCTAGAAATAATAATATTATAATAATATATAATATAGCATAATATAAAAGTATAATAATAAGAAGAAAAGCTTAAACCCTCATGCCACAAGAAGAAACAAACAGCATTAAGGAGTTTCTCCCCGTCTGGTTCGTCCAAAGCCATACAAATACAGACTCACTCGAAGCTTTGAGAGAAAATTGTCTTTCTTTCTCACACTTGCTCTCACGCGGGGGACAGGAGCCACACACATACACTCGCACGGCCAAAAGCAAGCTGCACGGCAGGCTGTAATCAGTGGCTCTATGACAGTGGGGGGAGGCAGGCTGGTGGGGGAGACAGAGGGACAGGAGTGATAACAGATTGAGCGACTCTGATAAACTCTCCTTTAATGGCTCTGCCTGTCCCCCCTCGCCTCTTTTTTTCTCCAGCACCTATTTAGTGGAGTCTTTCACTGCTGCAGGGATTAGGCTGCTGGATAAGGGCAAGTAAACATGGGCTGCTTCTCTGAGCAAGCAATGGGGAGACAGAGACAGGGAGAGATAGAGAGAGGGGAAGAAAGCGAAGGGAGGAAAGGGAGAGGGAGGGAAAGTGAGAATGCTAGAAAGAACGAGAGTTTGGTGAGAGCGAAAGAAGCAGAGCAGGAGAGGAGGAAGAGGATTTTCTAGTGGATGAAATCAGTCACAGCCAAAGAGAGCATGACTAGGAGGAAATTGCAGTTTTGAATTTTCACCTAACTTATGTTTTCTGCACAAATCAGTTTGTTACATGCTAATTTTCTTTGTTATTTTTTCCATTTTTCCATTTGTTTGGTGCATTTTGAAGCAGTTTGGAGGCGTTGGCATATCTCCATTGGGAATATAGTTAATGCAATTCCCGGGGGTGTCAAAAAGGAATCTAATTCTGTGTGTTTAGCGCTGGGGAGTGACACACAAACCCAAACACACACAAACTCGCATGCAGACAGCAATGCAAACATGGATTACTGTGATGTCTTAATCACGGTGTGGCAGGCAGGGAGACAGACAGGTCGTGTCGTCTTTGCCGAGTTCCTAGAAAAGCATTTCAAGTACAGGATACACCGATGATGCTTTTGAAGGGGTGAGATAAAGATAGCACACTGATAGCAAGCACTTAAATAATTTTGTAATTAAAGACAACACTATTACCCTTACTGGATTTTATAGTCACAATACTAACCAAACATAAAACAAACTTTGATTGTTGATTGTTGAATAAATTGCAAAGTTATTAAAATGTACAGAATTAAGCAGGTCCTGAATGGCTGGATTATACACTGGGCTAATCATGATATCTAGTTAAGCTTTTAATCAGCCACCTGCCTAATTGCATAATCAAATCAGCAACCTCTCTAAAAGAAGGTGATGCATGGATAGCAGCCTGGTGCTCTTTCTAAATTTTCCCTTTGCGAAGGTGAATGTAAGCCAAAAATGCATCGTCTGAGACCCATCAAGCAAGCCACATGCAGGTCTGCAAATCACAACACTTACACATGCATTCATTCATACATGTGTTTACAGCGGCAACTGTACTATATCTTTAGGGCAAAGTGGTAATGTCATGTTATTTTTATTATGATTGATTTGTCTCTGTCTTCTTTAAGGCTGTTAATATCTGATATTAAAATTCACACTTTTTTACTCTTTACCTGCAGCATCTAATACATCGCAAGTTGCTAATGTAATTTAGAATAACATATTTTTCAATATTTCTAACCATACTGGTAACGTCCACCACTAAATAAAGCGTAGATTAAAAAAATGCATACATTATGCATATACAAATCCATAGAAAAAATATGTGGGGGGGGGCTTTAGAAAGAAAGATTTTAGGACAATGCTGTATTCTGATGACGGTGTTGTGCTTCCAATACGATATTCAGGATTTGTCTCTCTGTGAACACAGTGCGGCATCAAGCTGCAATCAGCCCTCTTCAGCCGAGTCTGATTGTGGTCAGCTGCCATGAGTAGGCCTTAAACAAACACCTTGTGTGCTGTCATTGTTGGCCTGTGCGTTTCAGCACGAGGCTGGGCCACCATAGCCAAGTGTTTCAATTCCTGAAGAGCTTCCAGAAGAAATTAGTATGTAATGACCGCACTCTGCAAGAAGAAAGGCCCATTATGGCTCTCGCTGACTGTACTTGGCTTTCATTTGCAAGCTAAATGGATGCGCGCGAAGGTGAGAGTTCACTAGCCATTCAAGTATTTGGCTTTAACAGGCTCCAGCACTCTTGCTTTAATTCAAGCAGAAGGACAAGTATGAATAATCGCTCAAGATAAGACTCATCAAAACACGGTTCCAGCGCCTGCCCGCCTGCCTTTTTTTTTTTTTAAATCCCAGAGCCCCTTTCTCATCTCCCTCCTCCGCGTCCAAATGGTCATTGAAGCCCAGTGACAAAATGTCTTTTAATTTGTAATTTGCTTGCTGCTGTTAACCAAAACCAGTATGATTTTGATGGATCTTTCTGAATACTAAAATTTAGTTGTGCAGTTGTGTTGCTAGAAAACGCAATCCCCTATAAATGTAATCCAGCTAAAATAGTAAGCGATCATCGTCACCTGATGGCGGATTGTCTCCTCCTCCATCAGACATCCCACACTCCCTGTAGCACATATAGCCTTCCTAAATGATGTGTGTGTGTGGCCAATTTGTAGAGAATGACTGTGTAAGAGATGTCTCTTTGTTAGCCCATAATAACCAAGGACGGAATGTTTTATTTAGATACATGAGGGTGCACAGCCAAAAGCGCTAATTCGTGCCCCCGAGGGTGTTCATTTCACGTAATGTATGCACAGGCTAATTTATAACACTGTGACTAATTTCCATTTCTTGTGCTTGGAGTTGCCTTGCTAATTACAGGATTTTTTTTCCTTTGGTCATTTTTTCTCGACTCTTCTTTCGTAATTACAGCTCAGCATTCAGGGAAGGAACTGTTGCAAATGAGATGGGCTTCACCGTGTCGGGTGACTGATGCACTCCTGCGTCCAGGTGAGCCCAAATCCCTGACAAGAGCTGGCGTTTCACCCCCATCTGCTACATGCGCCGCTCTTGCCGCACATCTTTGATGTGAGCCGTCTTCGCCCGTGTGACTATACCTTATCCTGTTTGCCCATGATCAGATAGAACCGCCTGTAATTAGCTGGGCGACTTTAATTAGGAAAAAGTTAACTGTTACATGAAAGCTGCCACATCTGTGATCCTACTGCTGCCTTGGCGTCAGGCTCCCAGGGGGTCCCCATCAAAGGGCTACCTCCCGCTGTGCAGCCCCACTCTAGCATGCTCTCCTCTGCCAAATCAGGCCTGCTGATGCCAAGTGACAGAGCCGAGCGAAGATGCAGACATGAGTTAACTGTGCAAAACAAAAACAAAAAAGAGAGAGGAGGACCAAACGCTTCGCGTCGGTCTTTCTTGTCTCTCGTTAGGCGAGAAACACGAGGCCGACACAAAAGGATCTGAGGCCAAACAATGTCACTTAACAAGACATCACTGGCTCATCATTAGCAATTTGCCAGGGCATAATTTGTTCCTCCCCTAACATAATAGGTATCTTGGGATGTAGTAAACGGCCTTCCGCTTATTTCGCTGTTTATTTTTCTTGGCCCGAGTCTCAGAAGCAAACTTGCCACCTATGGCGATGAGCCGGACGGTGCTGTTGTGATTCTGTTCCACAGTTCCAGTTAAGTTAGACCTGATTTAATTAACTCCCAGGCTCATCCTCTTTCATTTAGGTATCTATTTATCTGCTTTACTCGAGACAACAAGCGACCGCTGAGAACATTACTTGAAAGCACAAAATGTTTGCTGAAGGAAGATTAAAAGCACTGAAAACTTTGGGATGTCTGCTGTTACAATTTCCGACGTGGACAGCATTTTGGTCTTTGAAACCTATATTACCCCTTGGGAGGAATTTTTCGTTTGCTTTCCATCCCCTTGTCTCCCTCCATTTTCAAGAACAGCTGCATACTGCTATAGTCGTGTTAAATATGCTTAAATGGCTTGACGTGTATCACTGCCATTAATCAGAAAGAGAAAGGCTTTTAATTTCATTGTGCTTGCATCCTGTTTTCCTCACAGATGGTACAGACAGGGCTCTAGAATCCAGCTCGCGCTCTGTCTGCCTGTCCCATCGCTTCCTATTCTGTGGGCCTTTTGTCATCAGCAGACATTGAGCTGCCATCTATACACGTGCTCGTACGCCGAGAAAAAAGGCATGCCAGCTCATAACAACAACAACATGATGCGAAGACACAAATACATCACAAGTCCTGACAAGTGCGCTTCAGATGTCAATCACTGTGAGAGGAGCTCAGGGCTTTACTCCTCACTTGCCATTAGCAGCGCTTAGCATTCTAATTAAGCTTCGCACACAATCTAAGATGCCACCCCATGTATTTTTGTTTTCAGTGGGGAACATTTAAGACCTTGGGTTCGTTGCCGCCCAAGGCCACAAAATACAGGAGTTGTCTTCAGAAAAGCAACTGTAGTGGTACTACATTATATCAGCAATCCAGTCAATTTCAGACCAATTGAAATTTTCTGCCCGTCTACCTCTCATCTGAGCTCAAACCCGCATTAATTTGTCAAGCTTAACAACGGTAGCATAAATTGCTAAGTCCTTCATTGTTGAGTGTGTTAAATGTACAGACATGCACCGTGTAGCACTGACATAGCGCCTCTCGGCTGGCACAGTGAATGAGGAGATTGTGAAATCGATTTCCACATTGTATTTCACACCCTTTCATCAGGCATGGTTCCGCTGCCTGGAAAGCTCACAATTTCAAAAGCACTTAACATACTCTAGCCCTTTTGTTCAAGCGGCACACTACTTCTGTTGAGACATCAGTGCGAATAAAACCAAATATCAGTGTGGCTGTGACTTGAACTGAAGAACAACCAAATTAGTCCTAGTTAATGTATCTTCATTACTGTTTGTCTTCCCCCAGCACCAAAAGAATCGGACGCGCTAATCATTGCGCGGCATTAAAGCGACAGCTTCTTCTGTCACTTTGAATGTGAGACGCAAAAGCAGATTATTACAGAGATTTCTTACATTCCCTGCTGTGAACACCAGAATGACACTTAAAATATAATGATGTTTATAACCACGCTCATTAGCACGGCTGTGTCTCTTCCGCAGAAATAATACTCCTCTTCATGGGAGCCAAACAGATTTAAAATTGCAGCAGAAGAGAAGCAGGCAGTTATTTCGAGAAAAAAATATTGAACACAGAGAACGGGCTGTCTGTTGGGTCCTGATTAGAATGCATACTTCATGAAATGCCACGTACAGTTAGAGAGGAGAATGCCGCATATCACTTTTCACATTGTGGTACATGTCATCATCATCATGTTTCCATTTCTAATGCAGCTTTAAACGATACTGACATGTTTTAAACAATGGTGTTCGCTTAGTTTCACATCCAGGTGGGATGCAGAAACAGCATAAGAAGACAGGCCGATGTAAACATGTATTTTTCTACAACTGTACCACCTTAAGTACGGAGCAGAAATTGTTACCAGTAACAGGACAAAACACGCAGGGATAATAATTACAATAATAAGTTTTAATTTAATACTGAATGCAACACTCTGTTGTGTTTGAAATAGTCCCTAAATGAACTGGAAACTTTCCTGAGAGAACAAACTCATCTTGTCTCAAATTTTCCAAACTAAAATGGCCGATGTTAAAGAGTTGACGGTGAATAATAGCAGAGTACTGCAAACAACAAGTGTTACAACCATCTTCTAACAGAAAAGAAAACAGGGAAATTCGTGATAGCAATCTACTTCCCTACAAAGTGCATAGTCAGATCAGTTGACTATGCAGCAGGGTGTACAGTACACACGCGGCAATACCTAAATGATTCTTTGTCGACACTGACATAAGAAAGTACTGATTGTGCTGTCAGTGTTAATCCGACAGCAGAGGGAAGCAGTCATTTATCTTATCCATGTGAATGATCAATGCCTAATGAAGAGAGGGGAAATGATGGCACTGCAAAGTACTGCTCCTTTATCAGAAACAAAAGGGAGACTTGTTCTTACTTTGTTCATAATACAGTTAGATAGAAAAACAATAGCTTTTGTCATACCTCTGTAGGCACATTGTAGTTTGTTTAATGCTAATGATAGGGGACCGTTTTGGTTTTGTAATGGTTAAAAGTAATGGTTTAGATAAACTAAGGACATTTGTGATGTTTCCAATTTGCCCTCTTTGTTTCAGACACTTACAGGTATCATTCACATGGTGCTTTGGAGTTCATCCTTTTCCCCCCTCATCTCTCTCGTTAATCTGTGCAAAATGACAGAAGACATTTTTAAACAGCTTAAATTGTTAAAGAGGCACAGAACATAGTTAAGTGGTTCAGATACAGCTGTTAATAGAGAGCTGGGTAGTGAATAGACAGGCACCTCTTTCAGCACTCTCCAGAACATTTAGTTTAACTCTCAATGTACTTCTGCGTGTGTCTCTTAGGTCAATTTATCTCTTCTCGGCTCTCTTGATAGGACTGAATAATACAGCAGAGAGAGGGCACTGGCACATACCTGGACTGACCTCTGTTTGCTTCATATCTCCAAGTGCTGTAACTAGTTCTTTTCTTCAGATTGGGCATAATGGATGAATTTGTTGTGGTTTTTGTTGCTGTTGGGCTGCAGCTGATGTCACTGTAAATTGGATGTGCTCATAAATAGATTGGTACAAAGGGAGCATCTGAAGACTGGTGACCAAGCAAGGTCTGACCGAGGTGCCTCCTACACAAGCACATATATAGATTAGCTTTACCTGACTGCTCCAATTCACCTATTAGTGAGCAGGCTTTTCAGGGCTTTAGACTGACTGAATTGCATCATTGTTAAAATAAGTATATGTGCTGGACATTAGGTCACTAACATTACACAGAAAACAGCTTTGATTTATCAGTTCCACTGCAGCATTGTAAAGCTGCAAGAATGTAGTGGCGTGTGGTGAAAACCATGTCATCGTCAAAAACCGTTAGTGTGATTTTATAGATATTCGTGGCTCTATCTGAATGCTTGCATCTCACAGTCGATCGAAGTGATGAAAACTTGTCTACTTCAATCCGGTCTTTTGAAATCATGAATAGAGAATAAAATTGAAATAGGACTCATATCGGAATCTGTCTTAACTAAGTCTAGGGATTCATGCATTTTGACGGGGCATTTCTATTGCGCTGTCTGAAAGAGATGTTAAAGGACAAAAAAAGACAGGAAACTTTGACAAATATCATTCTAAACATTCAAATGGCCTCTATTGTCATTACGGACGGTGAGATTAAGTTCACCTCATCAGACATGAGTATGACAGGTGACTCAATAGGTTGATGCCAAGCCGCCAGCAGAGGAGATTAGCAGGGCACTGATATCATTATTTGCAGCTATCTGGGATTCAGCAGGGAGGCAATTGTAATTTCTAGGCTTATTAGTCCGCACTCTGTGCAGGAGAAAAGCCTGGTGATAAAGCTTGCTGCTGACAGCCCAGCATTTCGCCACCAAGTGCTGTCACTGTGACACTTACCAAATGCCAGCAAGCTAGCAGCCTTGTAATCCTGCCTAATAGAGGTTAAAACAGACCACTGAGAGGTGCTCGTTGATGATCAAAACAAATGGCACTATTTGAATTTAGATCTTGCGAATGGTTCACGGACGAGGGAACAGGTTTGCTCGAAAGCAGTCGTCATTCATTAGAATTCCATTCACTTGTAAAGCAGTTGCTCATCCATACATTGCATTGACTGTTTACCACTCAATTCGTTTCTGTCTTAAACTTACCTGTCTGCTTTGATGAAGTCTCCTGCAAAAGCTGCTTCCTACACTATCCTGTTCTGACATCTGTCTCTCAAACAGCGTCCTGTGCCCACAGTGGCCCTGAGGGGCCTTCTGTCGGTGCGGTTCTAAGCCTAGAGCTCTTTGGCAAGTCTAATTAATATTCCTCGCCGCTTCTTCGTTAAGCTCATTAATGTTTGTGCATGTCCGTTACTTGCACGTGATGTAAACAAGCCTGGAAATGAAGGCCCTTTTGGAGACCGCAACAGTCACCACCTCCGTGAAGCAACTTCAGAGCGACGAGACTTAGATGAGCGATGAGAGAGGAAGAGGCACCTGAATCCTCTGTTGGCCAGATTTGCACATCTAAATGCAGGCCTGAATTGAAATGTTGTCCTGGAGGAACGGAGATGTGTGTGACTGTATTTGGCTGCCAGTGCCCCTCATTACTCTTCATTTGTAGATCAAACAACAGCTTAGCGTCTCACCGTCTCTGACAGCTTAATCTGCCTCTATCGGGAGACGAGGAAAAGCGACAATGGTATTTGTATGTTTTGGAAGCATTTCTCAATTATTTTTTATATGCGTGTTGTACGATAACCATCACATATCAGGGGCACGTGGTTGTCGTTTTATTAGTGATGGAAACAATTCAACGACCGGGGGTGGGACAAAAATGACATTTATCGAGATCCCCCGAGAGCTGTGGATTTGATTTTGTCTTCAGGTACTGACATTTCAGAGCAATATCCTATGCAGTCTGGCAAGACGGAAGTGCTCCATACAGCCATAAAGGACCGAATGTGGACACTGTGACAACAGAAGTAATCTCACAGAAATTAGAAATGTCGCCTTTTAAAAGGCCTTTCATATTCCCTCTATTGTGAAGTGTACGGAAGACCCGACTCGCCCCTGTGAAGGGTTAATTATATTTCACAGCGAAGAAAACCACATTAGGGTTTCTTTATTTCCCTCGTACCGGATTTAGCTCTATTTGTTCATGTATTCATTCCATCTGCCTGGACATTTATTTTTGGAATACTTTTTCTGCGTGCATATGCATAAAGTGTCCGACGCGTTTGACTTAGAGCAAAATAACGGACTGGAGAGATGAGGAAAGAGCGAGAGATGGCATGTGTTTCAGTGTGGGCGTATTGGCTGAAATCTACCTTGGTTTACCTCGACTGCTGCAATTATCATTAAGCCCCCTATATAAGCGTTCCTCTCAGACAGGGCTGAAAGCGCTGCTAGACCCACATATAATATTAGATTAAATGGGCCCCCCCAAAAAATCAATACACAATGCAAATGAAAAGCAGCACAAGTAGCCACTCAGTATGCATATTTTCTGTCAAGTACACTCTCTGACCTGCTGCAGTGCGCTTGCCAGCAAACTCGGCACTCTGGAAAATAGCAGCTGATGTATTGTAACATCGCTCCTACTTGCTCCCTTCCTGCTATATCTACGTTACAATAAACCAGCTATGAGCGACCAATGTATCGAGCAGATGCTGGCACAGATTCATTCAATGATTGCATATAGCGATAAATGTTTGCTTCCTTCCGCTGCAAACATAGCTGTAATGAACAGCTCCAAGCGTGAGGCACTTGTTTTGTGTCAGGGATGTACAAGGATACAACGGTGCAAAAGGAGGCAATTATGCGTGGGGCATGTGTTGGGTGAGCCCACGCCTCTCTCCTCTGCTTTGTGTCCATTGTGTGTGGAATTACCACTGGACGTAAACACGAGGGAAGAACACTCAGAGTGGAGCACAAGATACAGAGCGGCTACAGTGCAAACAGATAAGTGCTCATCGCGTAAGTCCACGCAGCAGGTCAGAGTCAATATTACCTGTCAGATTTGAAGATTCTCGGTTTGCATCCCAACTAGTTGGCACTTTATTAAGCAAGTTTTTCATCAGGCTGAAGTGTTTCTGCAAAAATAAACCTGATTCTTGTCATTTGCATTTTCCATTTCAGTTACTCTGGACAAGAGCGCTTTAATTTATGGTTGCTTTGCTTGCCATGTATTATTATAAAGGGGCCAGCATTCAAAAAAATATAAAGATCAGTAACACTTATTTACAATTAACTAAGATTTTTCCATCAGAAGTTTCCATCAGTGTTTGCTGCATATTAATAATTAGTAAGGTAGTTGTTGTGTTTAGGTATTGGGTGGGATTGGATTGTATGTAGAGTAAGGTCATGTAGAATAAGGCATTAATATGTGCTTAATTACTACTAATTCTATTCTAACTAATTATATTTCCAGTGATTATCATTGTCTTGACTACAGAGACCGTCTCTGCATTTGATAAAAAAAGTTTAATTCTCGTCATTATACATTACCGTTACTCTGTTGTTCTATTTGATAATGTTCAGTGCTTTGCTACTATCTGTATTGTTAAAAGCGCTATATAAATAAAAGTGACTAATAAATGGCTAAAATTCTAGTAATATGTATGCTATTAACCAACTACTCAAATAGGGTAGTTAAGGAGTTAACTACCCTAAAATAAAGTGTTAGCAAAAGAATCATATTTGTGATAAAATAATAAATGGGTTTTAAATGGTGACAAAGAATATAACAATCTTTTTCTGCAAATAACAGTTTTATAAAGACATCCCATTTCTGTGTTGTGTAGATATAGGTAAGTTTGTCTCATCTATCATTTTCATTTGTTACTTCATTTTGTATTTTCCATGCTTTTCTTTTCCTCCTGGTTCTTGTCACACACCTCAGCACAGAGCATTTGAAAGTATTGTCAGTTATGGTGTGAACTCATTATTGAAAAGGTCAGGTGTATACATAAATGTATAACACAGTGTCTAGTATCCTAGATTCTACTGGAAGCCTCTGGGGAAACACAAAGTGGACCTAAAACACAGCAGCCTTAAAGAATCTGTCAATCATCCAAACTCTCCATCCAAAACCTCTTTTGTAATTGGAGGGAATAGTGTTGCAGAACTTGGGGGGGAAAAAGATCATTGACTGTGAATGTTTTGCATAATGATAACATCGGCATACTGGGCCGTAGGTCCTGATATTCGTGGAATGTGGAAAAAGTTTGGTGGTTTCCTCACTTAACAGCCTCATATCCAGGGCTCATTTTGCGAGTAGGCTAATAGATATTTAAGGTTTTTTGTTGTTGAGACCATGGTTTAGCAGCTGTGGTTTTTATTTAAATGGCATTTCCCTTTTCTGTTTTCCAGAACATATCCCGTTGATCTGTTGCATGTATAAGAGAAAACAAAAATGGAGACACAAAATTAACAGTTGATTTGTGGTTGAGTCATCTCTATAATGTGTTTTTGACATGCTTCTTAATGCATAGGTTTTATCGAGAAATGCGAAGAATGTATTGCTGAACTGTGCGTTTACAGTCTACATGAGATCAATTGAACTGAGAACTATGAGCATCATGCATGCAGCTCACCCTTGTAGAAGTGTGTTAACCCAGTGGTCCCAGCATAGAGCTGCTTTTCTTCTGTCGTGGCATTGTCCATTCACACCCCTTTGCCTCTTAAAGAGTCATATCCTGCCCTGTTTGGCTAAAGAAGACTTTCTGTCTGTATGGACCCTGTAACCCCCCCCTCCTTGTCTGTCACAATGGGAGACTTTAAGCTTTGACACTGGTGATGGGGCAACAGGACGGACCACCAGCACACTTGGCCACCGCATGTCCCATAATCGGAGAGCAAAACAAAAGCACATTGAGGCCTCCCAGCCTCTCCGTTCTTTTGTAAGACAACCCTAAGGTACTAACGCTCACAAGGCACCACAGAACCACTTCCTGTGCCTCGACTGGCAAGAAATTTATCACCCGATTCATCAATAAAACATCCGTTAGAGCTGGAGATGGATGTCTAACGAGTTGACTTTGTAGACGCTTGGTAATTGGTGGTCCTTTTTTTTTTGGAGTGCATTTTTTATACAATGGGTCTTGTTATTGCCAGGTTTTTTTTTTCTTCTTCTTCTTTTCTTTTGTCCCTCTGTCTGCCTCTCTAATATATGAGAATTGGTGGGGGAGCTTCACTGTCCCATTGGAAGATATCAGGAGAGCTCTGTCTTCACCCTGCCTGCTGCAGCTTCACCCTTTGTTGGGCAGCTCTAATAGGATTAAAATGGGTTTCCAGGTCTATCAGGGAAAGCTCCACACCAGCCGTAAATGGACGCATCTCATGGGGGACGTGTCATTGTTGTGTATCTTCCAGCCATAATATTTAGGGTAAACTCTTGGTGTCCTGGTGTGGAGGGGCAGAGAGAAGGCATTGCCTGAGGTCAAGCCAAGGGAAAATCCCAGGATTATGGTAACACTCATTACAATGCACACAAAGGCAATGGGACCAGAGAAAGCACAAATAGGGCGCTTAAGTTAAACAGCGTGGGCCAAAGGATTCTCTCCTCAACCCTGACATTGATTAGGTTTGGCCCAGCAAGAACCTGTCCTCACAGTGTGTACAATGCAAGGTGCAAGTTTTTTACTAAATATACAATTAATTATTAATTGCCTACTTTCTCAATATTTACTAAAGCTTTTGCTGCCAAGAACTCCTAATTGGCTTCTTAGTTAATTGTTGGTAAGTTTATATATAGAGTAGGATTAAGGGATCTAAAATATGTTCATTAGTACTAATAAACAGTGAATATGCTAGCAATAAATAATGAGTAATGGTCCTTATAATAAAGTGTAACCAGTTTTTTTTTTTTATCTATTAAAACTAAAGAGTGCATATCTGTTTAAAGGTGAGTGGGGATCTATATATAATATTGTGCTGACAATTTTGAGGACATTTATGTCTTCACTTATGCTGTCCAAAAAAAGAAAGAAAGGTTTTTGTAAAAGTACTGGTTGTGTTGATCTGTATTTAGTGGCCAAAAGTTATATTCACACCAACCTGCTATTGAGACAACAATGAGAACAATTTGCATACAGGTGAGACTGTACAGAATCTGCATATTTCATTGCTATTCCAACAGTAACTGAATTTGGCAAATGCCCAATGTCAGAGAAACCTAGCAGGCCACTACATTCTGACCCACAAAGCTGTAAATGTACTGTGGCTGGCACAGAGTGATGTTTGTGTTGGTTTCAATGGGCCTCTTGAGACTAGCTCCTGTGGAAAATGTGACTTCACATGTTGCATATGAATATGATAACAGCATATCAAAATATAGGATGTTTTTTGTTCTTCTAAAGTAGGGAAGTTCGTTATGCATTAAGAATGCCACTATTTCACACAATATCCATTAATGCCTACAGTATCACGTGTACTATTTGGGCACGTTCCACCTTCAAAATACAAATCTGCACATTTGAGCTATTAGAACTGTTGAAGATAAATAAAAAAAACAAGTCATAACCACTTACCAAACACACTCTCATAAGGATGCATTATTCTAGTTTTATTCTGTACAGTCCAAATGTCATTCTGGTGCCTTTGTTCATACGTCACCTTAGTTATGTAAATGTTTAATTATTTAAAATGATTGAATCTGCTTTTGTCTGATTGTTAAAATGCTATGCAGTGGTAGTTGATATAATTTTCACGTGCCATCACACCCTTATAGGAATGCCAACCTGGCGGGCAAAAGTTTTGCTCCACTAACTGCCAGTTATTTTTACGGAGAGTGCATCAAGTAATAATGTAGTAAAATGCAAATATTAAAAGCAAAAAAAACACTCTATAGATGATGCATATTTTGTACAGGCAAGAAGATGGACCCAGAATATAAATTCAATGTGCAAAGTTTCAGATTAAATGGTTTCCCATAGAAATCAATTCTAAAGAAAACACTGAACCATTAAGCAGATTGCATTTATAAAATATTCATCATTAATATGGTACTGTAAATACTGAATTTGATCTTTTAATATTGCTGTTTTAAATATATTACAGCACTTGTAATTGTAAGTGTTTTTACAATATTTTGTTTAATGACTGACATTTAGCAGTGGGTGCCTAATATGGATTGCAAATGGCTCAAATTTCGATTTTGTTCAGAAATACCTTTGTTTTATTTATTTGAGAGGTGATTTAAATATTTGTGGCTGGAAAGCACATAACAACTTGACGCTTATGCTGCAGTTCTGTGGATGTTTTGCCCTCCAGGTCTTCAAGCCAGTCACATGACTGAAAACTATGAATATTATACTAATTTACACAATGCATTTCTTATTTATTGTCATATTTATAAATACAGTTTATGCTTGTGTCATTGATTTAAATACAATAAGACATATTTTAAGTTGAGAATGTCTCATATTTTGGTGATGCAGCATAGTTTTGGGAATGCATATTCTATAGCTGTAAAGGCAATGTAACAATGCATATGGCTTACTCATCTTGCATACTGTATGTTTCTAACCTTAGACTCGTAAAAGTGCTGTAGCCAGCATCCTTCCTAGATTTGTTTATTTGTGTTATCTGGATTAGATCATAAAATTGTTAAATATTTTCAAATTGCTTTTTTTGAGAATGGCAGGATACTGAGAAATGTACATAAACGGAGCACGAAGGGAAGGAAATCTTATTTTACCCAGGGTCTGATAGGCAGGCAGACCACATTTCCATAGCTTTAAATAATGTCAATCTAGGTAGTCCCCGGATTGAAGCCCAGGCGCTGCAAGGCACAATTTTGCCTTTGCCTACAGTCTGATAATTTTCAGAGCTACTGGCAACTTGGGAATTTCTGCCTGTCTTATCACTTGGGCTCAGCGAACTTCACTACAGCTAATCGTAGCCGGGATCACTCACTCAAGGATTGCGCGATCATGTTTTTCCCTCCGCCTGTGACAGCTGTCCCCTGCCCGCATTAGCAATGCAGATGAGCCTTCCTAATAGGTTAATGCGGAACACCCGAAAATGAGGTTTAATCCCCCAGTGAAATAATCGAACACTGGCAAATTCCTTGATGTGGAGAGATAGAGTCATCGGCTGTGACTCAATTAGGCCTCATGCAGTTCAGAGCCGAGGTACCTTGTGCCCCATGTCCCTAAACGGCGTGCGGTGCACTGACAGCAAGGTGCGAAGCTGCAGGGACACCGAGGGCAGTCATAATGCCCACCTGACAAACCTCATCCCCTTATTTATTCCTCTTTTACTCGGCCCACCGCTGGTGTCAACACACACACACAGGCGAATGAAATGAATAAACACGTAGCCGCGGAACCTGCAGAGCAGCGATAAGTCAGGCACTGTGCGCGGGCTCTGCCACAGCAGCGCTGTTTTCAGCCTAATTGGAACTAAGTAGCAGACACATGTGGGAGCAAATATATGGCTATATTCATATGCACGTTCCCCTATTTGGACACGCCATCTATTTAAATATAAATTGAACTGGGGCTGCTCAAACTCAATCCAACTGATCAGGCTAATGTCAAACCCAGTCTTGCATTAGATATAGTGGTTATTATAGCCTCGGTTTTTATTTAACAAGTAACTGCACGATGACTGTGCTCTGCCGTCGTAGAAATAAAGCAACCACGTTGCGCTGGTCAGTCAATTAGTGGTGAGTGGAGAGTGCCCGCGATGTAGGCTGGGACTCTGCAGTGTGTCTCCGCACGACCACCGCCTCTCTGAGACAAAACAAAACAGTTCCGCGAGACTCTTTTCCCGAGGAGCCTGTCAAGAGAGGTTGCGCCTCATTTCTTAGAGCAGGTAGCGAGTAATAAAAAGTCCTCTCTTAAGCCGTCGTACATTAGCAATCCAGCGAGAAAAGTGAGAGCTTGGAAAATGAGCACTGTTGTGGAGGGGAGGGGTCCGTCAGACATCACAATTACAGTCTGTGCGTCTTGCGGAAAAAAAAAGCAA
Source organism: Enteromius viviparus (assembly GCA_032353835.1). Taxonomy (NCBI): domain Eukaryota; kingdom Metazoa; phylum Chordata; class Actinopteri; order Cypriniformes; family Cyprinidae; genus Enteromius; species Enteromius viviparus. Next base: position 1,944,970 of record JAUCNO010000279.1, on the reverse strand, counting down.
GCTGAAATCAATACAGAAACAAACTGCACAATCAGCCGGGGCTTGCTATCACGGCTGGAGTGGAATATGCAAAAACAGCAATTAAATGTGTTAGCATACACACTTTTTTCCATGATATCGGGGCATCTGTGGCATTAGTGAAGCGACTCCTTACGGATAATGGAGTCAGGAAATGAATGCGCAATCTACCTCTGTGTTTTCATCATTAGCGGGAGACAACTGCGCTAACATCGCCTAGCGATGCCGGGCGGGAAAGAGGAGAGAAAGAATTTATGTGCCCTCGCATGCCAAATTAATTCTTGTCTTGACATCTTAATTCTCAGTTCTTGTGTGTGGTCAAATCAGCCCGCGATAGAAAAGCAATCAAGCAATTATTCCTAAATTATATTTGCCCAACACACACTGATTGGTTATTCTTTTCTTATTGGCTAAGCTCATTAATTCTGAGCAGCTTGCTTGTTATGTCTGTGCCGTTACTCCTTTCCCTCTATCCCCTACCCCCTCTTTCTCTCTCACTCGCTTACTCGCTCTATTGCTCGTTCACCCTCTTCCCATTCTGTCTTCTGCCGTTGCCTATCTTCTGTTGCCAGCCCTGCCAATGTTTCAAGATGACACACGTTTTAGAGAAAGCCCCCCCTCCCCGATCTGTGGCATTGTCTCCTCCACCAATTACCATGCCCATCTCTGATTAACTTTGATGTGGAACCTAATGAGATAAGGCCGACCGTCGAGGCAGTGGCTGATAGCTGCCTCATTTATGCCCGTGTGCGCCATTGCTGAGCCTCACTGGCTAATGAGAGGAGAAGGGGAGTCTTCCTCACTTCATCAGCCTCGCAGGAGTGCCGCGCTATCGCTGCATTCGGAGACACTCCATATCCGTGCACATATGGCCATAAAAAGAAAGCCAAATATACTTCAAGAGTTTGGGAAGCAGGAACAGACTCTCCACTGTCTCACACACGTCATCTTTGCCTGGTTAATGGCTGCACTAGGGTTTAACGGCCATGCTAATTGCTGGAGTATTTTGGTGTGTGTGCTTACAGAAGCCTCTACCCTTATCTACAGCTCCAGCATTAAAACCTTATTGTGGCACATCTGGGCGCCCTGTAAATCCTGCCTGTACAAGAAAGAAGGAAAAAAGCTGTTATTGTTGTAGGCATTGTTTGTACTCTCCCATTAGCACTTGGAAGGTCTTGGGAGCCGTACGAATATTCCACTGGCAGAGAATCATTATACCTTCCTCGTGCATTGACCTCTGTGACTCAACTCTTAATGATGGATTTCTTTATTTTAATTTCTTTTCTTTTTTTCTTATACATACATACATAATGCATTAAAATGTTTATTTGCCCATGTACATTTTTGTTATTAGACTTCTAACATTAACATTTAATGGTATTATTGCAATTAATTGTAGAAATATCTTCATCATCTTTATTTGGCTGCTTTTCCCAACAACTATGTGTTCCATTTTTTTTAAATATTTATTAATAATTAAGCACATCATGTAATGCTTTAGGAACACTTTAAGGTTTCTTTTATTAACATAGCATTGACAAACAACATTAGTTTATGCACTGTAAACTAATATGAACAAACAATAGTAAACTGAAATTTTATTAACTAAGATTAACAAAGGTTAAGAAATGTAAAAAAAATAAATATATATATATATATATATATTAGTTTTTTTTAGCTTAATAAGATCAATACTGAAATTAATATTGTATACTCTGCATTATATTGCAAGGCCATACAATAATAACAATAATAATTACAGTTGTAATATATACTGTATACTACATTTCATGTTCCTACATATTTGATACATTTGCAGGAAAATATACTTTTTCTGAGCTTTAGCTTTAGTAACATAATAATATATTTTTATTTAACGTATTTAAAATTTTAATATTTTTTTACAAACCTAAATTGGCTTTACTAATGTACTGTATTAGCAAAAAACTAAATAAATAGAAAATTCCCTGCTGTACCGCCACAGACCCCCTGTTGTAACAGCACCCTGCTATGAAACAAATATTAAAGAAATAATTTTAAAAAGCACATTTCAAATAACTTCAAATAAATAAGTTTAATCATCTTTGATCAGCATTTATTAGCCAGTTGCTAAGAAGTAGCCATTATTATTATTGCCTTACTGATTTACTAGCAATGCAATAATAATAGAGGTAAATGGGCAGAGCATGAATGCAGCTCTGTGAGCTGTGGAGAGCCCTACAGACTTTAAAGCACAGGCCCAATTAAGCTGTGCCTCATCAGCTGGAAGAGAGAGACATACCCAGAGCTGAAGACTGAAGATAATACTGCCTTACAAAGCAGCCGCTTCTCACTCAGTGTAAAATTAGAGCCAAACATCTTGATAACGCCCAGAAAAAGAAGGAACCTCCAAACAGAGGAGGAAAAAGAAGAAAGTTACGCAAATCACAATAAAGGCCTTCCTAGTCAACACAATTAATGGTGTCCTTTTTGTGTTCTAATAATACATCATAACTCTGTGTGTGTGTGTTTGTGTGTGTGAGGTGGTTGTTGAAGGGGGGGTTTCTTTATCTAAATTGTAACCAATTAAGGACAAAGCAGTGCCCTCTAGCTTTCCAGAAAAGGAGTCGCGAGCATAAAAGGAAATTGACAGTCGACATTCCAATTTCATTCAAGGAGGCAATTTCCTAATGCTAATCACCATCTGCAGATGTTGCCCGCTGATATATTTCTCTACATTCGTTTTTTTTTCATCCCAGCTGCGCCCATGTAAAATTTGTGACAAAGGCAGAAAGCTCAGTTCTAAGATGCTTGCACCAGGTTTGTAGAGTTCAACAAGCCAGACAGCTTTCTGTCTCTCCTACTCTAGCTCTGTCTCTCTCACTCTCTGATATATCATCAGAGCTTACTGTCTGAGCCGCTGAATGAAAGCACTCTTACTAGAGAGGTGTTAAAAAATAGCAGCTCTCTGGATGTCTTTGCACAGATATTTCAGTGTGAAGAGTGGAGGCAGATGTGATCTTATGTGAGCATATCGCTTTTGCTTTTGTTTTGATTCTCCCTTGGACGTTTCACGGCATCATTGTTTTTAGAAAATGATTAGCCAGTTGAAAATGCTATTGCTTGCATGTAATATTTTGTTTCTGACTTTGTTATTTTTATTTAGATCGATTAAATATAATTGCAATTAAATACATTTTAAAAAAGCAAATGTATTTTTAAAAAAATATTTATTTTGCATTTAATTATTTTCAGTATGATTTTCAAATTTGTATTTATTTAATTTAAATGCCTAAAGAAATGTAATGTGCTTCCAGTAGACATACAAGTACTGATTGATTTTTATCTATTAATTTTAATAACATAAGCCAATTTTTTTTAATTAATTTTATGTTATTACTATTACTCTAATAATGTTAATATTCAGCTATTACAGGCTTAGTGTTATTTTTGGAGAATGAGGGTTAAGAGCTCTTGAACTACACACTCATGAAATCACCGCTATGAATGAAGAAACCTTTCTGAAAATATACGCCGTGACCGTCATCCATTATTGACAGCTAACCACATTCAAATTATACAAGTAAAATCGAAATCCCTGTTTTACATAGTTATAACATAGCTACAAATTCAGCATTTACAAACAGCGAGTATATTCTTCTACTGTGACCTAGTGTTTAGTAAAATTCTTGGGACAAAATGCGTCTAGGTTTTTGGCTTCGACGCAGAAATAATCTCTTCTTTTTCTCAGCCTCCTTTCAGAAATTGCATTTGTTCCTTTTACACTTTCTGTTTGGATTTTGGAGATAGCGAGCACTATGGCCGTCCCAGCACTTACAATGCCAGACTCTGTTTTGAAACAATTGTGACTCGTGGCCTCTTCAAGCGTGCTAAGCGATCAAAAACAGGCCAAGACAAACAAGGCCTGCAGCTGTCCACAAAACAAAACCACAGATAAATACTCAAACACGTCCGGGCCAGCGGAAATGGCTTGGCTCTCGCCTGGCCCTGAAAGGACCCATTGTGCTCCCCAAAACAGCACAATGTCACGCAGCCCTCGTTTGAGAGAAATTTTTATTTACCGCCTCTTTCATTCGCAAAGCGCTGCAGCAGTGGGAGCGAGAAAAAAGGAGGAAAATACCCACCCTGCTGGAACAGAGTGGAACGGCTCCAACCTCCCTCGCCGTCGCTCAGCCCAGTTTTACAACCAGATCTCTCTCATCTTTCAGCCAGAGATACTCGACGTGCCGCAACAGTTTAGATGGCGGTGCTGAAAAGCCTCATTTTAATATGCAGCACAGCAATTCATTATCATTCTATTGGGTGCTACAATGATGACTGAAGAGTCTTTGACCCCCCCTGATTGTCAGATCAAGGTCAGTTACTAAGAAAATAAAATCTGCATTCCTGACTGCTTCCACCTCAATCTACATCTTCCTGCTTATGAAAACTAGTTTCTCCTCTCCCCCCTTTGATGGGTGCATTCACATTCTCAATGGAGCCACTTCTAACAGAATAGACTTGTTTTTAAGCGAAATTGTTTTGATCTTGGAACATAAAAGGCAATTTTTTCTCAAGGGTGAGAGATGTGCAGCAGGATGGCTGCTGAAGGATGAATTTGTCGGATTTTGGGTTAATATACAGGAGTGGACGTGCCTTAAAAAAGGATAGCGCAAGCAAAGACATGGCGCTGTAAATATGTACTCTCATTCATGTGGGCAGTGCAGCAGCGGGAACACAAAGCCTAATTAAAAAGCACCCAGACGCAGCGCAGCTTTAGTGGGTGTCAATGACGATCCATTAAGAAGTCTTTACAGTGACCTGTCCCAACCCACTGTCATGTATCTCTCTCACACACACACACACATGCATACAAATCTTGCTCATGCATACGCGGCGGTCTTTCCTTGCAGTGTACTCCCAGAGCCACTGCTCCAAGACAGCAGTAGTCGCTTCTATTAACGCCTGTGTGGCCTGCCTGCCCCTTGGGTCATTGGTAATCCAGGGGGAGTTTTCACATTGTGTTTTGGGACATGGGGTCAAACTGTTTGAAATGAGGGGGTTTTGTTAAACATCCATTAGCCAGACCCAATGTATTGTCTTGATTTATTGGGAGACGGAGGCACTCCGCCCCGCTACTGAGGTGAATGCCATAGACAGCAGAACACAGAACAGCTCTTAGTAACCAAAGGTAGTTAAGAAAAAAAAATATTAATAAACATATATGTATATTTTTTTTTATCGTACTGATTTCGAATTGCATTAACAAACATTCACAGTGCTATTAATTAAGACTAAATATTATATGTTAATAATTCTATTTTGGAACCTTTAATTTTAAGAGAATTCAGATGTGTAAGGTTTTTCTCTGAACTGTAAACACCTAAAAAAATAATATATATATATATATATATGTATTCATACTTATGTGTGTGTGTGTGTTATCAGTTCTGATTCTGCCTTTAGTTTAGCCGTGCTATGTATTGTGCGTAGTTAATTACCCTGATTCAACAGAAGAGAATGCAGGACTCATTAAAACAATCTACTGAAAGAATTTAGACTCCACTTTACTTTATTTGACAACTTATCCTTGGTGGAATTTTTGCTCTTGGCTTTGTGCGGAATGATAGAACTGTGATTTTATATCATCTTCTGGAGACTGAAGGTAAACAGGCTCTAATTATAGAGGCACTACAGCAATTCCCCTGCACAGGCTAGGAAATGTCAGCCTATTACTTCACTGCGAGTTTCAAATGCTCAAGATAATGACCAGTTACTAATTGGTGCTTATACTTTAAATCGGTTAGCATGGAATATAATTGCAGCTATTATGGAGGTAAATAATCCCTGGAAATTAGCATCTTTTAGCCAAAATACATCCTAAACAGTACTACGGGGGAGAAAGGGTCTTGGTGTTGACAGTGAGATGGTGTGATCTTTCATTAGCATAAGGTTCCCAGGGGCCGGGGGGCTGTGTGTAACATCACATGGCTGTTGAGACCCTGTATAAATTAATGTGGATGGACATGCCTGTTTGTGCGTTTTCATTTATCAGCTGTCTAAGCGTTATTTGTATGAGCAGCCATTTTTCGTATGTGCCCATGTGCTTGTCCTGTATAAGAACTAAAGAAGAGCTGGAAAAAGGCTCCTTATGTATATGATACTGAGATGAGGGACTTTAAACTCTTGACTTTAAACTGCCTATATAGTTTTGTTTTTGTTTTTTTAAGATGAATACTACCATGCTTGGAACCAGAACAGCACTGTGGAGGCTGGCATAACAGAGCATGGTTGTTTGACCGGAGCAGTGGGCAGCGTAACCCCCACCTCATACAGCACCAACGCCACCACTACTGCTGTCTGCCTGTTTGCACCCATGTCACGCTTGTGTGACACCCCACTTTGCTGTGCTTGTTTGAACTGTCCCACCCAATTAGCGCTAATAAGTGACTCGGTAAGGATGAGCAAACATGGTGTATCCAATCCTTCCTTGCGCCCTCCCTGACGCTTAGCAGCCCATGAAAATCCCCCAAAGAGCACAACCCCTGCTAATAGACAGAGAAAGCCAAACGCATCTCGTTTTCTGAGCAAACAAGTGCCAGTAGAGAGGCAAATTAATGACAAGTCATTTGAAGGGGTTTGTCAGGGAAATGATTTTGCCCACGTCTCACCGCTGAAGAATTGATTAGGACCTGCTCGATCAAAGTACCTGAATCAATAAAGTAGCACAGAGAGAAGAGAAAAGACATGCTCCAGCTTAATTTATCCCCTGCACCATTTCTTGTAGGAAAAGAGGGACAAGAGGGAAGATACCATAATAATCTGTCAGGTGGAAATGAGCGGTCTTGTTAAGACTGAAGATTTTAGTGCCTGTATTTACCAGCAGTCCGATTCTTTACCGGGCATCAAACTGTAGGTCATGTTAAGAGAAGGTAGCAGCGAGAAAGTCGCATAGGGGAGGTATTTAAAGCTTTTCTATTAGAATGTCTTTTAAAAGTCTGTAATGCTATGCATTGTGTGTGTGTGTGTGTGTGTGTGTGTGTGTTTTGTATATATATATATATATATATATATATATATTTAAAGGGTTCCATTAGCTAACATTATTTTACATTAAAACTATTATCATTAGATAAAATAAAATGTTAATAATGCTAATTTAAAATATTACTTATATTAATAATAATAGTTATATCTGTTAATATTATTAATTATTAATTACATTAACTCACGTTAATTAATAAGACCTTATTGTTAAGTGTTGCCAAGCATGCTACAGGTAATTGGTTTTATCTGATCTTTTATTTTATTAATGCATGCAATTTCAGTGACGGCATTTTAAAATTAATACAGTTTGTTTTTAAAAAACAGCCTCAGTCCAGCATTACTTGCACCTTTTTTTGTTGCATTTGTTAAGTTTGCACAAACCTATAGCTTTAAAAATATTGTACAATAAAATAAATATCAGATTGCATACTAATATGACAAAGTACAGCATCAATCTCTTTGACTTTGAAATTTAATTAATTTATTTGTAATGTAATTCCTAGATTAAGTGGACTAGGTTGATGATGCAGTTCTACCTCTGGTACTGATGTTTTATGAGCAGGTAACATGCTGGTCCATGGTAAATCATCACATCTGATATGCTGCTTGAGCTGACTGAAGTTGAACTTCCTTGTTCTGTCTCACGTGTTTGTTTTTGTTTTTCCTCTAGTTTATTCGCGCCAGAAGTTGGAGGGTACTGCGAGCAGATTGGAGCGTTATTTTAAACGTGGCTTTGCAGATTAACACACTTGCCAAGCCCTATGGAAGGCCCTTAATTGATTTCCCTTTTGACTGTTTACCTCAGCTCTAAGGGTTCCTGGAGCAGAGTGACAGCAGTGTCCTCCGTGTGCCGTAGCGCTCTGTGCAACCCCGCCAGCAGCACTGCCAAGTGCCTCATTAGTATTCCACGCAGTGGCATTTGCCAGCCTGAGTGTTGCCTTGGCAACACTGCCCACACAAGTGATGATAAATGAGGCTTTCAGTCTCCTCTCCCTGTCTCTTTTTGCTCCTCGAACCCCAGAAAGCAGTGCTGAGGAGGCCCTGGCCAGTGTACAGCTCCCGCTGCAGGGACGGCCAGAAAAAGTGGGGCAATAAGGGTTTATACGATGCTGTTTATTCGATCGCTGGTGTGCAAATGAAGATGGTAGTTATACAGACTAGAGCCTGGCAAAGGATTAATTGGAGTACAGTCATACATCTATATCAATTTTGACAACTTAAAATTCCCAGTGGGGAAAAGGTATATAATTTTTTATATACTTTTTCTAAATTTGCTCCTAATACTTTGATGCAGGATTTATTTTGAAATAATTTCATTCAGAAATTGCCAATTCATCATCAAGTAGGAAAAGTAGTAATAGTATATGTTCCTGAAGCACTCTTTATAAATCATATTTATATTATTAAATGTTTATTCTAGCAGAGATTTCTCTACATGTTTGTAATTACCAGTTTTTTTTACTTTCATGTAAGAAAAACTTAAAAGACTAAAAAAAGAAAGAAAAAGAAAATTTCTGAGCCTAGTAATTAGATGCATTTTCCTTGAGACTAAAAGAAAATGATTTGAATGCAGAGCTCATCTTTAGTAATATCATGTTACACGCAGACAGAATGTAGCTGGATGTATTTCAGAATCCTCTCCTGATCCTGTGGTGATCATAATTAGCGCCGATCAATCTAAGGAACAAATAATATGAATTTAGAGAAACAACATTAAAGAATAACAAATAATAATTTTGGCACACTGGGTATTTGCATCGTACTGTGTTAATCGTTTCAAATTCAAAACATAATCAATATAAATGCAAACATTTCAAAATTAACATGTCAAATAAATTAATTCACATTCAGTTTAGAAGTGTAGCAGTGTTAAATGCAATCTGGGTTTATAGTTTGCTTTATCACTGCCACCAACACTAGACATTAATATAATTCAAGTATGATCTGTGAAACATGTTCTCCTGTACAGTATGTTCACATTATAAACTGAAAATGTATAATAATAATTTTAAAAAGTCTTATGAGCGCAGTGCAAGCAGGCACACATTTTTGCTTCAGACTGGCTTTTGTCACCACGGCTTACATGTAGATGAGAGCATGAAAGAGGAGATGTTTTCTTCCACTCACAAATCTTCCTCGTCCCGTTTAAACAAAGTAAGCCGAGTTATTGGTGTATTAGAGAGAGGGGCCTGAGAGGCTGGTTGAGATGAGATTCAAAGGCACTTTATTAAGAGTGAGGGGAAATGATCCACTGAAGTATCTCTCCTTTATTTGTGTTGCAAATACTTCATTTGACTGCACAAATAGTCTCTCTCTCCCTCTCGGTGTATGATGCTCCTTTCTATTTCTAGGTATTTTATAATGAAACTGAACACACTAAAACAAACAATAACTGTATGCCTTTTCCCTTCATTACAATATTCTTTCATCTCTTATGGTAGTGTACATTGAAGCAATTTAACTTGAAAAGTAGTTATATATATAAAAAAATAAATATATATATATATATATATATATAATTGTCATTATTATAAGACAAGTATCAATTATTATAAAGTTATTATTCATAATAGTAACAGGAACATTAGAGGAAAAAAAATATATATATATTTACAAATATTTTAGCATTATGTGGCCTTATTTTTTCACACATATTTACCTGCCATAAGATGTTTTGATTTGATACTTGAGAGAACATACATTTATTGTTCAGTTTAATACAATGCCGACTAAATTTCAACACATTGGTGAGTTCAACATTCTTGAAAATGTGTGTATTATATATATATATATATATAAATAAATTATGGCAGCAAAAAACAAACTAAAAAAAAAAAACACACAGAATAACAAATGTTTTGATAATTCCCATTTATTCCAGAAAAAAAGGAAGAAGTATATCGCTGGCAGATCAAATCAAGCCTGATTAAACTTCTCTAGGACACTAAGAAGCGACGGCTTCAAACAGACAGGAGACAATTGTCGAGTGTGAACCTCAGCCTCTTGTGTCAGCCTAACAGTGTGGGAGTAGCCGGAGGGGGCCGTGGGGGAGGCCATGGCTATTAAAAGATAAATGTATTTTTTCAATCCATTATTCATGGCAGGGCTAAGCATGGAGTCAGGGGCTTAGCACTGCAGAGAAGCCCACCCGTACCGGCCCTCCCAGACCCCCACACTACGATAGAGGCTGAGCCAGCGACAGCTGGGAGAAGCAGAGAGAAAGGGTGGGAAGAGGGAACTGAGAAAGGTCAAAAAAGAGAGGAAGAGACACAAAGAAGACACAAAAAGGTTTTTTGGGATGGGAAAAAGAGGGAATGAGGAGGAGTGAAATGAAGCAAGAAAAAAGTGGAGAACTGCACTCAAACACTTTTGAACTCTCTCTACGTTCTGTCGATAAACAACACTAACACACTGATTGTCTTCACAGACACTTGTTTTTGTTTCACTTTCATGTATTTTCTGCATGAAAGGTTTGAGCAGATATTTCTAAAATAGAAATGGACTTGTTGCGGTTTGTGGCGAGACAACAAACTCCTCATCTAATGGGAAAACAGATTAGAACTGCACAAAATATCTTTTGTCAGTCATCTTTAAATTAGATGCAGCTCTGATGAGCATTAAAAAGTATGTCAAACATCTCTAGGCGTTTGTGAAAGTGGAAGAGAGTTTTTTCCTCGCATAAATTCACTCTTGTACTAGCAGATTAAGAAAGTTCCATAGAATCTAAACATTATATGACTTTTTATTGCATGTCATTAGTACACTGTTGTATGATTTTTCCCCAGATATATGTTTAATTGCATATTCATTTAAAATTTTCTAAAATGTTTTAAAACATGGTTTCAGACTACAAATTGTCCGAACTGAGCATTTTTATGCAATAACTCTTAGATACAGACACAAATAAATAAATGTTGATAGTATTACAGTCTTACTACAATTCCCAGCTGTTGGCTTTGTTTGGGTAAAAATGGCGGCAGATGACAGATTAGTGGCAAATTGTTGGGGAAAAATTACCTGTTCTTATTCTAAGCAGATACCTTCAGAATTGTCTCATGATTGGTGATAATTGAGCACATGCTGCACAATTTATGTGTTCCCTGCCAATAGCCATTTAGCAGTCCTGGTTAATTGATGCTCTGATTATAAGCTTCTCTGTGAGACGAATACTGCTCCGCCACCCATCCTTGTGTCCCCGCTCACAGAGGCCACATGTTCTCAGTATGGAGCACAATCAGTGCCTCTACACAAAGAGACACATCCATCAAACCAATACAAACATTGCTTCTATAGGTGTATGTGCGTATGCATATGTTAAGCAGAAGTTAGATTTATGAACGTGTTTTCTTCAAGAAACTTCCTTTGCATAATTTTCACATTTATCTTATTCATTCAAAATCATATCTATCATTACACTTGCTTACATTCAAAATTTGCATGTGCTTGTTTAATGTAAAAAGCAAACTGAGATATCGAAATGACTTGAGACGTGGTTGTGACGAGGTGTGAAAAATCCCTCAAATAATTTAAATGGTTGCCTTTCTTCACAATAAAGTGCTTCTTTGGAAACTTTGGTACAAAAAAGCAGACATATATTGGCATAAAATGCACACCCACGGCCGAAAGAAAGAAAACGCTACATTACATGAAGAGAGGGCGGACTGAACAAGCCGCCATGCTGAGCACATTTGTATTTTGACAAGAGAGCATAAGGGTGGGAACAGAGAGCGCAGGGGCTGGAAGATATGTGGAGGTTGGGGGGGTTTGTTTGTGTGTGTTTGGGTCACCATGCCCATTTTTCCCACTTTAGTGTTGTGGGCGAAGCGAATTGCAAAAACAAAACACGCTCATATTCGGGCTTTGACATGTCAAGGATTACTTGTTCCATTGAATGTGCTGCCTATTATCTGCTTATCACTCTCTGCTCTTTACTCTCTTTCTTGTCCCGGCTCAATGGCTTCCTCTCACTGTCCGTCCCACCCCGCTCGCGCACACACATACACACTCCTTTCCCGTTCTCTATCTTTTAACACTTACAAAACTGAAAAGATTCAGTCTGGGCTGGGCTCAGGCCACCTGGAAGCTGCAAAGGAGTTTGGCATCTCGCCAGTGGCCAGCTGTAGCATTGTGATCTCCGCTGCCGTCTCAGTTAATTCCAGGCATTGGTGATTGTTGCCGTCCCTGTTTATGGCCCACCCCCTCCGCCGGCCTTTCCCGGGTCCCCTGGGCCGATTGTCCAAGGCCGTCTCTTGTTTAATGCTGTTTTGCAAGTTATTAAGCCCTGGAAGTCTATTAATCACAGTTCAGGGGCTGTGGAAGCCCACACAGTGGCGGCCGGGGGAGGGGCAGTGGACAGGCACGCTCGCTGGCCTGAAAAGGCTTAGACGGTGGTCCATTCAGATCCCTAACGAGATCATTACCACTAACTAAATACAAACCTGACCCCTTTGACCCGCTGGGAAATTACGTAGGAGGTCCCTCCCGGTGTGGGACATTAATATGCCGTCCTGGTACCCCTCCCTGTTCCTTCTGCCCATCCCACCCGCACCTCCCCCAGCCTTTACTCTTTTCCTCTTTCTCTCCAATGGCCAGAAAACTAAACCTATCATCAAAAGAAGTCTAATCACTGCTGTGATTGTGGTAAACCAAGCCTGACAGACATTTCACTGAGACCTCAATAGAGCACATCAGTGCAACCTCCAAACCCTACCTCCACCCCTCATCGTTGGCGCTCTTATTTTGTCGCCTTTTTTTTAAGCGTGAGCCAATAGGCGGACAGAGAAGCTGGGCCTTTTCAGATTACTCGACACACTGTGTCCACTTTTCGGAGGACCACCTGGCAAGCTCATTTTAATATAGCGCTGTCCCTCTTTAATTCGTTCTGCTTTTCTTTCTTTCGTTCTTTCTGTTCCTTCCTCCCTCCCTCCGTCTCTGTCACTTTTCCTCTAATTCTGCCTCTCAAGCCAAGCCATGGCCGTGAATTCCATCTAATCCATTGACCCTGCTAGAACATTCCTGGTTAGCACTCGTCGGAAGAGGCTGGATTTGGGGGGATTACATGGTTGTGGTACTGCTGGGTGGCACCTGTGACTGGGAGCGAAGCGAAACAATTATGGCTCGCCACAGAGAGAACGAGAGCCCCCCGCGTATCCCAACTTTCATTCTTTTATCCTCCTCTTTTTTAGGCAAGGGATCATGGACTATCACCCCTCTAATCTCTACCTGTGACAGTACCACTGCGCTCCCACGCAGGGTGGCCTGTGACCCGGGAGAACAGTGGAATGGCCTCGGGGTGAAGCGTGAGAGAGGGAGCCCTCCTAGCTTATGTGCAGTTTCTGTCACTCTTAGTGTTTCAAGTGTCTCCACTTCAGGGAGTGAGAGCTTAGCTGTACCACTGGAAACGAGTGGGTGTGTCTTTGAGAAACCAGCACAACATTCCTGGATGTTGCCACCCCATTATCTGCTTCCGACTATCCTTCCTTCTGTCAGGTGATTTTCAAGGGCTGAAATTGTGAGGAATCCAACTTTCCTTTTGGGAATCATAACTGTTCCAAGAATGTTTGTTTGTTTTTATTTTTTTTAACTGTGCTAGATAAATTACTGAAACTGAACTTTTGCAGTGTCCGATGAGTCAGATTATTACAAAACAACATGATTGGGCTTATTAAAACAAAGAATACACATACATATTTCTGTCTGATGGTTTTCATGTCACAGCTCAAGATAGTTGTTAGCTAAGTAACTGGGCACATTCTTGTGATTAAACCATATGACACTGCAGCTTGGGAGATTTAAAGGTGGCAGATTACAGATGGTCCAAGCAAACGCTACTGGGAATCTTCCTGTATTCCCATACTCTTTAGCGTACTCTTAAAAGAGTGCTACTATGAAAATAAAATAATATACTAAAGTGCAAAAAGCAGAAATTTTTTCAGACATTGCATGCAGATTCCAGTTAAATGGAAATATTTAGTAGTTAATTAAGTTAAAATAAAGTCCATATAATTAATATTGTAAAATGTAACATTTGTTACATTATTTATTAATCTATGTTCATGTTAGTTAATAAACATAAAAAATTATAATGATAATAATAATTAAAAAAATAACATTAACATATAATATAGCTTTGGATTTAAGTAACGCATTGGTCTTTGTTGGAATCAACTGTAATGCAGGAGTCTGAGGTGATCCATATGCAGCCTTTATTAGACAATGTCAGACAGGCAAGGTTCATACATCAGCGACACAAGTAACAGAGAATATCCAGAGACATAAACGATAACCCGGCTGAGGTCGGGGCAGGCAGCAAACAATCAGAGTCCGAATAGTCCAGGCAGAAAAGATCAAAGGGGCAGGCAGCAAAGAAAAGGCTCAGAAATGCAGGCTGGGGCAATACAAGACTTCACAATGAGGTGAATGTGTGTGTGACTTAAATAGTCCCCCTGATAGGAACCAGGAGTGTGTGCAATCAGTTCCTAACCAGGTGTGTGCAAACAGTGTTAGGCATGATGTGTTATGGGAAATGGTGTTTCTAAGATGATGGTGATGTTCTGGATGGAGTGCCATCTGGAGGGCCTTTTGGGCAATGGGTTAATTGGGTTCATTTATATTAAAGACAACTAGCTAACCTTTATAATGTTTAAATGTAAGCCTTAATTGCATTTTATATGTCATCATTGCCAAATGTCTAATGTCAAAATTAAAGGAGCATATGCTTTTAAAGCATGTTTATTGAAAATGATTTGAAACGCTTTCAATTTTTAAGAAAAACATATTATTGGGCTTTCTTTAAGTACTGTCAGGCCACAGGACTGCACTGGGATCAGTGAACCAACGATCACAGGATATCCTCATCAAGGAATCAATCTACAGCGGTTACTCACCAGGCTCACTGGATTGGAAGAACGTTCACCTGCACCATGAAAACCAAAGTCTTTTAACACACAGTTCACCATCACCTCACGTGAGTCAAAGCAACACTAATCTGAGAATACTTACTGTCTATGATTACCTGTGATTACAGACCATTGTCCAGAAAGCTCGACATCCACCGGAACATCCTGAAAAGGAATAGAGCTTATGATTACTTCACAGATGTGTGCTACTGCTACATTCACTACCACTGTTACGAAGGAATCGACTCACCAACGAACCCAGGAACTGTGAACTGTGTGAGCTGAACGAAGTTCATTGCCATCTCATGAAAAAGACACTATTAATAAACACTTTTCTACTTACTTTCACGTCTCCTCATCCTTAACCCAGCTGAGAAGTACACTTCAGTAACCTTTTTTTGTTTGCAAGTACAATAATAAAAATAAAAAAAATCTATAACTTTACAATTTGAAATACACATGTATTGGAATACAGTATGTATGCACATTAATTTTGACAAAAAACAAGACAAAAATTAAATCAAAATAAATCAAAATTCAAACTAAAATAATAAAAGCCTTTTTTTCAGGTTTGTCTTTGTTGCCATTCTCTATAGTTTCCTTGTCTCTCAAGGCCTGGTTATTACGCTGTCCATGGTGCTTGGTGCTTGAATCCTGAAGGTTGCATGTTACTGCGAAGTACTTTTGTTGGTTGTGCTAACATTCTCTTGGCATAAATATAAACACTGGACCTTAGCAATGTACTTCTTAGATAATGTGTTATTGAATTTAAGTAAAACAAGGTTGACACAACCTGCTTTAAGAACTTTAGACTTTTTTTTTTTTACATGCATATGTGCAATGACACTTTATTTTAAGCCATTATTTTAAACCATTACCTATGACTTTTGCCTCAGTAAACAACTAATTTGCTGCTTATTAAAAGTTAGTAAAATAGTTGTTAAGTTTAGTTACTGGGTAGGATTAAGCATGTAGAAAATGGTTGTTCTTAGTACTAATAAACAGCCAATATGTTAATAATATGCATGCTAATAATCACCTAGTTACTGCTAATTGTTAAAAGTGAAAAAAGTGAGGAGTGTTTTCAAATATGCATACTTGTTAAGCAAAGATAAAATATATATGAGGAACACAAACTAGCTTTTTAAAGATGATTTAGGCAGATTAACTATTCCACACGTTATGAATGTTCTTGTTGAAAGATGAACCTCTACTCCTATTAATTTCCTGTACTAAAAATGACAAGTATGTTAGGATCTTCTAATTGAAGGCCTGTAAGCCATGCTCGGTATGTGGTCATGCCCATTCAGAAACATTGGAGCTCTATCGCCTTGTTAATCCTTGATAAGATCACTCTCCTCAGACACTTCAAAAATGGAGATGTTAAGCAAGCAACGATCCAAACGTCACCCTGCTTATCTGACCCAGAACAGACATTTTATTCTCCACCGCACTACAGACATGTCACTTCTATTATCGATGTAACTTCTTTTATTGATTATGTTGATTACAATGGAACAACAGACATAAAATAGTTTGACTGACATTGAGATGCAATCTCATTGGGATATTAGAAGTTGTCTTTGGTAACATGCACACAGAAATATATATATATATTTTTTTTTTGTATTTCTTCCCTGATGTTTTTGCCAGTCAGACATGTACGTAAAGCTGAACTGATGCCCTGAATTTTCCTCATTCGTATGCACAAACACTCATATCCATAAGCATTCAAGCGGTCATACCAGGAATGAAACGCTTTTTCCGACGGGCCATGTTGATTGTTCATCGGCACTGACCAATTGGAATCCTATCATGATGATCTCCAGCATAACAAGTAATTTTAACCTGCCTGCGATCCACCCCCTCACCACGCTGCTGCTTAGCCTCACCCTACAAACAAAAACACTCGCCGCACGCTCATGTTTAAGAGCACGCTAATTAATTCCACTCTGAAGCACTTTTCCGCTTCTATTTGCTCGGATACAAAACGTCAAATCCCTCTTATGCGTGCAAATAAACACTCTGAACAACAAAGAGACAGAAAAAAAACTAATAAAAACATTGGTGAAATTGACTGAAGGTATAACATGATGAATGCTTTAGAACTAGGCTCATGCCATCCTGCTAAATTACTCTCACCCCCAACAGATGACTTTTGCTGATTTGTGCTGGTTTTGTGTACTGAATATCTCTTCACCGTAATGAGGCTGCAGTGGAATATTTCTGAACTAGTCGAATGAGCGATGTCAAGCGTTGGTTTACACAATGTTTTGGTTTTCTGAGTACATCAAGTGTAAAAACAAACACACAAGGTCCCTCTCAGTTTCACACACACACACAACACATTCTCTCTCAACCGCACTTCGTCTTCCCATCATGATTCACGGCTACACATGATCTGCTTCATATTTCATGCTCCGCCGGTGTCGACATCTTCCAATTCCACAGCGGCCAACCGGCTAGCATATGTTCTGGCTGAGTAATTAGATGAAGCCCAACAGGTGTAAGAAAACCAATGGGCTCCGAGCCGTGACACCACATCCCACTAGTCATTACCCTAGCGCTCACCACCGCATCAGGACCTCATATAATATTCTTAGCCTTTCCTCATCATCATCTTGCTAATCTTGGTTACAAGCACAGACGCTACTTCCCTGTCAGGGTTCACCTAGGCCAGAAGTGAGCTGCCATGTCTCCAATCGCCAACCCTTTCAGGTGAGCGTATCTCTACATTTGAGGGCCAAATGAAGCGGAAATGGAGTGTTTGTTTTCCCACACTCGTTTTTCTTGCACCCTCCACTCTTCCTTTTCGCCTCCTCCTCCTCCTGTAGTTAGGGCTCATCAGCGCTGAGGCGCAGTGCCGTGAAGTGAAGTGTTAATTTAGTGCTCCTGCTGGGCAAGAGGCTGCTGGGGGAAGCAGAGGTGAGCTCTTGCAGAAAATGACCCTCATGCTGTGATTGTTCTTGTTTTTTTTTTTTCCTCTGCATGTTTGAAAGCTTCAGACTGCCACTCAGAAATGAAAACAAAGGAGGAGAGATGGCGAGAGCTAATGCATCAGCCGGAGAGGATTACCTAAACCACACTGCGACATATTCATGTACTGACTCACGACGTCTTACAGTGAGATTGTGCTATTGAAGTTGAACATGCATGTGCAACAAATGTAGATGTAACATTACATAATCAATGTGTTATTTCAACACATGTATTTGCACAAACACAAGCTATATACAATATTCCAGCCTTTCATTTCCCCCACCATCACTGTTCACTTTAGCAGAATGATTAATTGGGCCTGGCTCAGCTCTGTCCTCTGAGAAACTTAAACAAAAAGCCAGGCTCTATCCGAAGATTACAGCCACACATTACAGGCTGAATGAACCATGAAATTGCTTTTTTCCCCACCTGCAGTGAGCTCTCTCTGCAGCGTGGTCACTGCCTCTCTCAGAAGGGGAGCAATGGAGAAGTTTCTTCACTCTGAGATAATAAAAAAAATCCTTCAGATCTCCACCTTATAGCACCAGCCACTGTCCATTTGCCAGCATGTGTGCAGGAGACAACTGCTGTTGGCGAGTGTGTTATGTTGTTAAACACTGCGTATGTTATGATATAGGGCAGGGTTCCTCAAATCTAACCCTGGAGGTCCAATGCATTGCAGAGTTTAACTCTAACCCTAATCAAACACACCTGAGCATGTAAATCAGTGTCTTAGGGATCATTAGAAAATCACAGGTAGATGAGTTTTATCAGGGTTGGAGTTAAACTCTGCGGTGCACTGGACCTCCATGGTAAGATTTGAGCAACCCTGACATAGGGGCTTATAATATAAAGGGGGTGACAATGACAGAACTATGCTAATAACTAATAAATATACATGTTGTTGATTTTTTTCCAAAAGATAAATGATTTAGGCTTTGTTAACGTTTTGTAAATGATATAGATTTTTTGGTGTTGTTTTATTATTTGGACAAATGTCCAAGTCACAAAAAAGTCATTTGGTTAGAGTAATATTTAAAAAAAGAAAGAAAAAAAAGGCATTACCATGTTTTCCTAAGTGTTTAAACACTTTCAGATTGTTCTTATATATAGCATCACCCGCACAATATTATTAAAATGATGCAGACCGGGGAACTGGACAATTGCCCTTAGCACATAGCCAAGAAAATGCACAAGTGGCTTAGGGCTGACTCTGTGAATGTCCTTGAGTGGCCCATCCAGTGTCTGGACTTTAACTCAATCAAACATCTCTGGAGAAACCTGAAAATCTCAATAGAACTTGAGAGAATCTGCAGAAAAGGTTGTTAGAGTTAAGGGTCTACTGCAGGGGTCAGCAAGTAAGTTTGACATCAGGCCCAAAAAAATTTCGTCACTAGATGGCGGGCCAAAACATAGTCAAGGGATCATTTAAGAAATTAATTGATGACAAATTAAGCTAGATTAAGCCAATTAATGGCATGTTTGAGTTTTGCTCCTAGTGAATGTATGTTTTATTTCCTCTGGTGAATAATAAATGTTTATCATTGTAAATTACTTGTTACAAAAATGGAGCCTAAATTATTTTATTTTTATTAACTGCATTGTTTTCTTCCACTCCACCATCTCACAGAATTAAAATAAATAAATAAGTTTTGCATGCCGTAGTTTACACATAACTTCTGCAAAATGTGCATTAATTAACTTTTATTATATTTTGTGGTTTATTTCCAAAAGGATAGGTTAACTGTTTTGTGGCGTTAACAGAAAGCACCCCTGCAGTGCGTTAATAAGAGAAAGTTACAAATCATTACTTTTCTGCACTAAACAAGTGAAATTTGCCAAGGTACTGTATTTTCAGAGAAGATAGACAAGATGTTATAGAATAATATTTTAATGAAAACCTAATTTTGACAACAACAACAACAAAAAAATGGCATTCGACCTTATCTACCACTGCTAGGCATTGATTCTGTGTTTTGTTTCTGCCTGTTCCGGTCATGGACTCAGTTTCCCATAATGCTGTGTTCTCATTAATGTGTACCAGGTTCAGCTGTGTTCCATTTCCTGTATATTAAGCCCTGGACTGCTATTGTCGGGGTGAGTTGTTATTTCAAATATTTCTTGTGACTCGACTTGATTTTTTTATGAATTTTGGACTTGTATCTACATGGATTATTATTAAAATATCTGACTCAAGACTGATCTATTTTAGAACCAGATGGTATCAAAAACATCTGCAGTTGCGGGCCAGATATTATTGCTGGCGGACCACTTCTGGACCACTCTACAGTCTACTGTATACTGAATGCTGTAAACTCTGAAATTTTATATGTTCCATTTCTTTCTTTCTTTCTTTCTTAATTAAAAGTAATCACAAAACGGTTTCCCCTTATGATTTATAGGGTATGGAATATGCACTAATTAAAAAAAATTAATTTAGCATAAGGCTATAACACAACAAAAAACACCGGACCTGACAACGGTTCTCCTGACCGTGATTGAGGGATGAGACCTGACAACTGCGACTGGATTCCGCAGGGATTTGGATTGGCACCCCTGGCCAAAACTCGGAGACTGGATCTGACAATGGTTCTCCTGACCATGATTCGGGGCTGGGACCCGATAACTGCGGACTGGAATCTGCGGGTAACTGGATCATCACTCCTGGCTGAAACTCGGACACCGGACCTGACAGAGGCCGACTGTAAGACGTGGGAGACTGGATTGGCAGTTCTGGCTGAAACTCTGGATCCGGACTTGGAAATTGTGGACCAGAATCCACGGGACTCTGGATCGGCGTTCCTGGTTGAAAGAGCGGAACGGAATCCACAGAGATGGATCCTGTTTGCGGCACAGCTTGTGTGGAACTCTCTGGCGGTGCGAGAATCAAGCGGCATTCTGGGGGTGAATCAGTGGTTCATGGCAGTCCTCCTGTCGGGGCCCAGGCAGTTGCCAGACTTAAAAATACTGCCGCCTTCCAGCGATGCCCGGAAACTCCACCCGACGGTGGTAGTGGATGCCGATGGGGAACACCACGATTAAGGTGTCATCGCCAAGGTCAGTCTTTAGCGCAAACTTGAAAAGGACCTTCACGTATTCAACAAAGGGGACAACCTTTAATACTAGCACGCCAAGCTGTAACGTCTGGGTAGAGGAGTGAGCATGCAGAGACATAAAAGTAACAAAAACCTTTAATTAACGAAACTTGAGAACACAAATGATTTGTGAATACATGAAAATCACAGGACAGAATACGAGTGAAACATAACGACCGACAGGGATGCAAAGGACACTGACTAAATACACATTCAAACAATGGGGAAAACTCAGGACACCTGTGCGACACGGCTGGAAGATAATCAACTTGTATAAACAGACAGGAGATCCAAATAAGGGTAAGACACGTGATATATGAACTGAAACCAAAACAGAAACTCAAAACCAAAACAAGACCAGACAGAGATCATCGTGACATCAGTGTTGGTTATAAAAGTAGCATAAGCAGCTCTATTTTTAATTGATCGATTTATAGAGTGTGAACCCCACGACATGCTATTAAATTATATCCACCCTATGTATCCACAGATAGTAGCCTATTTTGTATTTTGATGAGGAGTCTGGCTCTGCTGATCTGCACCTCAGCAGGTCATCCATACTGTGCCTGAAAACTGCATTCCTTGTGAGGTTCAACAAGAAATAGAGGTGTCATTGTTCATCTACTGGCTGGTGCATGCTGCATCCTACAAGGTCACTGCTTCAGCCTTTGCTATCCCTTGATCCACAGTCCACAAGCATGTGCTGTCCTTGGCCTTATAAAAAAAGTTGTTTACCTGCCTTAAGTTGAGAAGGTTGGTGCCAGATTTGACAGTCTGACAAGCTTATGTTTGTGTTCAGCAGTCATTCAAGCAAGCATTTGTACAGAGAACCTATTAGTCAACACTGCCTATTCCTTCAAAATAAAATTGGGTAACACTTTAAAATTTTACAACACCATGATTGGCTAAGTCAGAAGTTGGACCCGGGGTTATGCTGGATTTCAGAGTGAATCAGACCATTTAGGATTTGATCGGAACATTAAAACATTAAAAAGATGAAATTCCACTCAGGGACCCAGGACAAGACAGCAAGATATTTATTAGAAAAAATATGTATTGATTAGAAAATTAGACCTTAGCACCAGTCAACCTAACCCAAGCAGATCCAACAGACTCTTTCACAGACCATCTTTCAACATTAAAGCAAAAAAATAATAAAAATCTTATTGATAATCCCAACTGTGGAAGCAGATTGTGAGATTTTGGTCAAGAAACCAAGATTAATTGAGAAGACAATGGACTCAAGACAAGAATCAGATTGAAATTCAAGACATTTTAACCTGTGGTCTTCCCAGAACTTGTCCTTACATTCACAGAATGGCACAGAAACTGAATTTCTGCACATATACATGCTCATAATTATTTTAAAAGCACTTACGAGCAACTAATAACTTATATGCATAGCTGCATATTATATTTATGTGATCCACATATTTAACTATAATTTACCAATTACTCATTGATGTTTTCTAAATAACTATTGAATGATTTATAGGTTCATATTCATGTTTAGAATATTTGTGTGTTTGAATCTCCTTCCTTGGAATGTTTCTTCCAGTCAGTTCCTTAGAATTATGTAGGCAGAACAGTGCATCAGCCTTACCGTTTTTTAACCATGGCCCCATCTAGCCAGTGTTGCCACTACTCTAGAGCTACTCAAGAGCATTCAGGTAATGATGTCATAGTTTTGCTCTCTTCTTGCATTATATACATTATAGTCCTCCACATCCACTGCATTCTCAAAACTCTGGCTATTTGATAATACACTTTTAGAATATCAAATCTACTGCGGCTGACAGAACTTTTTCCTTTTTAGCATTCAAATTCTGGAACAATTTACCTAATACTGTTCAAGAGGCAGGTACACTCTGTCAGTTTAAATCAAGATCAAATACACATTTCTTTACTCTGGCTAACACTTACCACACTAATACACATTTTTAATCAAATCCTTTAAATGATTGTTATGCTGCATTAATTAGATTACCCAGAACCAGGAACACCTTACTACTCAATGTACTCATTACATCGTAAAAAGAATGGCATCTACACTAATATTAGTCTGTTTCTCTCTTGTTCTGTTTCTCAGTCCATATCCAGATCAGATGGTGTATCAGCACAAAGAGATGATCTTCATCGGAGACCAGAACACCAAGATGAGCCCTGTGGACAGGTCACCAGAAACAAATGCTCACAAACACCCCACACTATAAGTTCTTGCACAATCTGACATGTGCCTAATATTGCAAGTAGGTTAGGTGCTGGGCATCCAGCCAGAGGAGAACTGGCCCCAATTAAGTCCGGTTCAGGCCATGGTAACTCATAATCACTAGAAGATTTAAACGGTTTAGGCCATGGTAACTCACAGTCATTAGAAAGTTCAAACGGTTCAGGCCATGATAACTCACAGGGCAGTAATGGCGGTTCGATGTCCGCGACAGACGGCGACGGCGCACTGGGCTGTGATTGTGACAAGCAACATGAGTTACATAATAAGATTAGTACCTAGTAAAATAACGTCTCCGTTACATCCGTAACCATCGTTTCCTGAAGGTTACATATCAAGTGTAAACTAAATGAGCCAATGCACAATGGCACGCAGTGATTGCAACTATCTGCCACTGACCACAGCAGGTGCAGTGAATACTCAGCTTTTCGCTGAGGAGCCGAGCTGGTGTCCCATCTTCTTAGCAGTAGTACAACAACAGTAGATAATAGACATGACATCTTCATTTCCTTCTTCTGGGAACAAGGGTTACATTTGTAACAGAGATTCTCCCCTTTAGTCAGTCACTCCAAGTCACGTTGGTGACTTAACGAATTGGGATCCCTTCCAAAGCACCATGGATTCTGCCACTTCCAGTATTCTGTGCCTTCGGCACCCCTCTTTGGTGTAGGCTGGGGCTTGCACCAAGAAGGCCAGTCACTCGTGTCATAACACTACCCACTCAGTGAGATTGGATAACGATCTTCACTTCCATTCCACTTGGAACCAGAACGTTTACTAAAGGCCTATCCCAGGGATTACATAGCCCTCAGCTCTACAAATATCTGTCAGCAAATTGCCACAAACCAGCACCTAGGAAGATGCAACACATATAGTAAAGTGTGCTCACAACCTGAATGGGCAGGCCACACCCTGTGTAGGCCAATCCTCTGCTTCCCCTTTAGCTTTGTGTCCAGTCTATGCACATCTCAAGGCTCGGACAGGACAAAGTTAGGGCTGGGTCTGCCTCCTCCAAGGGCAGCAATTGCAGACTCATGATTGAAGGTTGGTGTAAGATCCTTGGGCACATAGTTGGGCTGTATCCTCAGGATTGCCTGGGAGTTAGCCAGCCCAAACTCTAGGCATAAATCATTGACCAAAAATGGGGGCAGGTCCCCTAATTTCTTGAACAAGGTAGTTTTTATTGATAGAATTTCATCTCAAACTAACTGCAAATGCACAAATTGGCCCTGCTGTTGTGGGAATAATAGGAATAAATCTGAATCCCAATTCTTTTTTATACCCCTTGTCCCTTGAAAGTGTCAAGGGGGTAAAAATTTACCTTTTTTTTGAGACACCCCTACAATGACGTCACAGGTCATCATACCTCATACCTTGAAACGAAAAGTGAATCTAGACTCCTCACGTGATTGTGCGAAACAGAGGGATAGGGGAAATGGGAAGGGCTAAGGGGTAGAAATGGAATTGGGCCTAGGTTGTGATCTGCTGTAAGTTCTTAATATAACATTCTGTTTATATAACACCTGTATTTCAAAATGGAACCAGGGATTGCCCTGAGGAAAAGTACATAGGGAACTTTGCAAATGTACTGTATGTCTAAATGCGAAGTGGAATGCACCATAAATGCATGATGAACCGCTTTCTGCAACAAATGCAGATGTGTTTAATGTGTTTAAAATTGATCTGGAAATTAGGTGGGTGTCCGGCCAGAGGTTTTTTTTTCCTATTCTCTCACGGATGGGGTTTTGGTTCCCTGCCGCTGTTGCCTCTGGCTTGCTTAGTTGGGGACACCTGATTTCTAGTGATTATCGTCATTTTGATTACTGACAGCTTCTCTGCATTTGATAAATAAAGTTTAATTTCATTATTATACATTAACATTACTCTATTTTCCTACTTGATAATGTTCAGTTTTGCTACAATCTGTATTGTTAAAAGCGCTATATTAATAAAAGTGACTTGACAAATGGAAAATGTATTCTCTGAACTTGCTCACTTCACATAATTTTAATTTTATGCTCACACAAATATTTGGAAATGTTTTATTTTTTAAATGTTACAAATAAAAGCAGTTCAAATTGATTGGAGTTTTTCTTTCTTTTTTTTTTTTTTTACAGGATTACAGGGCATGAACGTCGCAATAATACAATAATGACATGTCCTAACAGTGGTCATGATTATATAGAATTTATTTGTAAAGACAATTGAGAATGTGCATGTTGATTTAGCAGTCATTTGCAGCTTCAAGCTGATATTACAAAACAGTTGCAAAAAAGCAAATATTTGGATTTAGTGTCAAAGAGGAAGTATTAGATATCGCAGTGTGTCAGGAAAACACTTAAATTCTTCATTCGTTAAAAAGCAGAAAAGTTAAGCCTGAACAGTTAAGTCTCTTAGTGGCATTAATTTAATCAGAGGTCATCAGGGTATGAAATGTATGCTGTGTATGCTGCGCTCTTAGCAAGAGGGACTCATTTCAATAAAGCAGCTCTAGTCCATGAACAAGATGAAAAAAAAAAAAAAGATGAATTAGTCCATTTTGATGTGTCTCCTTTTCTCTCTGCCTAAAGGCTACACTTTACATTGCATTCTAATTTATTTTTACATTATAAAATATTGGCATCAGAGGGTAGAAATAATGGAGAGGAGCAGGAAGCTCTTTTTTTCTTTCTACCTCTATCTCTTCTCTCATCCAATCGCTCGCTTAGTGCTTAGACAGGAGACAGAGTTCACGGCCATGAGCTGAGGACATTGAGCGGGGTGACAGAGAGACGATTCAGTGTGTGAGGAGAGCTCTGATCAAGCATTCAGATTAAAGTATTTTCTCCTGCCCGAGGACAGCTCTCGATGCACATCCCTGTGTGTGTGTGTGGCTGTCATTGTGGGAATGGGGGATGACTCCCTCCATCTCTGAGGTCATTGGTATCCAGCATCCAGCTTTGGTATCAATGGAACGGTTTTTATTCAGTTATGGCATACAAAAATATGCTATGTTATATGCAATGGGTGTAACGATTCGTTTGTTTTCTCGATGACTCAATGACAAATACACTGATACACATGCATCGATTTTGAAACATGACTTTTGCATCATGAATGGTATATTTGGGGGAAGGTTTCAAATTCACGCGTTCAGAATTTTAAAATATAAAATGATCACTGACCAGGTGGCTAGATGACAGCTCTCTTACAATAGTGCTATAGTGAGCAGAAAAAAGAAAAGCAGAAAGTATTTATTAGTCATGTTCAGCTCACAAATATTTCATTGGTACATTGCATCTTAAATATTTTGTCTTTTTCTTACCATAGACATATTAGGAGAATTATTTACACATAAATTCACCTTAAAAAGTAATCAAATCGTTAATCACAATCAAATGTAGCTGAACCTCGTTCTTAATCAAATCAAATTGTTCTAAATTTGTAAGAATCGAAAACCAACAAATGTAATATAATGATGTAAATCAAATTGATTTGCAGGTTACCTATTGACTTCCATCATTAATATATGCCATTGCATTCACTTGTTGATTTAACAGTGTAGTGAATTAAATTATTTTTATTTTTTAAATATTAATAAATTATTTCATATATATACGTGTGTGTGTGTGTGTGTGTGTAATATATTGAACAAACTACATTGTGTGTGAAATCATTGTTTCATATTTAAAAGAAATGTTCCTTAAAACAATAAAATTTCCAAAGCTAACACTGCCTCAATGCTGGGGTTTGTGACTGGTTTCTATGCAGATGTTAAGGTGTCCTTAGTGAGTTTTAACACATTGCTAAGCAATTACAAATGTGATGTGAGTGGTTACCAGGTGGTTGCGTTATACATAAACAAGATCCCTCTCTCAAATCTTGTGATATTCAGAATAAACAACAGCACTCATTTGGTCAAGTCTTTTGACTTCACTGTATGACAGCAGAAGTACAATTTATAGCCTGGAGGCATCCATGGAGGGACATTAGACCAACTTATCCTGAGCAGCGAGCTATTTGTGAGCCAAAGCCCAGCAGGAGGCTAATAGTCTGTTCCAGTGTGGGCCCCTTGAGGCCCCTGAGGCATTATGTCAAGCCCTTGACTACTTCACGCTCATTAAGAGTCATGTGCCACAATTTCACACTACAGTAGGGTAACAAAGAGGTTAGTGGGGTTCACTTTTACTGGTCAAATGACAGTGTCATCAATGTCAGTTTGATTGATTTGAAGACCCCATAAAATGATATTTAAAATGCACAATTCTGTTTCCTCTGTACACACTTTTTTTTAAACTACAAGTTGGCCAATTGCTTATTTGCTTCTTACTTTTGCTATATTTAGCCTATCATTTATTATTGTAAAACAGTGGCTCAGCTTGCGTCGGTTAAATTGAGCCTAGAAAGAGGTTAAGTTGAGCCACATGCAGTTAAACTGAGCCACTGATTATGCTGATGTAACTAAACATTTTCACCTCAAGTCAAATCAAAGAAACATAATTTCAATAAAATTTAATTCTTGAGGTTTATGTGTAAGCCTGGTGATAGAATGACCATCCATACAGAGAGGTAAAGATTCAGCTCTCTTACGACTCTAATAATAATTACTGTGGAATAATGCTTTATAATCAAGAGGAAAGACACTGGCTCAATTTACCTCAGGACTTTTATCTCAACCCCACTCCTACCAGCTTGTATGATTCAGCCTCATATTATACCGTTCTAAATAGGGATGGGTATTAATTGATACCGGTGCTAAATTATAAAAGACTAAAGTATTGATAAGCTCTGACGCTAACGGTTCTGCTATCGGTACCGTAGAAAAGAAAAAAAAATATCCTATTTATTGCTAAATAATCATTACCTAGCATATTTAACCTTTTCTAATTTGCGATAATATTAGAGACATTTGCCTGCACTTATTAGCAATTAGTTATTAGCAATCTCATGCGAAAAATGTCCGTCTGTTCCGCACATACAGTAGGTTAAGCTGTAAAAAGAGCTTGCACACATACAACACAAAAGTTCACACTTAATAGAGAGATGGCAGGGCAGGATAGTTCGCTTTTCTGGGGTGAGAGACTTTTTTATTTCATAAAAAGTTACAAAAAAATACGATACGAAATTACGATAGAATAATGTCACTGACAATAAACCTACCAACATCTCATCTGACCGCATATACTGAATCATAACAGCTCGTTTTTACTTATTAAACTGCATCTGACGGAAGAACGACATTTCTGCATGTCTTTAAAAAATAAAATAAAATAATTGCATAAAAAACATTTATAATTACTTATGCTAGCAGTCTTCCAAAATAACCACATCACATAAGGTCTCTCTAAATTAGTATAAATAACAATTTAATCAAATGAAATTTAAATTTAAATAAATTTAGAGTATTTTTTTTCTGCAGTAGCCTAAATAAATTTGAAATGCTAAAAATGCCTTTACAGTACTGCATTTACAAATAGATGGATAATAATAAACTAAGCTATTAAGAAATAAAGCAGAGATAATGAAAAAAACAGGGAACATTAAGATATAAAGCAGAGCTTACCTAAAAATGTATTTATAATGAAATACATTAACTTTATTTAGTGTACATTGACATAGAGGATCCAAACTTTTATTACTTTTAATCCCAGACACAGTTAACTTATTTATGTGAATGTGTTCTGACTCCTGAAAGAGGAAGGGGTTTGTATTCTCAACTACCTCGTTGACTGGCTGATACTAGCACAGTCCAGAGCTCAGTTATGCGAACACAGGGACTTGGTGTTACAACACCTCAGCCTGTTGGGCAATCTGTCCGGTGCAGAGGATCTCTTTTCTCGGTATGGAGTTGGACTCGGTCGCCCTGACAGCGCGCCTCACAGAGGAATGTGCTCAGTCTCTGCTTTAATATGTTCTAGAACAGGAAAGTGGTCCCACTGAAACAATTTCAGAGGCTCCTGGGGCATATGGCAGCAGCTTCAGTGGTAATCTCGTTGGGGCTACTCCATATGAGACCACTTCAGCATTGGCTTCACGATCAACCCCCGAGGTGAGCGTGGAAACGCGGCTCGCTGCGGGTACAAGTGGCTCCAGCCTGTCGCCTTGCCTTTTCCCTGTGGTCAGACCTAATGTTTCTTCGGGCAGGAGTACCCTTAGAATAGGTCTCCAGGCGTGCTGTGGTATTCACAGATGCCTCCACCACAGGGTGGGGCGCCACGTAGAATGGGCATGCAGTCTCAGGGGTTTAGACAGAAACTCATCTGCATTGGCACATCAATTGCCTTGAGTTGCTAGCAGTTTGTCTAGCCCTAGGTCGCCTCAAAGAGCACCTACAGAACCATCACGTTCTGGTTCGTACAGACAACACATCGACTGTTGCGTACATCAAGCATCAAGGTGGTCTATGCTCCCGTCGCATGTCGCAGTTCGCCCGCCACCTCCTTTTATGGAGTCAGAAGCATCTGAGGTCACTTCGCGCCATTTACATTCCAGGTGTTTACAACCAGACGGCCGACGAGCTGTCTTGAACCCAAGCGCTCCCTGGAGAATGGAGATTCCATCACCTGACGGTCCAGTTGATATGGGAGCAGTTCAGTGCGGCACAGGTGGACATGTTCGCCTCTCCAGAAACCTCTCTTGTTGTTTTATGCTCTGACCAAGGGAACCTTTGGCAGAGACGCCCTGGCACACAGCTGGCCTCAGGGGCTGCGCAAATATGCGTTTCCCCCAGTGAGCCTTCTGACACAGTTTCTGTGCAAGGTCAGGGAGGACGAGAAGCAAGTCTTGCTGGTAGCCCCTTACTAGCCGACCAGAACTTGGTTCTCCGAACTCATGCTCCTTGTAACAGTCCCTCCTTGGCCGATTCCTCTGAGGAAGGATCACCCTATGGCACCCGCGCCCAGATTTCTGGAAACTTCACGTCTGGACCCTGGACGACCCTATTTCTTCTGCAAGAGCACCTTCTACTAGAGCTGCCTACGTTTTGAAATGGAACCTGTTCGTTGGTTGGTGCTCTTCTGGACGAGAAGACCCCCGCAGATGCCTGATCAGAGTCGTGCTTCTTTTCTAGCAGCACGGGTTTGAGCGAAGGCTGTCTCCCTCCACTCTTAAAGTCTATGTGGATGCAGACGTCGAAGTGACCGAATGAAAGGGAACGTCCCGTCACCATAGGGGCTGTACCGCCGCTAGGGGGCCGTAACGCTGGCTCGGCTCCTCAGCAAAGACCTAATGAACGCTAGATCAGCGTAAGCCAATGAAAATCATTGGTGTGTTTGCATACACGCAGAGTTGTTTTGGCATCTCGAAGCGAGATTCCTATTCATCGGTCACCAACATGACGTCTCCGTTCCCTTCTTCAGGGAACGAGGGTTACAAGACGTAACCAAGACGTTCTAAAGCACAAACACTGTTGCTAATTATTCCATGGGACAATCACCAATTTATTTCAGTTTGCTTCAATATAGGGTGGTTCAAAGTGATTTCTAGTCATATAATTTTAGTTTGTGTACATAAACGTAACCAAATTACTTCAGTCAATCAAATAAGCATAGGCTGTTACAAATAAATGTTATCAACACAAAAATCATTGTTTTATAGCAATACAAAAGGCTGTATCTGACATGACATTTA
This sequence comes from Enteromius viviparus, assembly GCA_032353835.1. Classification (NCBI taxonomy): domain Eukaryota; kingdom Metazoa; phylum Chordata; class Actinopteri; order Cypriniformes; family Cyprinidae; genus Enteromius; species Enteromius viviparus. The sequence continues at coordinate 1,914,119 of JAUCNO010000279.1, read as the reverse complement.
TTTCCACGTAATGTTTAATGCACTCATAGGTGGCATACATTATGAGGTAGGGCTTCAATATTATGATATGCAAAAATTATATTTCATATTCTGTCTACAAGATAAAACTATAGCTAAAAGCCATTTAGGAATTATTTTATTCGCATTCAAAAAATAAGACTTCACCATGATTATATACAGTAAGTAGCAGGATGTAATGCCAGAGGCGTTGCCTTGTGTCATGTGCTCCGTTCATTGTTTAGATACCTCTTCCTCGTGTCTTTGCCTTGTTTGTAGCTCAACCCCTTTAGTGTGTCATATAGTGTGTCCGTATAGTCCAGGTGTCTAATGTTGTCACGCCCCTACACTGTGTTTGTTGTCATTTCCCCATGTGCTCTATGTGACCTAGTTTCTGTCGATCGTTGATTATGTTCAGGTGTGTCTTGTTTAATTGCTTTATTGTCTGCCCTACTTAAGTTGCGTTCTGTTTAGTTC
>JAUCNO010000279.1:1893182-1904928 GCA_032353835.1 Enteromius viviparus | reverse complement strand
AAAGTTATGGGAAGCCTTTGGTCGGGGCGGGAGGGTTTTTCCCTCTGAATACCTTTGATGATGAGGTGGGTTTGGGCGCTAGAAATGGTGGAGGAAATTGAACCGTAAATTAATTTGTGGAAAAATTAGAAGAATGAAAAGAAGGATAGTGGGAATGAGAGGATGAAGATGGTTGAAAATTGTCCTGGCGGGAGGGCCCTGGTTGATTAGTATCTGGAAAAGATGGAAAAAAGTTATTGTCAGTGTATTGTTGGTTGTCATGGTGATGGGAATCGTCAGGAGGGGCGGAGCTTGGAGGTACAGCGGGCCAGTTTCTGAAGTAGTCCGATATGGCTTGGTGGAGTTGAGCTGGGTTAATGGCGGTGGTAGGGTTGGAGGACGACTGCTGGCTTGGAGAAGAATCTGGTTGGTGTCTGCTGTGCTTTGTGGGTGGATGGGCTGGTTCGTCGTTGGGATCGCGGCCGAGGCTGGCGGAGGGAAGATGGCAGCTTGAACGGCGTTGAAGAGATGGTGGAGCTGGAAAAAGGTGAGTGGCGGTCTTTTGTTGCCTTTTCCTTGGTGGGGTGACGGCCGGTGGTGAAGCATTGGGAAGATGAAGGTTGACTAGTTTGAGCAGCTCTTGTTTTGTTGCTTTGCGGAGTATGAAATTCCGGAGGCAGATAAAAGTTGACGGAGGTTTATGATAGTCCATTTTCCTGTGGTGGATCTAGCAGATGTATAAGATGAGGCGGGCGAAGGTGGTGGTTGTCTGGCTGGAAGAGGCGATCTGGATCGGGCACGGCTAGCGGGAGAGCTAACCTGCTTGTTAGGCCTTCGACCTCTAGCTGACCCCGCGGCCTCGGTTTGAGCTGCCGGCGGGGCTGCCGCTTGCTGAGCGGCGGAGTCTTGAGAGAGGGCTCCTCGCGAGCGTAGTCAGAGTGGTCTGAATCTGAAATCTTGGCTTTGGAGGTGCGTTGTAAGCACGAAAGCAAGATGTGGGAACAGGGGAACTGGGTGTTTTTATGGTGAAAGGATAAACTGTGATTGGATGTGTCTTGGCGGTGTAATGATTAGGGCACGTGCTACCAGCCGTGTGGGATTAGAACGTCCAGCGAATGCTCTCGAAATGCGTTTTTTGCAAAACGTACACTTTGTTTTAGTTAAGTTTTTCTGTGTTTTTTGTGGTTTTTGAGTTTTCTCTGTGTTTATTTCTAGTGTTTCTGTGTCATGTGATGTTTGTTTATTCTCCCCATGTGCTCTCTTTGTTTGTTCATGTGCTTTGTGACCCAGTTTGTGTTAATGATATATTTAGTTCAGGTGTGTCTTGTCAATTATCTGTAATTGTCTACCTATTTAGTTTCCCTCTGTTTCCCAGTCTGGTCGTGCGTCAACAATTGTGTATAGTCTACAAGAAACCTTTGTGTTAATGGATACTGCTCCCCGTTTTTGTTTTCATTCTTAAAAGTCTTTTATTTTATACTTCTGTCTCTCGCGATCTCCTTCGTCTGCATAGACTACACATTACACCATAATTGGAGTGCAATCCCAAATATTTTTTACTTCCCTTCAAAAATAACTATCAATCTCTTGAATACACTCAGGTAACGTATTCCCATTTGTTTCAAATTAAACCTACAAAGATATATATCATTCATACTCACCCTTAAATAGATAGATAGAATTAAATAATAATAATAATAAGTCCCATATCTGACATAATCTTGCACAAAAGCTTTGTAAACAAATAAATTGTGAATCTAATTTCAGTTTTGAGGCTAAGATGATATATAAAAAAAAAATGCAATTTCCAAATCAGAGAGGAAACTTGAGGCTCTTCCTCAAAAAAAGATCAGTAACCTCTCTTTTAGACCCAAGAGGCTTTCAAGCAATGTTAAGAATTGAAATGCAGAGCTAGAGAGATAAGGTCAATAAGGTTATGAAGATAAGGTCAAAACTAAACTACAGAGGCAGGCTGTTTGAAAGAAAAGAACTGCTCTGTAATGCTGTCTGCTAGCAGTCATTGGTCTCATTAAACGGGAATCAGGCTCTGTGGCTCAGCATTTCTAACTGTTCTCCTCCCTACTAATCTCATTTTAGATATTCTTATAAAAGACTTGAAATAAGTATGCATATTACTAATAAAATATTAGTACCTATAAAGCACACATTCTTCATGACCGTATTGTACTTCCCTAATCATACCCAATACCAAAATTGAACAACTAATCTATTAATAAACAGCAAATTAGGAGCTGATTGAGGCAAAAAATCATAGTTGGTTTGTTACTATCAAGAATTGGACCTTAAAATAAAGTGTGGCCAACAATTTGTTATAAAAGTAAGGTTTCCGCGCCCTGTTGCAGAGTTGTGCACCTTTAGCAGGATTTTCCCCTATACAACTATCTATACAACTGTCAAAACACTGCCGTGATGTTTGGAGGACGCAGAGGAGCCCTCATTGGTGCATTTCAAATTCAATTTAGTGATAGAAGATTGACTGAGGGTTTCTCCCCCCTCTTCTTTTAAAAAGGGTTTCTTTTTTCCATAGCTCGTTCCTTTTGAATAACGTGGCACAGCATTTATCCCTGTCCTTCAAATATCCTCGGCTCTGCAGTCTGCTGCCTTTGACGTTGCTTATGTGTCCTTAGGAATAAAAGGAAGGTGGGGGGGGAGCAAATAAAATGAGCTATTGTTTTCCTTTGATTCCGGGCAACAGTTCAGATATGGCAAGGGCACCGAGCCAAGTTCTCTGCAACAGACGCCGCTAGCAGTAGCGCTATACAAAACCCACAGCAAAATACACATCTGTAGGCGTCTTACAGGAGGTTTTGGCTGTGTGAGACACTCTTTCTTTCTCTCTCTCGCTCTCTCTCTCTTTTTTGCAGGGTTCAGGGGTGTTGCGAGGGGTTGAGAACGAAGGTGGGGGAACGGAGGTGCTGCCGCGGACCTCGACGAGGACAGCCAATCTCCTCATTCAAGCCTGCCTCCACACAGCTCATATTGTCAGTTTGCCAGTTTAAAGAAACCTTGAGCAGCATCAAAGATCTTTTCAAAGCCTTAATCCTAATAGGTCGTGGTTTGTTCTGTCACATCAAAGACACGAGCGAGGGAGGTACAGAGGGGAAGAATGCGTCGGGGGGAGCTTGCAAAGATTCTTATGGGGAAGATTGGCAGAGGATTTGCAGCACGGCAAGCACTAAAATCTGAAATATCGGCCATGGAAAGCCTGCTGTAATAGATATGAAATGGGCCTTCTCAACACCATGAAAGGCTGACATTTGCTGAAAGATTGTCACGAGAAGCCCTTTTATTCCCTGCCATCTATCAAGCGTTTGTACTGCCACCTTGTCCGCACTGGAAATTCGCAAGTGTCACTCTCAGCGGTGTGTACCGGATTGGTCATTTCCAACGGTTCTTGTTTTTTTTTTCAACCTCTGAATCTTCAGCTAGAGAACTTTCCGTCTGAACCCGAGGAAATAAATGTATCATCTGGTACATGCGCACACAAGTGTGTATTTACTTCTAACCTCTTGACACTTTAATCTGTAGTTCGGTGTCTTATGCATTGAAGCCAATACGATTGTCTGACATAAAGCCACTTCCTGTGAACCAACATGACACAAGTGCTTCGTTAATTAGCCGTCCGTGAGAAAGCAGCTATCGATTTTCTGTCGGTGCATCAGAAAAGAGGCCCTTTGTCTTCACGGCCATCCGCCAATAGTGGTGATAAACCGTGCCTTTCACCGACAAGAAGATCCTAATAAAACAAACCTAAAAATGGAGGTCGATCGCATAGCTCGGTCCGAGGCATGGAGGAAAGGAAAGATAATGATGATGCTGAGCTCTCTAGCATTTTCAGTCAACATAAAGAAATAATTCACTGAAGTGACTGGGTTTTTAGCCAGACAAGCTGAACCAGTTCAAAAAGCTGAAGACTGCCTGGGTATGTGTTTGTGTGATGATGGCTTGTATGAAATCCCACTGGTGCTTGTTATTTCACACCCCTGTGGCTACAAGTTTGAAAACAATCCCTTAAAAACTAGCAATAAAACTTACTGGGCTAACAAGGTTAATCTAAGTCTGAAAAGACTGTTGTTCTTAGCCATCTAAATCGGTCCCTAAAGAGCCACTTAAATCTTTAGGTTTTTGGTGAATCGAACCAAGAAAATATGGGAGGCTATATTGGATAACGGTGTTGCACAATGAAACAAAACAATCTAATGAAAGTGACAAATTTGTGAGTTTTTGAATTCAGTTTACATTCCTTGACACTTTATTCTGAAAATAGGTTTTGCATGCTTCACAACATTTGACATACTCTTTTGGGATGGGCATATTCTGATTAAACAAAGGAGTGCGTTTTTTCCCCTATGGCAATTTTCTAGATTCTAGTTCACTTTCGGCTTTTGTTAATTCTTTTAATGATAAAGAACAGTGCTGTAATCATCTCAGTAATTCTCCTTCATGTCCTTGACAATGATGAAAATGGAAGTCGTGCAACTCTTACAGTGCTTTCAGTCATCTTTGTGTTCATTTCTATAAATCTTTGGAGGAAATAAAAATGTTGCCCAAAAAGTATGCTCATCCATGTGCTCACCTTCACAAAGACGTGTTTACATTTTTGTCACAGAGGACATTTTGAAACCCAAAATTCCAATTGCACAATTCTTTCAGGGTTACGTGGTTCCAAAAGGGTTTTTGCAGCATTTCATAAAATAACAATTTATGATTCCCCAAAGATCCTTTCAAAAACCATGCTTTTTCATTTTAATAACATTTCATGTAATGGAATTATTCCAATATTAAAGGTTCCAAGAATGAGTACATGGACTAATAAAAAACCTTTATTTTTAAGAGTAGAAGAGGAAATAGTATTTATTTAGCATTCTTACAGATATCAGCTGCTAATGGATTGTAAACACTGATGGTGGACATGCTGGAAACAACTGCTGAAGCCATCGTCATCTCATACGTGCATGTGTCAGATGGACACAGTGAGCATTAGTATTCAAAATGCCAAAGCACCAATCAGTGCTGGAGGAACAGTATGGAGGATATGGAGGTTGAAGAGGTGGTGGGAAGTGATTGTGTTAAAAATTCAACATGGCACCAGATCAGTGATGATGAAACAGGAATCACTCTGACGCCTTCAAGGTTAGATTTCATGGCAAATCAGAATTACTGATTTCTGGTTTATGTATCTTTTATGCATAGGTTTATTAATTGACAGCATGCATTTAAATATTACTATGATGCATTTGGCATACTGACAGATTCACTGAAGTTGTTTGTGTGTTTGCATTCGTTTGTGTTGTAGTTTTTAGTTATTATAGTAAATCAATTTCATAAAAATGATGATTATAAAAAATTGTGCATGTGTGTCAAGTTTAGTTTATTTAAAACAATAAATGGAATGTTGTTGTTGTTGTTTCAGTTTTAGTTTTAACTGTAATAAATCTGGTCTGCCTTCGGTGAACTGGGATCAAATCAGTGAGTTTCCAGCACAATCACATGTTGAGTTGCTAAAAACACAAAATAAAAAAATAAAATAAAAAATATGAGAACAATCTCTCTTTTGACTGATAACTGTCACGTGTTGAAAGACATTGAATTTCAAGCAGTCTTGTTGAAAACTACAATCTGTTTGTCAGATGAATACTACTATTTGAAACGCGCTTTGCCTAGTCTGTTATTTTCTGAGATGAATAAATGAAGAGAGAAATTATTTCCCTGATGCACAGTTCAAACCGTGTCCGTCTGCTAGTTTAAACGCTAAGCTGCGGTCACAGGGCAGGTAATGTTACATTTAACTGAACTCAATTATGACAGAGATGTTTGGATTACACCTCTACTATCTCAATTGCTAAGTGTCTGATGACAAATTTAATTGGAATCAGATTATATTGTACGAAAACCTGAAGCTCTCTTTGCTGTGTAGTCTTTATTACACATTCAAATACTGAGACCCCACCATGCATTCGGCCAAAAACTCCTTTACAAGTATCCCCCAATCTATTGCTTATTAATTTCACTGTAGATTATTTGCTCAGATACATCTTGTATTTTGGGGGACTTTTATTTTTATTATTAATTGTGTGCATGGTTTTATAAGTGGCCACAGTGAATTTTTAATTAAAGTCCTAATTGATGCATTTAAATATTTTGCTCACACTTTATAATAGGTGGCTTTAAATGCTATGTACTTACATCAAAAAATAAGTACAGTGTGCTTATTGTGTTCATACTGTATTGCAAAACACTTTTGCTGCTATTGAGGTAGGATGTGGGTAAGGCCTCCTAATATAAAGCGGAATCAATATTTTATTTGAATTGTGATTTTAGTTTTTTTGTTTTGTTTTTTTCACTATATGATGAACTTTGCCCTTGAATTAATAAGGCTAATAAACAGGGTGCATCCTTTTTCAATTTTTTTACAACACAAGTAGATAAATATTTAGCTTTATTAATGTAGTAGAATACAGTTATACATTTGATGATTTGATTGAATGATTTGATTGAATGATTTGAAGATGTTTAACGTTAGGACTTAATGAAACTGAAACGCAACTTGTAAGTGCACCTTGCAGTCAAGCACTAAAAACGCCCCCTGGAGGACAAACGTATGCCTGACAAAACACGATGATCGTGAAAAGTTTGTATATTATATGCAATTACATTTGTTTTTGGTTTTCTTCTTTAATTATTAAATTAATAAATGTTTCCATATGCTTCAACTGACATTATCTTATTACAGTAACTTATCTGAAGAGCTCCAGATAATGTTTTATAGTAAGGAATAATGAATCTAGTTTCCTGGAATGGAAACAAGAGCGCCCTGTCTGTTTTAGCAGGTTATTAATGTGTAGGCCAATCGGCATCTCCGACCAGCATTTTCTTTGACCTATTTCTTCAAACAAGAATCAGTTTTACGGTTGCTATTCACGGATGGGATTTTCTGTGTGAAGATGCATTTCCGGTGTGTTATTTTACAAGCAGAAGATTTTTTAGAAATAATATGGCCCGCTCTCTCCTTTAATCTTAATCGGATACGTTTACTTTTAATGACACTTTGATTCACATCAAGGAGAAAACATAACCACACAAAGAGAAAAGTCAAGTATTTGCAAGCTCTTCATGTGAATTTAGTAGAGACAAGTGCTTTCAAGCCTTCCATTAATGTGTTTTGTAAAGCTGAAGCGGAGGGTTTTTTCATGGAGTCATTTCGCCACCCCGTGGCCTCGTTTTTCAGACATTTTAATTTAAGACTATAATAAAATGACATAATAAGTTCTAATTTTAAAGCATCAAGAAATATTTTCTCACGCGAATAGGCTACTGTTTTCTGCATTTCTTTTTTTCCAGCTTCGTTTCTGGTTGTCTCTAAATAAACCTGCCATTGTATATTGCACATAGCTTATCGGGTTTTTTTCTTTAACGAACTGCTTTTCTTTCTTTCTTTTTTCTCTTTCTTTTATTATTGTCGTTGTTATTAAAAAGGCCTTCTAAAAATGCATATGCAGGCTAAAATACATAAATAGCCGCACGTATTTTGGCTACTTGTATAAAACGGGAACAACAGACATCTGTGACTGAACATGTAAACTCAACAGCAGACAGCAATTGTTATTATATATAGTTATAAAACAATATTTGTTTTATTTTCCTCTCATATTTCGGAAACAGGCCTCGAATATACTTTTTTTTCACTCAGCTTGCTCAAAGACGCCATCTGCTGTCTGTCTATTTGTTTTGTTTTGGGTTTTGTTTGATCAGATTATCGGACATCAAACAAAACACGTTACAGAACATATACGCTCAGTGAAAACAATTAAATAAGTTTTAAAATTTCTTATATATTTTGTTTAAACTTTTCATGTACTAAAATATGTTTGAAACCGGGCAAAAAATATATATATTTGCAATGTATAGTAGCCTACTGAATTTATCAGATGAAATAGCCTACAGAGATCAAAACTGTATTAAAATGGTATAATAATGTTCTGTAATACAGTACAATCAATATGAAAGAATTGTAACATGACACAGTGCAACCTTTAGCAGAGTGCCACTGCGGGAGCTGTTTCAGCAGTACTGTGAGGTGTCATTGTCCAGCTGAAGTGATTGGCAGCTGATATTGTGTGTCAGTACTAAAGAAAGCTCTGCTCTGACCTGATGCCCTTCAGCAGTCAACACACACACACACACACACACAGAGAAAGACCAGCAGGACAGCTTTGTGTGTGTGTGTGACATATGTTCATTACACAATTTTCCATAATTGCTCAGTCATAGCATTCTGTGGTGCATTCATGTCTTAAGCATGGGTATATTTCTTGAAATAGTCAACAATACATTGTATGGGTCAAAATGATCAATTATTCATTCATGCCAAAAATGATTAGGAAATTAATTAAAGATCATGTTCCATGAAGATATATAGTAAATTTCCCACTGTAAATATGTCAACACGTACATTTTTGATTAGTAAATATTAACTTATTAATGTTTTTTTTTTCCTTTTGTTTTTTTTTTGGCAAACTCAGATTTCAAATAGTTTTATCTCTGCAAAATATTGTCCTATCCTAACAAACCTTTCACCAAGAGAAAAAACATCCCTCAGGAAATCCCTCTCATCCAACTCATGAACACTTGACACTGTTTATAAGCTCTCATGCTTATATAATATATAAGTATATGTTGTAATTATATATAACACAGTCTATATTTCGAATACCTCTACATATAAAACTGTCTATTGTAATATACCTGTACATGGAAGTGTTATTCCATACTTACATACTTATGTTTTATTCGTTTATCTGTGTTTTTGTCCTGTCATTGTCATTCTGTTGCACTGTCACAAAAACAGGCTTCTCGTGTGTGTTAACATACAGCCTATTCTGATATCTTAATTATTAATCTGGCATATAATATATAATCCTCAATTTCAAAAAGATTTACTCTCATGACTGGTTTTGCTGCCCAGGACCACACATATTGTTTGTATAATAAATCAAATAAATCTCATAATAGACCATTTTTCTAGTCATACATTTTGACAATTAAATAAAAATGACATTAAAATAATATTTCTGTTAATATTCTAACTCTTCTCTTTCATAGCATTATAATCAAAGTGATACATCTGAATATAATTCTATGAATTTATATATAGGCCTATATTTTACAATATTTTAATAATTTCAATAGCAATTGAGTATAAATTCCATAAAACTAAATGGCCAAATATTTGAAAACATGTTTTTTTTTGTTTGAAGGTGTTTCTTAAGCTCAGCAAGGCTGCACTTAAAACCGTAATATGGTAAAGATATTATTACAGTTTTAAATGACTAACATATAATTTTGCATACAATCATTCTTTATGCTGATTTACTGCTCAAGAAACATTTCTGATTATAAGCCACGTTGAAAACAGTTTTACCTCTTTATAAGTGTTCATATTATATTATTTATTAGCAGAATTCAACTTTACATCACAGGAATAAAGTGCATTTTAACACGCACATAGAAAGCAATTATTTAAAATTTTGATAATACTTAATAGCCTATTTAATATTACTGTTCATGACAATACATGTGATTTTTTTATAAACATTAAAAAATCATGATTATTTCACAATTTTGAGTGGTAGGCCTATAAGGTACCAGTGAAAATGAAGACATTTAAAACGCTATTAATGGAAGTATTCAATAACTCTATGAGTTCTATTAATTATTGCATCAATAACCTCAAAGAAATGACATTTCATTGGGTCTGGCTATGAAAAAAAAAAAAAAACTAAATGAATTACCTAACTCTGACTATACAGTAACTGCAACACATAAGGACATCCCTTTTGCCCTTTCTTTTACAATTAGATGAACTAATACATAGATGCATACATGGGTAGTTGACAAATAAGAATTGGACTGTGTCGTATAGTGTAAAAGGAAAACATAACATTTTTCATTTTTTTAACATTCTTTTTACATTTTATGTTAACTACCCACATACAGTCTGCAAATCAACCTATAGAAATTATTGTTTTTTTCTTGTACAAACTTGCATTTGGGTCTTTTTTTTGGATAGCGTCAAGAACAAATTATGAGTAAAGACATTCAGAAGTGTTACGTCTGCGTATGCGCAGTAATAGCAGCAGGCAATGTCAAAATCGAACACCAGGTGGCGCGCCAGTACAATCTATCCCTACAGGTGCACCTGATACATCTGAAGCCCTGGGTTACGTCATGACGTACGGATGTAGCCATATCTTGCTTGTTTCATGCAAGAAATTGAAATACACATATAAAAAAACAAATGCATAGCACACGATATTAAGTAAAATTAATACTTATAGCTGCCTTTTTTGCTAATTTTTATGAATAGACTATAGCAAATTTTTAAATAACAGTTTTTTTTTTGTTCAATTCAAAGTGACATTTTTTTAAATGATAATGCTAATGCTACTACGAATGCTTATAATAATAATAATGATAATATGAATTGATGTTGTCTGTGCGCTTCCGTATTTACACATCCACAATGGAGGTACATGTTGCCATATTTTACAAACACCATGTACATGTTTGTGTATACAATATATTGTCTGTGGATCTCAGTGTACACTTTAGCCTAAGGATGTATTCTAATGCTACTGTACATCATGATCCACTGAATGCAGAAAAAAAAATCGTTGTTTTTTGTCAAGACGTGGCCATCTGATTGCACGAAGCCTGAAAACAGTTTAATAAAAACATGGATCTTTTTTCCCCCTAGAAATTGTTCTTTTTGTCTTTTGCCTGTGAGTTTTTAGGATAGTCAGTATCATCAGCTTGACTAGGCGAGGGCAAAATGTGGTAGCAGTCATGTGTGAAAACGGTGTATTCTGGCACGTTGTCTTCACAGAGGGATTTTTTGCAGAGGATCTGGCGCCCTGCCGTCCGTCGGTCAGTCAGTCAGGCAGCTGCTGTTCTTCACACATACACACAAGAGACACACAGGTCTGAATGGTGAAAGGAAGGTAAAAGCGGCTACAGAATCGCCTTTTACAGCGGAATGTTCACTCGAAGGGGTTATGGAGACGTCAAGAAATCTACACAGAAAGTTCTGGACCCAAAGAAGGATGTTTTTACGCGTCTGAAGCATCTGCGCGCGCTGTTAGGTGAGTGGGACTCTGACAGGACCAAAGCATTCACAGACATATTCCCTACAGCGCTATTTTATGCTTAGAAAATCAGCTGTTGCGGGGATTTAAATGTCACAGAGATGTCCAAATGGCCGTTTGAATGTGAAACGGGGCTGTAATGTGCGTGTTCCTCCATTTGTGATCGATAATGTATAGATTGAATGATTAGCGTTAGCTAGCTTATCGTGCTACAGCAACAACAGACCTGACAGCCTGTTATGTGTCAACAAATATACAAAACATATAAACAACAGACATGACACACTGATATGCGTGTTATTAAATAGAGCAAAATATATAAATGGTACGTCTATATGTCTGTGAACATATGTTACGGAATAAATAAGCAACAGACCTGACAGCCTGTAACGTTAATGTGTAACGTTAAACATATTTGGACCGAATATATATTCACAAATGACATGTCTGTTGTTTATTTTATTTATTTATTATTTTCAGTATTTACTCGCACACCACAGACATGACACCCGTGTATAATAAGAAACTACAGACTTGACTGTTATATCTATGAATATAAATGTAACGTTAACGTTCATAAACAACAGACATGACACATCGAC
>JAUCNO010000279.1:1867674-1881041 GCA_032353835.1 Enteromius viviparus | reverse complement strand
AAAATCCTTATTAATGGCAAAGATTACTTACATTTCTGGGACTGCTGGCTCGAGTGAGCAGCCATGTTGGAAATTTCATTATTTTACAAAAGCTTGATTTTTTTTTTTTTCTGGATTTTTTTACTTGAGTGCACACAAATAAACATAGAGTCCTTGAAAGTCCATTTGAAAGATGGGTAACACTTTTATAATAACTGCACACATTGAATGATTAGATAAGCATTAGTAAATAGTCAATTCTTCAATTCTAAAGTATTTGTGCTGAGTATTGTGTTTGTCCCTACTAAACGTTCCTTGTATCTATTGTTTATCTTCTGATTTGGCATGTACCGATCTTTGCGTTGTTTGAATTTTTCCTCTGTCTTGCCCATATTGGTATTGATTGATTGATGGCTTTGTGGCTGAGTCATGAGGGACCCTGGTCACCGCTCGCAGGGTTTAAAGTATTTGACTTGTTCGTGGGAACTCCATTTACTGTGGAAATTGAGGAAGAAAAGCGTGATTCTGGCATCGCGCTGGCGTCTAAAATGGTGGCCCCGCTCAAGCACAATCACAAAATGGCAGACTTCATGCCACTCCATTACATCAAAGCTACCTTTGAGGAGTCAAGTCCAACCCAGAGCCACAGCGACAGCACAAGATGGCCGCCAACCCGGAACCACTACACAAGATTGCCATGAAGATATGAAGCCACAGTATTCAGCCATCATGGATGCCATTCCAGTGTTCCCAAGCATCATGCATGTTGCATTTGACGACACCAAGGCGTTCCTAGGGCATTTGAGGCTGGTGTTCAGTCAGGTGGACCCACCATTGATGTCAGTGCATGCAGTAGGTGTCCCAAGAACTGCAGCCATGTTTATCTTAGAGACTATTTCCCTGTCCTTCGTGCTCCCTGCTATAGTGGTTGGCGTCCGGACACTGTCCTCCAAAGTCCTCTTCTGCCCCAGAGTCCACTCCAGAGGCTCACGAGCCTCCTGCTCTCCGGACCTCCCCAGTCCAAGATTCCTCTCCAGAACCCCTTGAGGTTTCATCCTCTAGAGGTACTCCCGTCGGTGGCTGCACAACCCCCGGAGGTGTCGGTTTGGGCCGTAGATCCTCTGGAGATTCCGCTGGTGGCTGCACCACCTGGTGTTTCAGCTGATGCCATAACCTCTCCAGAGGTTCCACAGAGGTCATCTGTCACAGCAACAGGGGCCGTTGAACCTTTATTCTGCCCCGACACAGCCAGAAGGGCTGCCATAGAGCCCTGATCCTGCCCTGTCACGGCCAGAAGGGCTGCCATAGATCTCTCGTTCTGGTCTGTTACAGCTGAGGAAGCCGTATCAGATTCCTTGCCGTGCCTAGTCACAGCCATCGAGGGTGATTACGCCTCGCCCTGCCCAGCCACGGTTTAATAGCCCTGCGACTCAGCCCAGGCCTTCTGCTCCACCCTGGAGGGCGCCTGTCCCGCCAGCTCTGCCCTGGAGGGCCTCTGAGTCATCGGCTCCACCATGGTTGGCCCTGGAGCTGCCTGTTCTGCCTTTGAGGGCCTCTGTCCCGTCTGTTACAGTGCTTCCCTTGTTCTTCCGCAGCCCCCTCATTAGTTTCCTTAGTGATTAATCAGCTTCGCCCCCTTGTTTACTGTTTGTCTCCGCCTTTAAAAGTTGTTCATAACCGCTGAGTATTGTGTCTGTCACTACTAAGCGTTCCTTGTATCTTCTGTTTATCTGTTAATTTGCCATGTACCGATCTTTGCCTTGTTTGGATTCTTGGCCATTATTGGATATTGTTTGCCGTTCGTCTGTCCTAAGCTTGTATCCTGGACTATTCTTGTACTTGCCTTCACTGTATCGGTTCGCTGCTGTCTGACCCTGGTCGGATGACCATGCCATTCAATAAACCCCTGCATATGGATCTGCGAGTCGCGGTCTCCTTTGTTACAGTAAACAGTTAACAAATGCAGCTATAAATGCCTTGTTCTTGAGCATAGCTATAAAAATTGTATTTTCAAACTTTATTAATGATCTTTTTATAATTTCTAAATTATTACGTTGTTGAGAGTTTTCAGTGTTTAATAAGATCATTTAGAAAGTATAAGTAAAGGATTAATAAACTATTTAAATTTACAATCAATTAAAATTTACATTTTGAATCATATTATTTAGACACATGATAATAGTTGCTTAATGCATTAATAAATGCTTATTAACACATATCCCTGCTGTATTATATGTTATCTGCTGCCTAATACCATTGGGTACAGCAGTTGAGAATAATACAGCAACTTGGCAACCTTCATAAGTTGTAATTTTTCTATGCCATCACACCTGGCTTTGCAAACCCAGGCATTTTGGTGGTAGCTTGTGTTTTTGTTTCTGATGTTCTGTATTCTGGGTCACGTACATTTAGTCACACAAATCACAGCTCTATATTGAAAATATCCTTTGAATCTGAAGCATACAGAACTTTGTTATTGAGTGTGGAGGGACAAATAAAGTGATATTTCTCGCTTTGTCATGCATCGCAGCGCTGCACAATAAACAGATCAACTTTCTCTTACGGACTCAATACAGCCACTACGGTCTGTAGTTAACTTGAGCATTCTTTTGTCTCCAGTGCACACTGATCCTGGCTGCTCATGAAGCTCCTTGGATGATGAATGAGAGCACTGTTATCACCCTTGATAGTCATTAGCTTAAGGCAGTTCCTTTGGCATCCAGATGGGCACATAATGGTGGCTTCCTCTCTGCCCTCAGCTCACTGTGAGCTGCCCACAGACACATCTCCCTTTTGCAGGTGCCACACACACACGCACACACACGCACACACACACACACACACACACACACACACAAAGAGCCTCTTATAGCAGAAGGGAGCTGGTTGGCACTAACAAAGACACATTTGCATGGTGTTTCCATCTACTCTTAAAGCGCTCCTACCCAAACGTTTTTCTTAGTAGCCGAATGAAATCTGAGATCTTAATGACTAATTAGGCCAAAATATTAGCTGTAAAGAGAAAAAAGATGTAGAACACAAAAGGAGATAAGAATATTGAGGACTGATACTTTTGAAGCTTCAGTGAATGAAAATCTGAATATGATATCTCTTGTGGGAGGCAGAAATATAGAATTTTTTCCTGACGGACATTTAAAGCAACCAAGTTGATACTAGTAGGGCAATGCTGCTTTCCAGAACTTTTGCAAGTTGAAGGCTGTGAGTGTAAATGTAGATTTGCATTAGAATTACGTTCAAAATCATTTTAAGCAACATTTTCAAATACATAAGTGCATTTCTGATTACAATTACCATTCAAGTAAATCATACTCAACAGTAGTGTATATTGTATCTAGATGCTGAATATAGGCATTTACTCAGCATTATTACAGCTGTCGGTCCCATATCCCATGTACCTGCTAATTGTTTGGCAAACCTATGTTAGAATGTCAGAATAATGGTGGAAGTTATGGTTATTATTTTTTTAAGTGTAGACAACATTGCTGAATGGGTTCTGTAGTATTTGTTCTTGCGTGGCAATTTTCACCTTTTTTTTCACCAGTTTTAAAATAACTTTAAAAAGACTGCTGCATCATAGTGTTATTTTTACAGAGATTAGTAGGTATGTTAGCAAAATATGTTCATGGTAGCAGTCTTTGTTGTGTTATGTGCAAGCCTATAACTGAAGAAGTATTAAATATATGGCAATATGATTTTAGATTCTAGTTTACGCTAAACCTTCTTTTTCCAAGTGTATAGAGAAACATTTACAGAGTGCAAAGAGAATAACCTATATGTGATCTCTTGCTTAGAGGGGAATGTCTGTGTCTGTGAGAAACATGTTGGAATCCCTGACCTGACTCTGTGGTCTCAGGCCCTTCTGTCAGTCATCATCAGACCTCTGCTCTCTGAACCACTAATCCCATGTCCTGTGCCTTCTTCCTGAAGCCCATCTGACTGCTCTGACCCTGGGCCAGTGCTGTCCCTCAGCTTGGCTTTTTTGCTGACTGCTGAGTCTCTCGTGAAAAAGGGGTACTTTACTGACAGACATTCTCTTCTACTTTTATCCAGTGTGGAGACTGATGAAAACACCTATGACTACCCTGCAGAATACGGTTGTGTGGTTGAATGTAAAATATGCTTATGTTCATAAACAGTTGGGGTATGAATGAGAGTGGCAGCCACACTCTGCCACGGTTGCACCAGCTAGATGTAAAAAAAGCTGGGCGTAAGCAACGTTCAGCTTTACGATAAATAAGCAATACACCTGTTGCACCAACTAAAACTACGATCAGGTGCAGCTTCTCCGGCGTAGGATATGCACGTCCTCGCCGAAGTCTCCCTATACGTTCCATGACAGATTTCAAACAAACATGAAAAATGAAGGCGGCAGGTTAAGATTTTTTTTATTTTATTTAGCCTATAAAATCACAATGGTTTGCAGATATTGATGCTAAACACAAAAAAGTAGAATCTATACAGCAGGGATGTGATTTTTGATGATCCAGATTTTCCCACCTGAAAATGTGACCTATGTGAATCATGCAGATCTGTAAGAAAAGGGCAGATGCATTTTTCCTTCCTTTCCAAGTATCAACAAGGACGTATAAGTATTTGCGACCGTTCGCAAATGGAGGATAGAGAAGTATGATTGGTCAGATCACCTGACCAGTGTAAGTTACCTCAGTCACTCTCGCGCAGCGCAGCTCTCTCCCAGCCGACAACTGCAAATCATTATCCAAGTATTAACCCTTAACTGAAAAGATGGTAAGTTAACACTTTTCAATAAGGTTCATTAGCGCTGCCGCTCCCACCATGCGTGTCATACTGTACAAAAAAAAGTTGCATGTTAAATCAATTACAATGTTTTTGTAAATAAGTTGTTATGGTTTATGTATTGCACTTTGCCTCCACGTCCTGCTCAACGCACTTCAACCTCTCCACACAAACTTAGCCCACATTTATTATTATAGCACATTATTAACATGTAAACATCATTATATGCTTGAACTGTTTAAGTAGGTATATCTATAGATTTTATTTTAGACAAGCTAAAGTGATCAAACATAGTTTATGATCAGCTCACTGTCTGCTGATGGCCGCTTGGTCGTTAGCCTATTTTTGGTCGTTAACATAACTTATATTTAACGAACAAAAAAAACTTTTTTTCTAAATTAACTTAGTAGAAAAACAAAACATTAAACACAAAACTGAACTATTTTAATAGCCGGCCGCAGACTTTCTTTGCATGCAGATTAATGTCTGCCCATAGACAGCCTCTGATCGTTTTATTTTTGTATTGCATCACTCGTAACTTTAATGTTTAAAAAAGAGTTAAGGAAGACGTATGTAACTACAATCATTAGCTTTGATTAGCTCGTAAAGCCTTGTCTCTTGTAAAAGGCTCAAGGCGACTGCAAACTTTGATGAACACTGCTGGCAGCAGAGAGCTCTGTGTCTGTACCTTTCATATCAACAACAGCGTAAAACATGATTTTGGGGAAATGTTGTGTTAATGTTGGTACACAGCAGCATATGTTAGCAATATAAGGTATAATACCAACCTTCACCATACAGTGTTTAATAACTCAAAAAATATGCTGCTTTTTTATTTCCTGAAAAATAAGTTTTGGAGATGGAGAATAGCCATCAGCGCAGCCTAAATATGATGAGAGAGTGTTAATATGATAAGTCCTGTACCGGATGTAGTAAAAAAAAATGGTTTTCTAGTGAGCAATCCATTTGTACTCATGCCCATATTCTCTTGAGCAGAGCCGATTGGCCATCAAGTGATGTCAATTTAGGCTCATTAGTATGCAAATGGACCGAAAAGGTCATAAATAAGAGAACAGGCTGCAATCTCTCTCTCATCACTCACTTCCTCTCTGCTTGTAATATAAGTGCCCTTAAGTAACCCTGTTACAAAACAACAAAAACAGATCCACCTGTCTGTCTGACTGGTTTTGGTGCTCTTTTCGGTTGTGTTGGATTTTGATATTTTGGGTGTTTTGGGATATTTAAGCGCTGTGATGTATTTTGATGGCTAAAGGATTACACCCTTGAGTGCCTTGTTGCTTTATGAAATTATGTTAAGAATGCATTTTAATAACATTAGCACAATTGTGGTGGTTGTAATGTCACCTATATTGTTTCTGCAGTGAATTGAATGTTCTTCTTCTTACTGGTTGGATCAGTTGTCTGTGTGATTTGCAGATCCTGAGATTATTTCTGTGATGTGTAAATCATGATTTAAGGCATTAAATGAATGAATCAGCAATCAAGTATCACTTCTGGATATCAGGGTCATTAAGCAGCAATATTTGTTTGCTGGAATTGGTTGATTGATTTATTTTAGTTATTTATTTATTTATTTGAAATATGTTTTCTCTCATATCAAACACTTAAACTGGTTTGATTAAGTGTGTGGTCACAGTGTATGCATGTCTGTTTGTTCACTACTTACTGATGTGTTTGTGCACTTGAATGGGTTTAGGGGCTGCACGATTTGGGAAAAATGTCACATTGCGATTATTAAGGTCAAAATTGCTATTTACGATTGGGATACGATAAACAATTGCTTTGACTCAACTTGCTTGTTATCAAGGAAAATGCACACGCAGATTACTAATAATGCAGAAATTTGTATTTCTCAAACGAGATATCGTATAAAGTGCAATCGCAACAAGTATAAATTAACAATGTTTTTAAATTCAAACACAATCGTACATTAAATAACAGTAACATCTTTACATTGCTGAATTAAATTGCATAAAATTAACTTTTAAATAAAGTCAAAAGTACAGATAAATAAAAAGAAAATACCTAATAACAAATATTTTGTCTCAAAAAGGGGACATTCAAGCAGGATGTAACATACTTTGTATATTTCTTTTGGTATCTCTTGTCCATCTTTGCTAATATTGCGTTCACACCAGACGCGACTTGCGTGTAGTTGGACGCTTGAACATTTTGAGTTTACTCGCTTCATTCGCATGTGAAATTCCCTTCACAACAAAACGTGAATTCGAATGCAAATTGCAAATTAATTCTACACAGAAAGAGAGCAAGTAGAGCTCAGTCAAAGCAAAGCTGGCCATTTATTGGCTATAGAATGCTCAACACTGTGGGGAACTTAAAAATGCATACAAAATACATCTATGATGCACTGAGAGAAGACATAAATGTAAAGTAAAATTAACATTTATTGTTAATTTTCACATTTCACTTTTACCATTTATCTTAAATTCGGTTCATTTGTTCATTTTGGTGTCATTTTCCCCTAAACCCTCATTATTAACTAATCTAATATAACAATCTTTTTTATTTATATGTTTATTTATTTAAATTTTCATTTAAAGACACCAAAACAAAGTCTTTGGTAGTTATGTGTCAGGAGTCTGTATATATTAGTTTTCTTTTTTTTGACACTGGTTGGCAAAATTTGACATTACAGCCTTAGTATTTTGCCAGTATACTGTTTTAGTTGGTGATTGAGAAACACTGCCACGTCCTGTTCCTCTATTCATGTGTCTGACAGTCTATGTTTTGAAGCGGTGCAAATATTGAAACGTTTGTTGATCTAGAGTGATTTGTATTGAGTTGCTTCCCTCTTCTGGAGTGTCTAGGTATTGCAACAATGTTTTCTAAAATTTTGGTTGTTTTTGAACAAGATGTCCCTATATCATTGGTTGATCTTCAGTATGCCATTTATTCATATTGTAGGTTTGCATTGGCACATTATCTAAAATATTAAATCATTAAGTCATTCAGATCACTCAGTTGCTTGTACCATCACAACTAAACAAATTGCGTGAACTTTTATTTTTGTCCTGTTGTGTTTGTTCAAAACACTGTCATAGATATTGACTTCTTTAGTTTGACCAGTGTTGATTTAAGACACTTACCAAGAAAGAAAAATGTAATTGGTAACTTTTTAACAATAAAACTCGTCATTCACACAAACATCCTGTCAGCAAGTTAGTTAGTAAAATACTTAAAAATGCACATTTATTCCAGTAATAATAGTCTTCCTCTATTTTATTTTGTTTAATTAAATGTTTTGTTTTATTTTCCAAATATTCCATATTACAAAAAACATAAACATACATGACACATAAAAAAATAAACACATTAAAAGCTGTTAAATATGCTGGATATATTACAGTAGTTATAGTCTTGAAGGTTGTTTTTTATTATTTTTTATTTTTTTGTGACATATCATTTAAAGTTAAATGCACTGAATGTTATATGTTGCATTATGCAATGTTTTGTAATAATTTTGTACAAAATGTCCACAAATGTCTCATGGATCAAGTGTTTGTTGCACACACAAACATTTCAGTGTGTCATTTTTGGAAAGCCTGTTGCTCCGTCAGAATCTTCTAGGCTGGGTATCATTGAAAACATTTGGATACCGGTTCTTAAACGTTAACAATTTGATCAATTTCATCATCTCCTGAGCCACTACGTGGAAAACATATATTCAACACAATCAGTGCAAATTAGTTTTAATAAAGTTCAAGTAGTTTTCAGTTTACACATCTGTTATGCTATACCTTTACACTCGTGCATTATTATTTATTCTTATAAAAGCCCCTCTGAAAAAAAAAAGTTTCCCCTCTGAAAATTCTGTGTATTTAAATTTTTTAAGGCATAAAACATTTGTCTTTTAATTCACGAATTTCATTTTATTGTTTGGAAAATAAAAAATAAAATAAAAAAGCGCAACTTAAAGTAAATACTAAAATAACGTGTGGTCGTGTAAATGATATAAATAACATACGGCTATTTTACACACTTCTGGTCAAACACACTGTCTAGTGCTGCAGTCCTATTGGCTCACTGAGGTTGATGAGATTAACCCCTTTAGGTATCGAAATTGGGTACCGAACGACAAGATGACAAGTTTTTCGATACTCCATTGTATCGAGGAAATTTGGTCTGTACCTAAAAAGTATCGAACTTGATCCCCAGCCCTACCTGATAGCTGTGGGTTTCTGCATTTATAAATGAACAGTTTTTCTCTTTAAATTTATATAACGAAGAAGATGATGATGATAAAGAATTTCAGACACTATCACATGTCTCCCATTATTAGGGCTGCAGCTATTGAATATTTTAGTAATGGAGTATTCTACTGAAAATATCATTGATTAATCGAGTAATCGGATAAAACATTTTTGCTTAATAAAAGAGTATTTTTTTGAAAAGACCCAACATTTATTAATTGATGATATTTATATTTATTATTTTTAATATTAAAATATTAGGTAAAGCATTATTATCATACAGTAAGTTCATGGCTGTGCATTTATAAACATTGCAATCAAACTAAAATGACCATACCTGTTGTATTGAGCTCATTAGACTTAGGGGCATGATCGCAGCAATTCAACAGTTCAGTATCAAGTAACATTATCCAAGCCATGGTATTGAAAAAGTAGACTATTCTTTCTGTTTAATGGCCATAACACATAATAATCAAAACACCGCCGTCTCCTTCCGCTTTGTGGGTGACAGTCACAGTAATGCAAAATTCATTGCTAGAAACGTGGCATAAACTTTAAGACTTCGAGGCGGAGGATTTTGCCTCGATCATTGTTTGGAATCGAGTTACTCGAGGAATCGTTTCAGCCCTACCCGTTATCTCTAACATGTGTTTTTGTTGAGGCTTGAGGGTTTTGTCTACAGCAGTTTCATATGCTCTGCCTTGAGGGCTAAATTCTTATCATAAAATTATGAGATTGAACATCATGTACAAACCATGTGCTTACGGACTGTGATCTCTGACCTTCCTGCTTGTTTTTCAGAGTGCTTGTTTTTCTTTGTATCACATGACTGCCCTTTCCATGCCATTAAGTTTCATGTTTTATGATGGACTTTGACTTGCTTGAACTTATAACTCATCTTTGATTACTGTGCAGTTGGGAAACATAAACCTTATCAGAGTTCAGCAAGGATTGTGTGTGATAACATAACTACAGTAGTTGAACCTAAACAAGTAAACGTAAATACAGTTACGGTTTATTTTCATATATTTGTGTATATTAATCAAACAAAGCATTTATTCACACATTGGAACGGCAGATTGAGCAGTTGATTTTAACTTCTCACTTTTACTCAGGAGCACATTGCTTTTATTAAATTGATTAAAAGAGAAGGTTTAAAGATATTGCATTATCTAATTATTATATTTCTTCTTTAATTCATTGTGAAAATATGATCACTTTCACTGTGAGTGTTTTTAAAACTTGTTTGCATAACAGATTTATGAATAACTCTAAGTACTTTTTAAAAGTCTTTTATTTACATTGCATTTACACTGCTGTCCTGGGTGCAGAAACCCCTCTGATTGGCCATTGTGTTCATGCGCTTAACAGACATGCCAGTGATTGACTACAGTATTAAGAAAAACACAGTGTGACACTTCTCAGAGCGCAAACAAATATGCACAGGAGCATTTGAAAGCAGCCTTATATCAGAAGTTACGGCGTTGAGCGATGCAGTGATGAACACATTTTTCTTGGCCAACCTGGAGGTCAGCAAAAAAATCACAATGGGGTACTGGTGTGTGTCACAAAATAAAAAAATGAAAATATTTTGAGCCTAATCACACACTTTATGTCAGGCATTTAGCTTCAAACCTGTTAAAAAAATGAACAAAAACATTTTTTATATGATAGTCCTAAAGTACGAAATTCGCTTTGGGTGTTGGCTCACAAAAATACAGGGGTGGCCAAAATGATTAGAACACTAATATTTCAGTTCAGTCAGTTATTTTTTTTTATCTGACATTTTCCTTTGCTGTAGTGTGTCAGTAGGAAATATCAGTAGACTGACTAAATCCTAAGGAAGTGTGGCAGTGTCTTCAAGGTGCTTCAAAGAAAGCTACCTGCAAAGCTCCCTGAGAAACCATGCGCAAGTGCACAGAGCGCAAAAGCGGCTTTAAACGTAAAGATAGTCACACTAAATATTGATTTAATTTAGTAAATAGTAGTTAATTGATACAGAAAATCTTATGACATTATTTTTGACTGCATCCTCATTTTGCCTAAAAAACAAAAGTGCCTAAAACATTTGACAGTAGTGTTGCTGGTAGTTTCCTTGAATCTTCTTGGAGACATCGTTCTCCGCAGTACTTCAGTCTTAGTTTGTTCTGACAGAAGGACGATGATCACATCATCGTAAGGAAATGTAAACTAATGCTCCCTACATGTGTTCTAATCATTTTAGTCACCACTGTACGTCATTCCCAACAGCACACTTTGATTGTCCTTGTGGATACAGGTTCTGCTTCTCAGGTGTTTGTAGAGGTTTTTTTTTTCTTTCTCTCTTCCTCAAACACACAGTCGCGTGACGTGGAAGTTGTAAATCCCAGGGGGTTCATGCCCATCACTCCATGGCTGGTGTATTCTCAGTCATGCTCACCATGTGGTTAGCATGGCGAGTGTGGATAACTGCAATGCAGAAAAGCCTGCGGTAATGCTTCATCCTTATGCTTGGAGAGCTGCGGAAGATTAGCACAGACTCTGGCAACCGGCATCAGCTCGCAAGCTCAACACCACCCATCTCAAATCCACCGTCCTAGACACCGCTGCAGCGCGGCAGGGGAGCTCTTTCCACTACAGCTGCGAGAGGAAACCTCAGCCTTCTTCCGCCATCCCCGTGCGAGCTTGCAGGCTTAAACAGATCTCGCCACTGGATATCAGCTCCAGTTATTTGTCAGTTTCCTCACGACCAGGACAGGCTGTAATCCAGAGCTGTCCTTCCACGCGCTGAAGATCAATACGGAGGTGCTTGAATGCTCTCATACTCATGTGTTGTCACGTTCTACATCAGCTCAGGAAGTAAATGAGAATGACATGATGAGTGACGGCTGTCACATAACACGTCAGATTATGGTGTCCCCTTCTCGTGGAGTGTCATGGACATGTGTCTGAAGAGACAGACTTGATCCCATGTTGCTATTCTTTGAGTGTCTCATAATAGCATTACTCATAATGGACTGCAACTGATGACATTGCCGTTGTCCATTAGAGTGAATCTTACTTGTCTCTGTATGTATCACTCAGCAGGGACACTGTGAATAGACGCTAATGATATGGTGTCAATAGGGTCTCAGGATATTGAGGTCACCAAGGTTATCATAGTTAACGAAAACGAACGAAAAAACTAAAGCTAGAATTGAAAAACTATTTTCATTAACTGAAATAAAAATAACAATGAGAGTTAACTAACTGAAAATGTTTTGTGTGTATGCAGAACGGACTTGAACTAATATTGTAGTAAAAACGTCTTTCGTTTTCGTCTTTGTAATAAGCCTTTTGGGTTGAATTAAAATCCATTTACTTCACGCTGCCAGTTTAAGCCAGGTGTTTGACCCATATGGCACCATGTAGTCTGTGACGTCACGTGTCCACAGTCTGTCCGCGACGCTGCCGCCTCAGCGGTGTAGCTTCTCACTGATCTACGGCTTTGTGTATAAACTGGCGTTCCTTTTGAAAACAGCTGATGAAGATTTACTGCTAATCAAAGAACTTTACTGAGGAGATTCGCATAATATATTGCTCGATATAAATCGCCCAGCCCTAATTAAGACCATGTCAAAAATAAAAGCAAGCAGGTGATACAATATGTGGAATACTTCTCAAGGGGAAAACCCCCTCGAATCTGAAAGTCCATTTGAGAAGCGATAGCCAGGTAAAATGCGAAAGTTTAAAAAATTTCAAAAAGCTGGTTTTTAGATAATTCATTCGTTCGTTCATTCATTCATAATGCAAAGGTTGTTCATGATTTGAGCTCCCTGGGACTCCTGGATGCCATGCATGTTTGATTTTATGTTCATGTGTATCTTTAGTCTGTTGACTATGTTCATTTGCATCTAACCTCAGAAGCAGCATTGCACAAATATTTTACTTAGTGCTGTTATTTTGTGGGCTGTTGTATTTCAATTTGAGGATGAGTGTTCGTGTGTCCTCCGAATAGATGTTTCAAAGTGTATCTTTGGTTGAGTTTTTATTATCCAATGCTTATTCTGGTGATTGATTCACACACCTGATAAATATCCTAATTTACAAAAAAAAAAAATAAATAAATAAAAAAACACTGTAACTAATAAAAACTAAACTAAAACTAAGCAATTTCAAAATATAAAAACTATAACAAACATAATAAAATAAAAACTAGTCAATCTGCCTCTAAAAACTAATTAAAACTAACTGAATTTGAAAATGATAATTGCAAGCTATTTTGCAGGGTATCTGTGTGTCAGTACTGCCATCTTAAAAGTAGGGGTGTGAATCTTGGTTTCAAAATTCAATGCAATAAGATTATTATTATCAACACAATGGCCCAGTTTCACAAACATGGCTTAGTTTAAACCAGGACTA
>JAUCNO010000279.1:1856052-1867574 GCA_032353835.1 Enteromius viviparus | reverse complement strand
GTGCCTGAAAAGGGGTACCCTGAGCATCGAAAAACGCCGCAAAAGGGTCCTGACCAAGCGTCAAAATGTGACGAGTTCACATAAGCGGGATCAGGATCATTTTTAGTGATTAAAACCTTGTGTTTTTCTCTCTTCTTTACATGAAGACTTTGTATAGCTTCAGAAGACTTGGAATGTGACACGACTTGTTTGTAATGCATTTATTTTGCTTGGTTATGATTAGTTTGTGCAATAAATATCTGTACAGTAACTGCATTTGCCTGTGTCTGTGTTTATATTGTTCAGAGGAGGGTAGGGGTGGGATTTTGTGCTCCAATAAATCTAAAAAAATTACATAATAAATATATATATGCATGCAAACCATTACATTAAGCCAAACAACTGAAAACAATGTAGGACCCCTCACGTCGAAATGTGCCTGAAAAGAGGTACCTTGATCATCAAAAAACGGCGCTAAATGGTCCTGACTAAGCGTCAAAATGTGACGAGTGAGACTGTGTTGCTCAAACGTCGTGTGAAAAGTGTGAGTACAGTCACTGAAAGCTAAACATCAGCTATAAACAAACTTCACCAGCTGCATGACTTCAACATTTCCACCATAAGGCTTGAACAACTCATTCAGTGTTTATTCGAAAAAAACATTTTCCCTGGAAGGTTTATTTAGGGTAGTTTGCCTGTTGGTAGTTGCGTGTGATTACGAACATAAATCTGTGTTAGCCACTTATTAGCAATTGTTTATTCCAAACAAGTAAAACCTTTTAAAAACCCACAAGGGGGTATTACTTTCCTTACAAAATGACGTTTATTTGAGTGTGCTATTACTTCTTTTTAAACAAAAAATAGGAAAGTATGCTTTTAGACGACTTTTTATGTACTTCTAAGAAATGGGCTTTATGTATTTCTCAGAAATGTACCTAAAAACAAGTACACTTGACTAATGCTTAGTCTAAATGTTTTTGAGCTATACTTATGCGAATCAGTGTTTTAATTTTTATAAGGTAAGGGGCACTAGTACACATCTTTTGTACAGAGAAACAACACACAAGTGAAGAACAACCGATGCTTTCACATGTAATCTAAAATGATAATCAGACATAAAACAGCATTCTAACTGAGCAACATTATGAAATAAAATGTTAAAAGAAGAGGAAAGTATATTCTGTCAATAATAACTTCCTGTCGTTCCAAACCAATAAGACCTTCGTTCATCTTCAGAACTCAAATTAAGATATTTTTGCCTCCATAGACAGCGACACAACTGAAATCCAAATGCTGTTATACTTAAAAGTATACTTTTATATACTAAAAAAAGGGGACAAATTAGTCCCAATGAGTACTAAAATATTGTACACTTAAACGTATACTACACTCATACTGTATTTGTATAAAGTATACTAAAAATAAACTTAAAGTATACTACTTTTTGGTAAGAGTTATATAAGCGTCATACAAAAAACAGGAACATATCTTGAGCTGTGTTAACCACAGACGTTATTTCAAGCATTTAACCAAAAACCCAAGATATAAAATGCTAAGTCATTTCCAGGTTTCTGGCCTACAATATTACATCATCCCTGCAACACAGCACATTTTAGCCAAGAATCCACTTTGAACAAAAAACAAAATCAGTTTGGAGCCTGCAATGGTTCAGCGTGCAGTCAGCAGACTGTGGGAGGTCTGCAGGTGCACCACTTAAGGCTGACACTAGTTTGCTATGCAAACATGGCTAACAGGTACTCAGTGTTTGCAATATGTCGAGATTTCATCCTAGTGATATTTTTTTTTTTTCCCACAAATAATTTTCTCAGAGATGGCCGCATCTACCTCCTGATGTGAATCATTAGAGCTCATGTCAGGCTTCCAGCTGTCTTCAGCAAGACCCACGTCTGATCCACTGTCATCCTATCAAACCAGACTGCTTGTGTCTCATAGCAGACATCAATTATGCATGCACAGACAGGCTACTGGAATGCATAATGTCTAACTTTGGGTGCCACCAAGCAGAACACAGTCAGAGAAAGAAAAAAATATTTATATCCAAAATTTTGCTTAATTTCTGTGTGCAGCATCAGTCTGCAGAATAATTTTGCTCCATAAAGTTTAAATAAGTGCATCATGGTCTGAAGTAAAAGGTGAATGCTGAGGTCAAATACTACTAACCCTATCTTGCAGGAAAAAGTAACTATTCGCCAAGGATTTATATAAATTCATATGATATAAATTGCTTTATTTTCAGAAAATAAACATGACATCACTGTACGGAAAAATGCTTAACTGAGATTATGAGATTGTACAAATTCACATTCATTAGTTACCAATTTGGCTAAACACTTACAAGCAGCCATACATGGTTGAACAGTACATGGTTAAACTTTATGATATCTGTGTATAATTATACCTTTAAGTACCGAGTAACAATAATTGAGTGCAACAGTTGGGTTCCGGAAGTAAAAATGTCATTCGTTTTCCTCATAGGGAAATGGATTTTTAATGATAATTTACAAACCTTTAAAGACAGATCTACTGTGATCCCAGAGGCTGTAAATTGATGCTATGCTTTTTTTAAAGCCATCAGTTTGCATTATTTTATATGATGCTTTATACACTGTTTAAAAAAATAAAGGGAACACTAAAATAACACATCCTAGATCTGAATGAATTAATATTCTTATTAAATACTTTTATCTTTACATAGTTGAATGTGCTGACAACAAAATCACACAAAAATGATCAATGGAAATCAAAAACCCATGGAGGTCTGGATTTAGAATCACAGTGGGAAAACACACTACAGGCTTATCCAACTTTGATGTAATGTCCTTAAAACAAGTCAAAATGAGGCTTAGTAGTGTGTGTGGCCTCCAAGTGCCTGTATGACCTCCCTAAAACACCTGGGCCTGCTCCTGATGAGGTGGAGGATGGTCTCCTGAAGGATCTCCTCCCAGACCTGGACTAAAGCATCTGCCAGCTCCTGGACAGTCTGTGGTTCAACGTGCCGTCGGTGGATAAAGCGAGACATCATGTCCCAGATGTGCTCAATTGGATTCAGGTCTGGGGAATGGGCGGCCAGTCCATAGCATCAATGCCTTCGTCTTCCAAGAACTGCTGACACACTCCAGACGCATGAGGTCTATCATTGTCTTGCATTAGCAGGAAACTTAAGCCAACCGCGCCAGCATATGGTCTCACAAGGGGTCTGAGGATCTCATCTCGGTACCTAATGGCAGTCAGGCTACCAGGCTGTGCAGCCCTCCATAGAAATCCCACCCCACACCATTAAAAACCACTGCCAAACCAGTCATGCTGGAGGATGTTGCAGGCAGCAGAACATTCTCTACAGCGTCAAACTTTAGAAGTGTGATTGACGAGTTACATTGTGTTGTTTAAGAGTTCTCTTTATTTTTTTAAAGAGTGTAGAATTGAAAAAATAAAAATAAAAAAAATAGCAGAATCATTGTTGCCTAAAAAAAACACATTACCCATGATGCTGTAAAGAAATCAGAGACTAGGAACATGCAAATTAAGCACAGAGCTCCACCCAGTCCTATAAAAGCATATGTATGCTTATTTTGCAATAAACTTAAAATACGGTGTGTCTATACAGTATATACAAAAAGCTATTTTAAATGGATGTTTTTTATTTCCCCGTTGTATTTAATTTGATTGTCATTTGCAATGGGATTGCAGCTCTTTCCTCACTAAATCGGTTAGCCTACAGTCTAGTGTCTTTGTGCTTTTGTCTAATATTCATATACTTTTATGTTCCCTCATAAAAGTTTGTATTGTTGCAATTCATTGCTTAGCTATAAAACTTTAACAAGTTGTTTTTAATCCTTAAAAATGAATGGAAAAAATACTTCTGAAACCAGCGCCACTGAAAAAGTGAGCATGCACTCCATTGAACACATAGAATTAGAGTTTGGTTTTTATTGATATTATTCATAATTTACAGTACCATTACTACAATAGTAAGTAGGAGCAACAGGTAACAAGGACACTTGTCATTTCGACTTATTTACTTTGCTTATGTAGGGACGTAAATTTCCCAAATTTCCCCCATTAGAAGCTCAAGGATGCAGTCCATAAATCTTTAAGAAGCCTTTAAGCGTTATCAATCTTAAAGTTAATCAGACTAACACCAACAAACCATAATGCTAATAATTAGCCCTAAAATCAAGCATCTTGGTAGAACGATTATTTTAATAGCTATTAAAGTGACCGAAGCTTCATGAATCATAAATGGATGTTGACTAATGAACTGTTTCATGAGCTGTGAGAAATCGAGCAGAACGTGTCATCATTACAAACACAGAAGACTGATTATAGCGCTGAATATACAGAAGACGTCTTATACTGTAAGGTAAAGGCCAACTGCCCTATGTGACCAGATGGAAACAAATTCTTCTGTGGTTGTAGGAGATTGTAATACAGACAAGTATTAGGGGGACATGATCAAATGTGTTGTTGTGTTTAACACCCCACAGTGCTACTCTGAGATACACCAGATGTTTCTGCAAAACCATTTGACCCTGACAGGAAAGAGAAGCTACTCTTAAAGGCATAGTTCACCAAAAATACAGTTAACCCTAATGTCATACAAAACAAGTATGACTTTCTTTTGCAAGACACTTATTTATTTAGAAAAATGTTTTTGCTCAAACAATGAATGGTAGTGAGGTTGTTTGGAGCCCAGTAATTTACATTATACAAAAAACACTTTTTTGGAGAGAATGGGATTCAGCAGTATCTGGAATAAAATGATATGATTTGAATAAATGACTCTTATTTGAAATATCCTCTCTGATTTGGGAAATGAAAGCAAAAGTATTTACTCCTCTAAATGACATATAAGCCACCATCATCTTGCTAAGCTACACAAATGACAAAATGTGAAAAGGATTATGGGTGTTTTTCCTGTCATCCCAGAGCGGACTAATAAACCCTTACAGCACATCATCTCTCCACGACGCTATTATTTAGCCATGCAGCAGAGTATAGCTAGTTAATGATATCTTTTAGCTGACACTCACAGAAAAACAACACAAGGAGTTGAAGTGTATGTTTGTGTCACCATAACCCGGCAGATGGCATGGCGGCATGTGAAGATTCGACACTGATAACACAAATGCATGCCTGTTGATGCTTATAAGAGTGGTGGGGGTGTTTTGCACGTGTTTAGTGTGCAGCAGGCCAGGAGGAGCAGAGGTGAGAGGAAGTTAATTTTGGAACCACAGCTCCCCCTGCTGGATCATAGAGTTTGTACATTTAGACATTCCCCAATGAGGACAAGACCACGGGAATCAAATGAGTCCTTTACAGTATCTGACTTTGCTGTGGTTGGAATCGAACTGCTGGTTTCATCTGGCCTCCACCTGAGCCTGGTTTCTCCCAAGGTTTCTTTCCTCTATTCTGTCATAGATGGAGTTTTGGTTCCTTGCCGCCTCTGGCTTGCTGAGTTGGGGATCCATAATCCTTTTCACATTTTGCACACAGTTTCCTGTAAGGGGTAGGTTTAGGTGTAGGGTAGGTGTAGGGCAATACAATAGCACATACAGTTTGTCCTGTATAAAAACCATTACGCCTATGGAGAGTCCTCATAAATCACAAAAAACAACATGTGTGTGTGTGTGTGTGTGTGTGCATGGGTTCGTACATGGTTCCGTTTTGTTCGCCTCTGACACTTTCTGTGTGCTGGTTGCGTATTCATAACTCTCTCTCCGTCACACTAGTAAGTGTTGTGCAGTCTCCTGGGGAGTGATTATAAAGCCCAGAGTCAGTATACTTCTGCTCGATGTCATCAAGCCAGCCTGAATTAGCTTATCCCTTCTTTATCTCTCTCAACACAGTACAGGGCCATATATATATATATGTATACAGCAACAATTCTTTAAGTTTTAAGTGTTGTATTTATTCTAGCCATTCTTCTTAATTTGTGTTACAGCATGTCTCATGCCTCATGCTATCGCCTCCTTATAAGGAATTGCTTAGGCTTCATTTGGATAAAAGCGTATGCTAAATGGATAAATGTAAATGTAATCTCTAAGCATGCAAGTTTAAACCGATTCCAGTTCACTCCGTTCACCGATATTTTGAAGATATGGCTTGGATAATGTACCTTTATAATAGGTATTAAGTTTTTCCATTAGAATGTTTAAAACTGGGAAGTGGAGAGAGCAATGGAAGTAGGATTGGGCCCAGTGTGACTCACGCTGGCAATGCTAATGTTCTCGGCACTAATTGAAAGCAGTTATGCAGTAATCAGGAACCTGCCGAGCGACAGCTATGTTCATTAGAAACACACTGCTACCCTCACACAGAGAGGGCAGAGACGGAAAAAAAGAGGTCAAGATTTGGCCCAAAGATGTTAAACGCTTAAAAAAATGCTGATTGTGTTCACATTTATGAGATCTAGAAGACAGAGCTCTGTAGGTTAGGTCGTCAGTATGTTCTTTTCACATGGTCGCTTTCCGTGACGTGTATCCTGTGTGCACATCCGTGATCTTAAGTCATTAACTCAGCCCGGGTTTGACTCTAGCCTCATGTAAATGCATTCAAATGAATTCTGCGCCTACATCGTGTTCCTTAGTCTTTTAAAGTACTGTGCTTTGTCTCACCAAACGCTCCACAGACTCGCAATGAGAAACTGAACGCTTGCTTGACCCAGATGATTTGAATATCAAAGAGCTTTTGATCAGTGCAACCACTTACTTCTTTGTCAAGAAATATTCCCTTTGTACAAATTTGGCTGTTATAGGTTGAGGATTTCAGCAGCCATAGACACCCAGTGGAACATAAGTTTAAGTTATAGATTTAAGGGGCCATTTTTTTTCTAGCCTGGAGGATGAATGCAGGCCTTAAGTAAGGAACTTAACCTTAGATTGCTGCAGGGAGATGTACTTAATGCAGGTTGCTTTAGGGTAAAATGTCTGCTAAATGACAAGCAGGCCTAACTGCTAGTACTTTTGTATTTTGTGTGTGCGTATATATATATATATAGTGCTGTCAAATGATTAATCGCGATTAATCGCATCCAAAAGAAAAGTTTTTCTTAACACAATATATCTGTTTATGCTAAGTTTATTTATTATGTTTATATTAAAACACACACGAACAGTATATATTTTGATAGTATTACATATAAATGCATTTATACATTTTATTTTCTTATATTTGATATTATATCTAAATATATTTAATATATAAACATAACATGTTTTCATTAAATATAAACATGCATGCGTTTGTATTTATATATACTTAATAAATAATAATAAATAAACACAGTACATACAAACATATTATGTAAAGAAAAACTTTTATTTTGGATGTGATTAATCATTTGACAGCACTAATTTTAAATGATTTTAAATTGAAATAATATTTCACAATATTACAGTTTTGTTTTGGGATTTTTAATCTTATTAATAGTAAAAGTATTCTTTGTAAACCGAGCAGTTTAATCAAAATATTCTGAAGAGATACAATCACTTTATATGATGAACAGACACATAAATAGAGCAGATCATTTATGTTTAGCAGAAGCTCACATTGATGCTTAATACCAGTAAGGTTTGTTTTCTCTCAAGCTATTGCAGTTGTGCCTCTGTGCACTAAATTTATAATAATGGAAGAAATCCATATGTGTTTTTGTATTATATTTGTGTAGTATGTGCTACGTACTCTCTACGGCTCTTTTCTTTGTTGTACCCTTTTCTTTTTCTACAGTACTCATTTACATTCATGTTTATTTGAATGTTTATTACTGGACTTTATTTATTTCACATACTGAAGTCAACATTTGAAATGGATCAATCATCAACTGATTTCTTTTTCGGGTTTTGGGCCAATTTCAATGAAAGATTTTGATCCACTATAAATATTGGCTACTGTAAATATATAGATCAAATTAAATTGATGACAGAATTGCGAATACTTTGTGCAGGTGTATGTTTGTATGTTTTCCAGTTTGCTGAGCTTGTGTTGTTTCATATCCTAGAAAAGAAAAGGAGAAGCCTAGAGCTGATTCCACTGACCGCTCGGATGGTCATGACACACCTGGTCAATCATTTGGGCCACCATCCTCTCAGCGGCGGCCCTGCTCTCTTAAACAGCCTGGTCAGTGAGAACCATGACAACCCCTACGTGGAGTCCTCTGAGCTCTCCTCTGAAGTCTTCAAAAGCCCCAATCTGCAGCTCTTCGTCTTCAATGACAGCACACTGGTCTCCTACCTGCAGATCCCTTCTGACAGTTCCAGCATTTCTACGGTAAGCGGCAGTCAGGGGGACCATTCCTCTGAGGTGCGCATCATTGTCAGGGACATCTCAGGAAAGTACTCGTGGGACGGCGGTGTTCTGTTCCGCACTTTGGATGGAACTGGCTTGAGTTTGAGTGGCAGCAGAGATTGCTCATCTCGTGACAGCACTTGCTCTGAAAAGCAGGGCTCCGTGCGCTCCAGTAAATGCTCCTCTGAGCTGGAAGTGGAAGATGGCGTAGATGTGCTGGACCAGCTACTGGAAGACCTTGGCCACAGCAGCCCAGAATGCCTGGCGCAACCCCAGCTGAGGCTTACCCAGCCACCCTCTCCACCTATCGGCATGAACCCTGAGATGGAAGGGCTCATCATGGATGCCATCCACAGACAAGCCAAGCAGGAGGGCGAGGAGCTGACCTGGCGACAGACAGAAGACCCCAGCATCAGAGCAGAGAAACAGAGCAAACCCTCGCACCACGAGCCAAAATCAGCTTTTTACCTCTGCAGACTCCTCCTCAACGACCTTGGCATGAACTCATGGGATCGCAGGTACAGGCTTTCATGGGCTCATGGGATTTGCTGGAATTGATTTTTAAATTAATTGAAATATTAGAAATATCACCCACTTGCAAAGCTGCTCTTTTCCACATAATTACTGTACGCATTGCTTCTTACAAGAGTGTCTTAACTCATTACTGATGCAACATTTACAGGTGTGTGAATGTTCCATTCATATATATATATATATATATATATGTATGAACATGCTACAAAATGTGAATATATTTGCATGGGTTCTAAATATTATTTTTTATTTCTTTTTTCATTTCAATCAAACTGCAATGTTATGATGCTGTGGTGTCACAGTATTTGCGATCTTCAGCCTACAGATTGCTTGAAGTACTCGATTGTACTTTGGTTGAACTGGACTAGAAGAAAATATTTAAACATTCAACCTGTTTCTCATTTATCTTTTGGAAAGTTTTCATGACTGTTGCATTTCTTTCTCTTTTCATAGAAAAAGCTTTCATCTTCTAAAGAAGAACTCTAAGCTCTTGAGAGAGCTGAAGAATTTAGACTCAAGGCAGTGGTAAGGGTTTCTGCTCATTTCAGAATACCACACCATTTGATGCCTGTGCCTTAAAGTTTCATACACACAATCACACACCAAGTAAATTAGTGATGTGAAAACATATCTGTAACCTTCTGTATCACTTCTCTGCACTTAAAACTTCAAATCAGCGGCAAACAACAGCATGCATTTGGAGAGCTCAATCATGCAGCCTAATGCCAGTCTACAGAGAGTGGCTAAATCCTTTAAAAGCACTATTAAGGAGACATGTCTTAAGACCACTCTCAGATACTCCGCTCCTCACGGCCTAATCCTGCCCACGTCTGGCTGATCACAGCTCCACACTTCTCAGCCAACAGCGATCAATAGGCGCTCAGAGTGGCTAATTACAGAGGCTTATTAAAGAATACCCCCAGGATCGGGCCACCGTTTCCCTCCGCATGCATAGCCGGCCCACTCATGGCAACCGCTGACTGAGCATGCCAAACATCACACTGCAAGGGCATGACGCTTCCTTAGCAACACTGCTCAAAGAAACACACATGCCTCGCATGTACACACGCCATACCTGGATTTGCAAATAGCTGTGAAGCTAGACCAAAGTATTTTAGTAAAGCTTGTTTTGATGTTAAAACAATAACTACAGTACATCCCAAATAAAGCACTCTACACTATGCACTTTTACAGTATGTTCTTATGCACTATGTACTAAACCAAGTAGTATATAAAAGTTATATGTTTACTCTGTCATTAATAATTAGAGTCTGATCGCAACTCGCGCTTCGCAACATAAATATGAATATAATGAGCCCAACAGAGGTGGTGACATCCTATTACTTAACTATCTAGTCTTTTTTGCTATGGCATTTCAAATTTTTCTCAGATGCACACCAATTCTACTTTGAGTTGAGATATCTGCTTTGATTACATACACAGACCACATCAAATATGGAGATGTCCTGTCATATAGACTGATGTCATTTCATCTTGTGTGTTTGTTTCCAGTCGAGAGACACACAAAATCGCTGTGTTCTACATTGGAGAAGGCCAGGAGGACAAATTCTCCATTCTGTCCAACACGGAGGGCAGTCAGGCCTATGAGGACTTTGTCTCTGGGCTGGGATGGGAGGTAAAGTAACACATCAAATCCAGTTTGAGCCTGTAATGAGCAGATGTCATGTTCTGGGACTATCAGGGCATCTGGAAGTTTCTCTCTCTTTCAGGTAAATCTGGCCACGCACTGTGGGTTCATGGGTGGTTTGCAGAGAAACGGCAGCACAGGGAGCACGGCACCATATTACGCTACCTCCAATGTCGAGGTCATCTTCCATGTGTCGACTCGCATGCCATCTGACTCGGATGACTCCATCACCAGAAAGGTAGCTTCCAGCTCCTCATTACCAGTGATGGGAATTACGGCGTTATAAATAAATGGCGTTGCTAACTGCGTTATTTTTTCAGTAATCAAATGAATTACTGTTTCCCCCGTTACTGACGAGAAAATGTGGTGTTGCTATAATTTATTATATTATTAGCATTTTTATTTTTCAGTCCATCTCATTAGATGTGCAGTGTAGCTGTATTTGACGTACCATAAATGCACAGGTCGCAATCACTTTGTCTCATTGACGCAAAGAAAGATGAAGAGCAAGAGAGTCTTTCACAACATGCAGACTTGACGCACTACATGTAAACTATATTCTTTGTTGTGTTTTCATGTCAATATAACGGATTTCTCTGGTAGTGGGCGGGACTAATGTGCTAATGACAATCTTATTGGCTGGTGCTCACGCATTATTGTCCCTGTTTTGATTTTAGCAAATCAATTCGAGGAAACGCATACTACGTGATGAATATTCATAAACCCAGCAGCTTATTAATAGTGCGTTTCATATACTTATTATTAGTAGAATTTGTTTTGTTATCTTAAAAATGTTTTCCCCGTTTTTTATAGAAATATTAAATAATAAACGAGCACCACCACCAGCTAGTTTAATTAATTTAACATTTATAATTGGCAGCATCCAAGTTTGCCATTTGATTATTATGACTTCTTTTTTTTTTTATAGAACATAGTAGTTACATTCCCTGGTAGTAACTTTATAATGTTGTAACTCAGTTACTAATGGCGCTTTTCCACTACATAGTACCAGCTCGTCTCGGCTCGCCTCGACTCGGCTCGACTCGGCTCTGTTTGG
>JAUCNO010000279.1:1822505-1842900 GCA_032353835.1 Enteromius viviparus | reverse complement strand
ATTAACTGGCAATAAGTCAGACTAACTGAAATAAGCCTGGCTTATACTCTAATCTTGGTTTATGGAACAGGCCCCTGTAAAAGCTTTGTTCATCTACAGTTATGTTATCTTTGTTTTCTTTCCGTACAAAAACTTTGTCATAGCTTCATTACATTACTGAACCACTGATGGCAGATACTTTTCTTGTTTGGATGTAGGACCTGGATGCACTGCTCCTTGTTTGCAAGGAATGCACACACATGTGCCGTGGTACTCTTATTAAAACAAAAAATAGTTTTTTTTTTTTCATATTTCTTAAAAATAGGCATGGCCATTTGTAAATTCTATGGGTCTAGCTTCCAGCTATTTTCAGCTGTACAGAACAGTTAGGTTTGCTGCTTAAAACTGAAAATCTGTGTCTTATCCTGTTTTTAATGTATTATTTTAATTATGAACACACTGGTGTCTAGGTGTCTCCTAAACGTTTGACCGTTTACTGCATGTTGTTATTCTCCATCTAACAAACCGGAAGTCTCACCCATAGGCTTACTTCGACATTCGGGAAAAGGATTGATAGACAGGAATGATACCACAAAAAAAAAAATATTTGAGAAAATTAAGCATACTTTCATTTTGGTGGATGCTAAAATGTGGGAAAAATCCCAGAGTCTTTCACTGTTGGAAGAACCTGAGCTATATCTGGACACCAGCGAAGGAGAAAGTCTTAGAGATGGACTCTATTGGCTTGTGTGAGGAAAAATCCACAAACCTCCCAGAATAACCTAGCAACCGCATGGCACATTTTAGCAATGCATAGCAACCACCCACAACATCTTCACAGCCGCTCTACTTGAGCCTATTCTAAAGTTCAGGTTTCTTAGAAGTCGGCGGTCTTTAACATCTGCTCCCTTTTATTGAGAATGGCATCTGGCGTATGTGTACAATGTGTTGTGTGTTTCCGCTCGCCACCCAACCTGTTTACATGCCGCCAATTCTTCTGCTGACTCTCCAAATGGATCGGTATGCACCGACCCAATCAGCTTGTTGTGGATTTGTTTAATTTTAGCTATTAGCATAATTAAGGGCTTATGGGGAAATGTGGTAATTGCATTTTTGGTGAAGAGGACATGTTTTGGTAATGGCTCATTAGGCATGGGTGCATCGGCAGATGTTTAACGACCCATTGAGAGGATCTCGCTTAAGGCAGCGCCGTCATAGCGACATGCTTCCAAGACTCCTCTTTTTTGATTACAGAGGTCACTTTAATTTCTCACCATTTTGGTAATAGTCCACTTAATTGTTGTTAATTATTTGGAATGAAGTCTTTATGGTCAGTTTGTGCGGCTTGTCTTTTGTTGAGTCTTTGAAAGTAAATGAGGCTTTAAGCCCCAGAAACAACCACTTGTGTGTTGTTCTGTATGGAAAATGGATTGGGATGATGCAAGCAAACATTTCTTTCACATTATTCTCAGTTTACTTGCTAACAATAGATTCCGTAGTATACACTTATACACTTCAGGTCAATAAAATAAATAAGTAAATGAAAAAGATCACACTTTTATAGATTCATTGTTCAGGCAAGTATCCATTTTGTTCTTTTCAGTTTATTATTTAAATGATTGATATTGCATACTTGCAAACTTGTCACCTTTCAGGGAAACAGCCCGTTCACATGATTCGTGACTAACAAAGCTTCTCGGATATGCATGAATAACTTTATATGAATGAATCTCTGAAGCAAACTGACTGTTTAATAGCATTTTCCTCCTTTTAATACCTAAAAGTAGCGTTCATAAGTGCAGTGTTAACCACAGCGCTACTGACACTATTCAAATGTAATTTTTTTTTCTAAGTGACATGTTCTGCCAATAAATGTTGATGATTATCTCTAAAAATTTCAAGATTGTTTTTACGTTCAAAATTTCAAGATCATTTCAAGAGTCTCAGCTTTAACAGAAGACAGAACTGACTCATGCTAGGACCAATTTCTACTAGTTATTGCTTCAGTACTTGATTTAAAAGCCTTTCCAGGATTGTCGCCTAGCAGTA
Source organism: Enteromius viviparus (assembly GCA_032353835.1). NCBI lineage: Eukaryota > Metazoa > Chordata > Actinopteri > Cypriniformes > Cyprinidae > Enteromius > Enteromius viviparus. Next base: position 1,840,872 of record JAUCNO010000279.1, on the reverse strand, counting down.
GCGCATCGCTGAGCCCTGCTCTGATGTACAGTTTTCTTCATGTACAAAATTATTGCAAAGAATTGCTGGTGCTTCAACATTACAACTACATATTAATCAGACTCTCAGCGCCCATGCATTTCATGTTCCCGTGGTCCCAAAAATGAGATTCCCGAAAAATGCATTTCCTACAAATGTATGTATATTTTTATGTAAAATGAAAAACTGTCCAATGTTCTGGCTAAAGTCAATTTGTTTAAATGATTGAAACATAATGAACCCAATTTCTGCAGCTCGTTTTACTTCAGATTGAAAATTGCCAAAATAATTTCAGCTGGTTATGTACTAAAATAAATGTAGTCTTTCTTTTCTTTCTGGAATTATAGTTGATCATGAAGAAAAGGTACAAGTTTGCAATTTTTTGATAACCATGGTCCTTTTACGAGGTCTTTCTAAGAATGAGTTTTCCAATACATATGTACTGTGAAAACGATTATCTGTGATTGTTTTTTTTCCCTGTTGTGCAGCTCTCATGATGTTTCTGACTAATGTTGACAGCATTTTATTGGTTTGCATGTCAGATTTATTGATGCTTTTGCCTCTGGTTGGTTGTAGCTTCGTCACTTGGGAAACGATGAAGTGCACATCGTGTGGTCGGAGCACACACGGGATTACAGACGAGGAATCATTCCCACCGACTTCGGAGATGTCCTCATCATCATCTACCCCATGAAAAACCACATGTTCTTTGTTCAGATCATGAAAAAACCCCAGGTAGGTCCCTCATCGTGAACATAATGACATTACATTACATTAAAAACCACAGCCATCCACCAAAACTCACCAGATTTTCATATATTACGTGAAATGCCTCTCCCGAGGCGTCTTAAGATCTTGGTCAGGATGTGTGATGTTTCGCTGATTGTCAGGAGATGTAGATTGTGGCTGGAAGGGCTGGATGGTATCTCTTCCTGTCTGTTCTCTGAAAGCACTAATGCTGGAAGTCCATTACTGCACTGTCGGCACGCCACTTTCACTGTGGTCAAGCTGCCTTTCATCTTCCTCCTCCTGCGTCTGCCACTAGATCCCCAGAGAAACCGAGTGTGCATCATTTGTAATTTCTGGCAAACACATCACCTCAGTGAGACTTGACTGCATGCATCGAGTGGCCTGGATGTTGTCGGATGTATGGTTTCTGCAGCATGTCACCAGCTGCAATTAGTGAAATTCCCTCAGCCGTGTCACTGTTATCTGCTGTTCCACTCAAATAACTCTCATTTCATCCACTCGAGAAACGCAAGCCTTGGCAAATGGAAGTGATGCATTATCCATCCACTTGACTCATCGTTGATTTATTTTTTTCCAGTCTGTTTGTACATGCATCACATGCAATATGAGGTTTTTTAAAACTTATATTTAAAACTTAAAACAGCATTTCTTCGTTATTTTCCCTCTCTGAACCAGGTTCCTTACTTTGGGCCTCTGTTTGACGGGGCGATAGTGACTGGAACGCTGTTGCCGAGTCTGGTGCGGGCCACGTGCATCAATGCCAGCAGGGCTGTGAAGTCTCGACTGCCACTCTACCAGAGTTTGTATCCTTCACCTTCACGGTTGGTAACCAGTTATCTGTGAGATCACAGCGTTCTATATATTTTTTGGATGGTTGGTAGAACACACTCTGAGCGTGTCTCACTCCACTCTGTAGTTCCATTTGCTGTGAATCTTTCTAGCGAACACTGAAAATTTGACACTGATATGTGATGCAATTAATGAGGTTGTTTGTTAATATATAGACACCATTGCTGTACAATAGCACCAGCAATTCTGTTTGTGTGCTGTTCTTTGATGCTTTTAAAAGTACAGCTCATGTATTTCTGGCAAAGACCTAGCATCTTTTCCTGGTAAGTCAATGGTTTTATGGTGCATTCTGGGGGTTCGTTTGAGTGCACTGGAATGGCCCTAGAAATGCCTGGGTAGTGCTTATTTTCTGCTAAACTGGACCCGCAGCGTCTGATGAATTATTTCAAATCAATTTCCAGCTTGAACTGTGGAAGCCTCACCTTGAGTGTCCGTTAATTTTCAATAATAAGAGTCAATTGTTATGCTTATATCATGGCTAAACTTTACATTTGTTTGTCTCATAACCTTTTCATATGCGTGTAGAATTTCTACACATATCTGCTGATTGAATATCTTGCTTAGAAATTCAGCAAATTAGTTATTCAGTTTAGTATTCTTTAGTCTAATGATCAGCTGACTGTCTGCTTTCCAAAACAATATACAGTAGCCACAATATGTTGCTTTGACATGAAATAATTTTAGTGTTCATGTGTTAAGTTCAAGTGCTGAGTTTTTTTGGCTTTGGAAGAAGTCTCTTCTGTGCACCAAGACTACTTTCTATGTGAATACATTCATTGCTGTGATCAAAGCTGAATTTTCAGGATCATTACTCCAGTCTTCAGTGTCATGATCCTTCAGACATCATTCTAAGTAAGATAAGTGAGAAATAAGCCATGGATTTTACAGATTAGCAGTGCGCTTTGATCAGTCAGATATCTCTGTAGCACTGTGTATTTAGTTCGTTTAACACCTGTAGCACAATGCTGAACGGATCATAAGTAGGTATTGTCTCGTCATGTCTGATTTTTAATTCTGCTCTTTCTTGTCTGCAGTTATATTGCGTCAGCATGATCATTATTGTGAGTGGGTGTGTGTGACTGTTAATTGTCTCTTGTGAATAGGGTGTGAAAGGCCATTAAGGATATTCTGCTTTCACAGCTTCCTGCAATGACTTGATCTGTCTCTATAAATAATTGATCTGCTTTTCGGTGCTGCTTCTACACCACTGTCTCTTATCTGTCCGTCACAAGAACATCTGCTCGACAGACACCTCTTAACTCACACAAAATGTCTCACGCACTCATTCTCTGTGTTTCTTTCCAGTGGTCATTCCATCTCTTTGTCCAAGTTCATAACACAGGCCTGCTTCCAAACTGTGGTGTTGGTTTGAGGTTATGGCATATGAAGTTTGTCCCATGTTTTAGGCCCTGAACAGATGGTCCTAAATTGACCCACATTTGTAAAACTGATTCATTGTGAGGGTAAAAAGACAAGGCAATTTTGTCAAATCAGCACTAAATAACAATGTCAATTTATTTTTATATTATTAAACCTATTGTTAGTAAACCATGCATATATTTTTTTATCAACATGTCAACTTGATCTCCCGGGAAAATGACAGACTGTGAAGGAGAAACCTTAAAGTTGCCTTCCATCACTGTGTTTTTATCATATCTGATGCACATTATTATGATCCAGCTGAGTGGCCGTGGTGATAATTTATCTAATTTACGGAAATGTTTTTGCGAATGTTTTGGTTATTCTTCCTCTTTTTATTGTTGTTATTTGTATTTATTGTCTGAATACTGATTGACCAGCTGGTATGCAGTAAAACCATTTAATGCACAGGTAGTTCCATGTCAGTTTAATCACCGTTCTGCTTTAATTGATGCACACAAACCCAAATTATTTGCAAACACACACACAGAAAAAGAGAGCAAGAGAGAGACATTGCAGATCACACATAAACTTGCTGTCAACACTTATTAATAAAATAGATACTAGATCGCTACATTATATTCTATAGCAATGATGTGTAAAATTGCTGTTTTTGAAGTAGCCTAAATGTTAGTAGTGAGAGAGACAACCTCTCTATCTCTCTTTAAATCCTTAAATCCTATAATTCATTCAAATATATGTGATCTTACCCCACTGTTTTATCTGTGTCTGATTTGAAGTGGCCTAATGAAGCGTAACTGATGAATATAACTTATTATATTCATTATATATAAGTCATTTTTACCCATCAGTCAAAGATTTAGCTGCAAAGAGCAATACTTGTTTTAGGCTTGTCTATAACGTGGCTAATGACTATGGAATAAGCGGGATAATCAACGGCTCTGCTTCACTTTTTTTTTTTTAATCCTTTAATGCACAGCAAACCGTTGATGTTTATTTAAAGAAATGTGTATGTATGTGTATTTAAGGAACCGTATGTAAGAAATGTATTGTAATAATCATAAAACGGCCCTTTTATATTCAACAGGCATTAAGAAATTATGTTAATTTAGTACTCATATCACTGACAGCAGTAGTACAGCCTGGATATTCTCGTTTAAAAAGCAGTTGAAGCCCTTAGCTGATGTTTATGTTGTCATGTTTTGTTTTGGGTTGAAGCACCACCCTCCATCTATCTCCCAATCACGAAGTAGTGTTTCGGCATCCAGGTTGCCTGCTTTGCATGGCTGCAGCAGCTACAGTACAAAAAATGTCTAACATTTCGAGTATAAAACCTAAAAGACCTCGCTATGATTTAAAGTGGCAATGGTTTGCATTGGAGAAGCGTTTGAATGTTGGAGACGGATAAAAGCGAGGAGGACTTGAAAACAGACGCCAATGTAGCAAATTTTCTCCTGGACATGAAGATTCATAATTGGAATCCTGCAGTTTATCTGGCAACCTCTAGTCAACGGGGAGGGGAGACACCGCTCAACTGTACTTTGAAAGTGATTACAGTACTAGTTTTGGCCATTTCTTACATACGGTTCCTTTAAATGAACATACACCATTTTTTTAATTTAACCTTTTTTGTGTGTGTTATTGTTGCATCTATGTAGCACCTTGGTCCTTGAGGAACGTTTTTTCGTTTCACTGTGTGCTGAACTGTATATGGTTGGAATGACAATAAAAGCCTACTTGACTTGACCGTCACCAGTAGTTCGAAAGGTGAAGAGGTCAACGGCTTGTGAACAAGATTGTAGTGCTTTGTTGCATTTAAAACTCCATCCTCAGTGAATTGGAGGGCAGTTAGTGCTGTATTTAGCAGTTCTAGGTTTAGGCTTTTTTAATTTCAGTTTTTCTTTTAAGCTCATAAACATTTATCTGCACATGTTGCACATCTCAAAATAACCCTTTTTTTTACGCCAACTTCGTTTCTATGATGTTGATTGTCCCTGTGACTGCTCGGGTCTTTATCACACAGACCAGTGTTAACTTAGTATTAATTAAGTACTATTTGTATTTTAAATGAGTTTTTTGGTACTAATTTTCAGCTTTCGTTGTCGTTTAATTATTTTGCTTCTTTCTTCGTTCTTAGTATTTCTAAATACTTTTTATTTCTCTGTATATTTAATCATTTTAGTATTTTAGCTTTTGTTTCAGTTAGTTACAAAGGCAGCTTTTCTAGTTTTCATTTAGTTTTTATATTCCATTTGTCATTCAATTAACAATTAAAACAGTTTTAATGGTATTATTTTTAGCTAACAATAAAATTGCAACAGACTTCTGTCTGGTGATGTATGTCAGGCTCATCCATTCTTTTAGTTTGCTTGACTGTAAACTTACATTCAGATCCACCTCACTCATCTCCAAATCAAATCAACAACCCATGGGCTAAACCAGCTCCTACCACACATTTTCTTTTGCTGATCATGCACCTCAATGCTATTGTCTTAAATAACATTAGGATGTGTAGAGTAATCTTGGACTATATATGTCAGGCTCTCCGGTTGCATCCTGGCAGTTCACTTTAGTCACTTTATCAAAAGATCTAATATTTGTCCAGTTTATGTCCACACTCTTGCTTCTCTCTCTCTTCCAGTCTGTCACTCCCCGTCAGAACAATGACTTTGCCTCACAGTCTGAGAGATGTCTGTTTTTGTGCGGAGATTAAATCTTCTTTGGAGTTTTCTGCTTCACAATGGCTGGGGTCCCTGCAATCTTCCCGCTTGTTGTGCTTGGTCCTCCAACGTAATTAGTTGAATATTTCTTCAAAGCGAGTCCTCGTGCTCCCTGCACAGGCTGATAAAAGCAGGTGTCTCTCTCTGGCCCTGCCGCAGAGATGGAGGGGCCTCCAGCGGGCTGCACCATCACTCAGCTCTAATTGGATGGGTTTTGGTGAAATGACCACCAGCGCTTGGCATGAGGCTCTGCAATCCACCCTGTGCCCTGCTCTATCCCACAGCCGTGCCACTCTATTGTCCATGTATGCAGGTGAATGTTCGGAGCTAATCTATGGATCTCTATCCCGCCCGGCTCTGGGATTATGCTTTTCCAAAAGGCTTAGCTTGAATGGAGAGTCCCCGCTCCTGCTGACACCTTTCACATTGTGCATAATGTGTCGTGATTATTGATTTGTCAGCTACAGCGAGTTCGAAGCAGGCCATGCTGAAGCCCTGCACAGGGAAACTTAGGATATATTACAAGATCAATAAACAAAGAGAATTCTTCTTCAGCGGATACATGAGCTTTTGGTTCTTTCATGTTCTCACTCGTGTTGACATTCTTTATAGTGCTTGGTAGCAGAATGGGCTCTCTTGAAGGGATTGTTCACACACAAATGAAAATTCAGTCATTATTTATTTACCCTAATGCTATATGACCTTTCTTTTGCACACCACAAAAGGAGAGATAAAAAAAAATATGTCGCTCTTGTCCATGTAATGGCAGTGAATAATGACAAGCTTCAAAAAAGAGGCAAATGTCATCACAGAAGGATGCCATGTCAAACTTAAATACCTTGATTTTTTTTTTTACATTATGTTTCATATCCTTTTAACTGTTTGCATAATTTACCTTATGACCATGATTGGTAGCTGCTGAGCTTTTACAAATCCTTGTGATGTTTTGGTGTTCTATGATTACATTTCCTTCCTACAGCAAGATAATGTCCAGCACAAAAATTTGATCTTGATTTTTTTCAGTTAAGAAGAAAATGGCAGATTGACAAAGCACTGTGTAACTTTCTGACGCTTGCTTGTTGGAGAAGAAAGTGAAACAATATTTACACGTTGTCAACTCAAATTCAATTCACAAACATTCTTCCGAAAGAGCTGTCATACCGTTATCAACACCCACATCTCAGGAAAATGTTCCTGTCAGTCGGAATAAACTTAACAGCAAAAACAACTGTTCATTCAAATGAAATGGTTTATTGCATGAATCATCACAGTGAATGTTTCTGTTGGTGTGAACATGATTTCAGATGCTAACCATGGTAATTATTTATTTTTGCGCTGTGCTGTTTTTCCTAATTCAGCAGCTTCATATTGACTTGCAGGATGTTGTCAAAGACGGCTTCTATCAGTGGTCCATGTGCATGACATCCCGTATCATTGAGTTAATCAGAGTTGACAAGTGAGCAGCTGGTTTAACTCTTTCACCACTGGTCCCTTTCTTGGTCTAAGGTCAGTGTGTCACTTTCTCCTCACTCTCTTTCTGTTAGTCTGTGCGTGAAGTTGACATGCTTCAGTCCACGTGGGGTTTGCGATGGCTGACCAGTGGGCTTTAAGAATTGAAGCAGAGCTTCACTGACCTTCAGTCTCGATGCTTCCTCCCCTGCTGAACTCGAATCGATGGAGTTATTCCCTCTCTCCTCCTGGATCAGATCCATCTCTAGGCACCAATCAATAACCATAATCTGTTCCTGCCCACCGTCAGTCATGCGCGATTCAGCTTTTAGCGCCCATGATGGATATTTGAGGGTAAGTTGAGGATGTGGTCTCATGTAGTACCAGCGATTCAGAATGAGGATTATGAATGTGATTGTTTGGTTGTCGTTGTGGCCATCTGGCCATAAAACACAGGTCTGACTGTGTTTATGTTGTTGATTATTAAATCATAAGATCTGTGCGCTATGTTGAAATATATATCAGGGTTGAGTCTACTTCCTCTATTGTACTGTATTGCAGAGTCTGACATTTTACTGTTGACGCTTTGCAGATTGTTTTGGCTAAGAACCACTTAGTTAAACTGAAAGAGGATGCCCCAGAGGGTGTAACTTTTTTTGCATGGAATTAATGTTTCTGCAATAATATACCAGCATAGTATAATAGTAGATAACAGCAATCAAATAATGGTGCGGCAGTTTCTCCAAATGGCTCTTTGGACAACACTGAAGAGTCCCCCTCCCCTGTCTGCTTCAGTGGGTCTCTCAACTCACCAGCTGTTACTGGAGGTCCTGACAAAGTCCAGTGTGTTCAGATCACTGAGTTACGCCAACTCACTCTCCCACTCCCAGCCAGTCACTCTCTGTCCTTCTCTTCTTGTCCAGTCCTGCACACACGTTCAGGACTATTTTTTCCAAAGCGTGCTTTCATAATGCACTGGTTATTGCTGATTCGGTGGGTTATGTCTTGGTTCATTATTTGACTCTGCCAAATGGGAAAAATTATTAAAATATGTTCAATTAAAATACGTCTTTATGGAAAACCAAAAATAAGGCGTTGTTTATACGGTATATATGAAGAGTGTCATCTGAAATTTTCATCTAAAATGAGTATTTTTATGATGTTCCTTTGTTTAGGTTGAGTAGTTTTACTCTAATGGCAATGTAAAGGTTCTTTTCTATGCAAAAAAAGGCTAATTGTGTGAAATAATACCTACGGTTTCACTTCTTTTTCACAAATAGTTGGTGTTCAATAAGTTGTAACTAACAAACACACACACATTCAAGGGGGGCTCCCATCCACAGGCCTGTCATGCCCAGCCATGAGTGGAAAGTCAGTTTTGCCCATATGGCATATGGCGTCTCACTGCTGCCTCTTTATTTGAAATACTCAAGTATTCTCCCACCCACCCAGCCACCCACCCTCTCTCTCTCTCTCTCTGAATGACTCATAGCATTACTCTTCTCTCGCTCTCTCTACCCCTCCTGCTGCTTGTGATGCTCGGAACAAAGAATAGTGACACACACACACACACACACAAACACACATGCCCATGGGGGATTTTCTCTTATGGTAAAGCCAGGACTTTACCACAAGTCAGTAAACAACTCCATGACAGAACAACAAAATAGGACAAAAACAGGTGACAGATGTAATAGGTATGTGCATGAATCTCGTGCACTTCATGTTTATCCAGCCTTCGCTCTGCCTGGACTTTTCTTTTCTGCACATCATCATCATGCTCGGAATTCTCAATAGCTTTTTTAATCAAATTTCCGCAGAGCAGGAAGACTCCCGGGTCATCGAGTCGTGTCTAATTCGATATGAGTACAGCATGCTTCTGGGTCAAACTTCTTCATACTTTATCAACCCAAAATGAAGTACGCCCTTGATGATATTTCTCTTTTCCTTCTGTTTTGCTACTCTTTAAGCCCAATTTTAATGTTTTATTAAAGAGGATGAGGGCATGGGAATTTCCTTCTTAATTTTTACAATTTCGGAAGACAATTTTGCGGTGCTTGCTCGCACACAACTACTTCTGAGTGGTTGGTGTGGTGTTCTGAACTCTTGAAAAATAAAAGTTTGTTGCATGGCATTAGATGAACCATTTTTAGGTTCCAAAGTTCCAATACAAACACGTTATGGTTGTAAAATGTTCTTAATGGAACCATAGATTTAATAAAGAAATGTATTATTAAAAGTATAAAAACTATTTAGTTTCCCAATGAAACTTTTACCAATATAAAGAACCTTTGATTAAAAGTAGAGCCTCTAACCAGTGTATTTATTAGTTTATTAATATTATTTATATATAGAAAAAGTATTGCTTTAGTATGTAATTTAAAAATGAGCTTATTTATAGCAGCTACTGTGTGTTTGTTGCTTGGCCATATTTTGCATCACAGAACGTCTGGGCCAATGTGATTGAATTTGACAATCTACATTTAAACTTGAACCTCCGTCTCCTTCCAATGGGAAAAAAAAATCACTAGCACTCCATTAGGCATTCATGCTTGACATCTGTCTATGTTCTGCCACCATTGTGAATGGAGGAGCCATTGCCAGATCAGGGTGGGATCCCCCAGTGTGTGTGTGTGTGTGTGAGGTAGAGTTACGCAGAGCTTGCTTCTTTATTAATGCTCCCTCAGGAGTGACGTTACTAAAGCGCCTGTAAGCGTGAGAGCGGCTCTTGTTGGCACCTGCCAACTTGTGTTTTTGCACTCTGCCATAGTGTTTTCTGCTGTGTTGTTGTTGTTTATTTTGTACAGATGGGAGACAACTGAATGACATTTGAAACAATGGTGAAGAGTGTAGGTTTGATTTGAACATCAAATGCTTTACAAAACATGTCTGATTTCCTGATTTCAAATAATTTCCATATTAAATACTGTTCTTCTGAACTTTCTAATTATCAAAGAATTGTAGTGAAAATAATGTATCCAAGTTGTTCAACATTAATAACAAGTGATTCTTAAGAAACTCATCCGCACATCAGAATAATTTCTGAAGGATCGTGCGACACTGAAGACTGGGCTAAATTCTGCTTTGATGACATAAAAAAAATATGTTCAAAGAGAATATACAAAGTACATTTTTTCACAGTACTGCAGTTTTTACTGTATTTTGTACTTTTAAATGGTAGTATACATACATTTCTAATTTTTGAAATATAATCTAAACATTGGGCTCCAAGAGCTTACGTTCTTGATCCAGACACACTTTACCAGGGTAGATGTTGGTTAATCTTTAACCTGTATTCGTTCACTAGAAATTTTGGTCTGGTAAGTTTATGGCACATGACCCACCCGTCCGTACCCAAGTGGAAATCTCTAAATGGACACAAAGCACTTAACTGATCATAGCCCCTGCCCCGATTTCTTTTTATCTGTGTCTCTCGCTCATCCTGTTGTTGGTCCACCGAGCAGGATGGACATTTCGGAGCCGTGCTAATTGTGATTGATGGCGGAGGAGGGGAGGACGAGTGTTAAACCTGCTCGTCTTCTCAGAGTAATTAGCATCCAGCTAGCGGTTCCATCTGTCTGCCCAAGCCCTGTTTAATTAATGAACTTTCTTCTCCTCCCTCTTCAGGCTGCCAACTCTGGGAGAAAGCTGTTAGCCCTCTCAGGTTATCCAAATGGATGTGGCTCCGCTTTTTGTTTGTCGCCCGTGTGCACAATGAACGCGTTCGCATTGATGAGCCGTGTGTGGGTTTTGTCTCTAGCGCTTTGTCTGTAGTCTTGTAAAGGGAGTGATAATGAGCAATTCTGGCAAGCTTGGGCACTTAAGTGTGGGAGTATCTGAATGTACGAGAGCGCGTGTTTCCAGAGCAATGTTGCTTTTGTTTTGTTTGTGTTTTGTTTCCCGTTCATTAGAATAAGATTGCCTGCGGCAGCAGAGGTATTCTTCGCACGATGGTCTTTCTCAAAAGATCTCTGGTGTCTCCAGGCGCGTGCGTGCCAGGATGCGTACGCGTTTGTTTGCGGGAGAGGGCTTGCGTTGCGTGGCTTTGTGTTTGCGTCTTCACGCATGCCTGATTCTGCTCTCGCTAATCGTCACGGTTGTTCAGCGGCAGCCCTCGTTAAAACTCATCTCTCATTCGGGGGGCTTCTTTGTCTGAGGCCGCTGCTGATAAGAATACTGCCTCTAGGGCTCTTGTGATACTGAAATCCTCCAATGGTGAGAAAGAGTCTTCAATCGGCGAATATCAGCAGTGCTCTGATTGCCATTCAGCCTCCCAGAGCTGGTTCACTCGTCTCTGGCTCTCCGGTCCTGAATGAAGACTGCTTATCCTCTCTTATGCCACGCATATCCAATTCTTCCCTAAATGTCACTCAAATGTCAGCCACCATATAAACCGCCGACTATATTGTATGTCCTGTGATATGTTTTTTCTTTGGTGTTGTTTTTGTAAATCAGCTCATTTAACTACAACAGATGTCCCTTTTTTCATGAGGAATATTCCTGGATATTGAGTATGAGCTTACATTTAGATTATTTTATGTCTCTGCTATACTGTTATAAAGATGTCATTATTAACATACAGTACAAGCTATCAGAATTTCATCTTTCTTTTTGCTCATATAAATCTCAGCACCAAATTGCATATTTTTGCATAGTTCTTACTGTATTCCACATTCTTACTATATTGATAGATCATATTTGATACTCAACCAAAAATATATTTTTTTTACGTTTAATATAAAGTTTCTATGAACTGTTCCGTTTCATAAAATTCGATGTTATATATGTTTTCATGTCAGGCTTTGCAGGTTAAGGTAATAAACTGTCAATAAAAGCGTGTCCGAAAAGCACAGAGCACCACAAATAAAGTTTCTGCTAAGTTTTGCAAGCTAGCTTTTTAATTGTATAATAAACAGTAGTTGTTCATAGTATGTAGTGCTTGGTGTGGTTGGTTGACTGCGCATCTGGCCCACAGAGGGCTGCTTCTTTAAAGACTACAGCGCTCTCGGTCTCCAGTGCCCCACTGGCGGATATCTTTAAAGAGGAATTAGTTGATTATTTATAAGTTGGCCGTTAATACCACTTTAAACAGTTCAAAGGCAGAGACGGCTCCTCCACGCGCTGCCTGTGATTGTTCTGAGCTAAAGGATGTCCTTGTGTTTCTCCATTTGCATGTTCACACAAAACGGAGTCTCTGCGAAGAGGATGGGTGAATAAACAAAACGGCAAAATAAAATTTTGCATCCTGCTTTTTTCCAGTCTGGCTTTGATGTGGAAATGGATGTTCTTTACATTGTGAGGTAAAAGAGTGGAGTTTGCTTGCTGAAGGGCTAAGCTCTGCTAATGTTCCTCCGTCAGAACCTTACGCTGGATGCCTGTAATAATGCCGTGATGTTCCCTGTGATTCCTCCTAATTTGCTTGTTAAGGAAATGCTCATAAGGTGGTGCCTCAGCTGGAGACCTTTTCACTTTTGCGGGGTTGTTTGGAACTTCATTACCTGTCTGTAATTGCTTTTATTTTTGCTGCTTCTTTGGATTGCCAGACAATCCAGCAGGTTCCTGAAATGGAAGCACTTAGCATTTCATTGTGATTTGCACATCTTGGTTTCAAACACTTCATACTGCCTTTTTAATTACTGTTGCAGAGCCACTACAGATCTATAGCTGTTGTCATGTATATGAGTCTCACGGTTGGTGCACAAAGCTGTGAAGTGAGGATGACTGGAAAGTGTCTATAGCTCCTTCTCCACACCAACACATAGGTTTTGTCTTGATCTCCCAGAAATATGATGACAAAAATGTTTTCTCAGTTACAGTAATGTTTGCAGTTACTATCACACTGTTCTGTGTTTTAATGTTTTTTTTTGTTTGTTTTTGTATCATCTCTATTCTTGGATTGAAGTTTCCATTCAGTACTGTCAGCTAAATGTATACACATCAAGTGTGTGTGTGTGTGTGTGTGTGTGTGTGATTTTCTGAAGGATTGATTCTGAAGACTGGAGTAATGATGTAGAAAATTCTCAGATATAAATTCAATGTAAAATAAATTCAAACCAAAAACAGCTATTTTAAATTGTAATAACAGCTCACAATATTGCAGTTTTTACTATATTGTTGATTAAATAAATGGAGACTTTCAAAAAATTTACTGATCACAAATTCAGATCAAATGAATGTAGCCTTAGTGAACACCTTTTTAAAAGAAGCTTCTTTCAAAAAAACTAAATAAACTAAATCGTAATTATTCCAAACTTTTAACTGGTAGAGTATTGCTCTAAATATATCACAATTCAAAATGTTGCATAATTACATAAAAAGTTTAAGTTAATGATTTTTAATCCATGAAACAAATCGTGTTGTATTCTTTAATTTTGATTAAAATGCTAATTTTAATGGCATGATGCTTGATTTATTGATATTATTATTATTATTAGTATGTAAGCAAACATAAAACAATCTAAGGATCAATGTAGTTTTCCACAACACTGCAATTGTGTAGGAAAGTTGAACGTACAACATTACAGCTGCTCCAGACATATGTACATCCATAAGATGTATTTACATTTTAAAGCGAGCCTGTATGCTTTCTTATGACAAGTAACCTTCCCGATATTGTGTGTTTGAGCTCTCTTTATGTGGGTGTTGGGAGAGCACATTGTTTGGTCAGCCCATTTAAAGAGCCAGTGTCTGTGGCTAAGTGAGTGGGATTTGTGCAAGCACACTGGGCCAATGCGGGCCCTTTATTAACCCTGGAGTCACTAGCTAATGTCATTGAAGGAGGACCACCTGGTGTGGAGGACACTGTACAGTCAGCTGCTGCTGAAAGCTACTGAATGCCTTGGACCAGGTGCCGGCTTCCACATCCTGCTTAATTGTTGCCTTGTAATAGTGCGCTTGACTGCACGGAGCGCCTGCAGGCAAATATTACCAAAAAAAAAAAAAGTGAAAAGAGAAAATGGGAGAAAGAGTTGCTAAACCAGAAGTCTATTAACCACTTTTCCTCCTCCCCACAAAGAAGCATTCTCATTCATTTCCAATGTTTCTAAATTTCATAGTGATACTCATTCCAAGGTTATTATTGTTAACTAAAACCACAATAAACTAGCTGAGACAATAAAATAATAAATAAAAGGTTTAAAACTTACTTTATTTCAGCTAGCTGTAAGTTGCACGTTTTTTTAAAGGTTTTAAAAGTAAATGTATAAATAAAAAAATTAACAATTCCATTTAGCTTTAAAGCAATGCATAACAATTTCCCCTTCCAATAATTTATTACACTAAGCTATATTTCATAAACAAATTAAAAAGAATTATAACCAACTAAACAAATAAAAATTAAGTAAACAGCATATTGAGAACCAATATTAAATAGTCAAACATTATGAAATTAAAACTATTAAAGCTTATTTTGTTGTTTTATCTTACAAAAAAAGAACAGAACTGTTCTGCACACGTCAGGAAACGTGCAGAACTAAACATTTGTATTGACTATTATTATTTACTCATGAATCCTTATAGAGTTATGTGTAATTACCGTAGGCTGCTTTTATGTTACTGGGAACAGTCTCATAACAAACACTAGATTTAACCTCAACATATTTATGTCTGGATGATCAAAAACAGAGCAGAACTTTACTGGGTGGTGAAGGGATCACTGACAATGACCAATCTCTATCACACACACATGTTGCCGTGTCACGGATTTGTGGCCATTAAAACACTATAACTGTGTAATTCCTCTTTTACTGTTACTGGTCAAACTGGATCAGTAGCATGTTGCTAATAAACAGCGAGTGGTTAAAGGCATGACCTAAAGCTAAAACCACTGATGCTGTAGAAAGACCTAACATTTTTAGCGCTGGAACTAGATTTTTAGTCCTTTGTCAGATTTTGCAGCATTGTTCAACAGCTTTATTAATTTTCATGCATTTGTCTGATATCTTACAAGAGGATCACAGATTCTCTCTTCCAATCCATGTCCATTCAGAACAGCATGTTTAGCTGATTATTCAGCACCCAATGCATATTCGTGTGTGAATTAATCTCATTGTCTCAGTGAGGAGGGCTTTATAAATGCTGGAGCTTTTTATCACAAAGAGCCCTGTGTCTGATACAAAAGAGCTCTTCAAAGAACCTGCACTGCCCACCTCTGACTTGAGATGCGTCTGCCTTGATGGCTCCATCTTATTATATCTTCTTTTAAAAAGCGCTGCTGTTGCCAATTGCCTTTTATAGTAGCGGTTTGTTTGCTTGATTATTCCCCTCATTGCATGTCACATTAAAGCCTTTACTAGTCTGTGACTAGTAAAAAAAAAAAAAGAGTAAAAAAGCTCTGTCTGATTGGACATCCCACAACCTGAATTGCTCAAGGGGTCATCAAATGCGACATGCGCTTTTACAATTAGATTGAACTGAAAAGTGTTTTGACAGTGTGTATAACCACCCTATAATGATAAAGATCCAGCTAGTGCTTATTTTTGTTTTGTTTAAAATCCATTAAACTATTTCACCTTTCTTATCAATATCAAGCCATTCTCAGATGCCGTTTTTTGTGACGTCACACAGACAGGCCCCTCCCATTATTGCTAATCAACACTAGCATTTTACCTTAGACCCACCCTGAGTGCGCCATTGTTTCACTGCCAGAGCACATGTAGACAAGAATATCACCTATAATCGATTGAGGTGTTCTGTTGTTGGATGCAATCCAATCCAAGTCGTCCTGTACTCTCCACATCTGAGCCGCTGAAGACGCCTTTGTTTTTGAAGGGAATGCATCCCCAAACTACCTAAATGTGTGTGTGTTTGCGCAAATCATTTGCGATCCAGCCACACAGAAGAAGCGAGGATGCGATTCTATATTAAATCACCTTATAAAATGCTAGTTTCACAGCTAAAGTAAACCCAAAAAGTTGAAAGTCACATCACAGAAGAGAAGGGGCGGGGTCAGTAGAGCTCATTAGCATTTAATGAAAGGTGCACTAAAACGGGTCCTGAAAACAGAGCAGATTTTGACTGGGTAAAAAGGGCGTTGTTTTACACTACTATTGAGAAATTTTCACCAAAGCATGTTATAGACTTTTCATTAAGGCCCTAAAGAATCGTAAAAACTGGGCACCCAATGACCCCTTGAAATAGGTCATCAGGAAAAGGATGAATAAATCTTGCAAACGAATGGAATGATTTCAGCGCCTGTGGTTTGTGTCGAGCAGTGCAAGTGTTTGCGAAACTGCCGTTGGCGTTTTTTGACCAGTGACCAATTTTAGAGAGACGCATACAAAGTTTGCTTTGTTCCCATCAGCCTCAGAAGTTTCTTAAGCTTTCATATCTCAAAAAAATTTTATGTGTTATGTATCTTCTCTGCAAAAGACTGCTGAGTCACAGACACTTTACAGACACCTTACTCAACAGCTCCCCCGAGGTCTGAGTGCTACTTGTATCACTGCAGTGGATCTTACAGTACGCTATAACCCGTTGACCTCTCTGCATTCTCCCTGTATGCCGACAAGCCCTTTCCTTTGACCCGGAGATCGGATCGATACTTTGAGCGCCTTAGGCAGAGGAGCCTTTGTGTGTCATACTCAGGTAGCGCAGAGAAACCGTAGACGTTTGATTTAGAGCTGTGGTAAATCTGCACTAAGACTCGGCTGGCCTGGCAGCTCTATGTGGGAATCTGCATGGGCAGTGATGTCACGCTCGTAACTCTGCGTCGCTGCGTCTCTTTCCGAGATGGATGCTGGAGAGGTGAGATGTGGAGGGTGTGAACGTCCCCCTGGAGGTTCAATTAACCTGTCTTAACTCCCCTTCCTGTCCCCTCAGCTCTGGGCTCTGGGCTTAATTAGCCTCTTGTTAAAGTGGAAGATGCACGGCACACACACATACATCCTTCAGAAGCTGACATTACTGACTGAAAGACAAGAGGGACGTTTTTGATGCTTCCCCACCCTTGTTTGCTGTAGTTTGTCATCTCTCTCTCTCTCTTGCTCTCTCTAGCGCTCTTGATCAGTAATCATCATCTCTTTCTGAGAACAAGCTGACTAATGAGACGCCAGGGCCTTGAGCTAATGACAAGCACATCAGCAGCATTGTTTCACTCGTCCGTCTGGAGTTCTCGCTCTCTTTCCCTCCCCCATCCATCCCATAATCACCTCACACCTCCTCTGGGCTTTTCCACCGAGATGTGCTTCGCGCCTCTGTCCAGTACCGTGACAACAGGTACCCTTACAGCGGTGCCACAGAAAGCCACCAATCAACACCTGCTATCCCATGGGCACCGGAGCTGATGGTAACTGGCATCAAGTCCATTTATGAGGAAAGACTCTCTCTTGTTATCGGTACATCTCTCGCTGTTAGCTCTTCTCAGATGTACTTTTCGACACACTCTCCTCCCTCCCTTAAAAGCTCTCATAAATGGTTCATTAGTTACAGAAGTGATGCTTCACTTCTTTCATTGGTGGAGGATTTAGTGTCTGTTTTGTGTTAACATTTAGGGCTGAGTAGACATCAGTGAATGCTGCATGTCATGCAATTCATGTATTTTCAGAGTAGAGTAGTGTAGATTTTTTTCGAATTTCATATCCGATCTTTAATTGCGGAAAACATTTGCAGCTAGGCCATATGTAAACACTTGATAGGACAAGATGTTTTCAAATCAAACCTAATAAGTGAATTATTAGTTTTGATTTTTTTTCATCATATATTTTTTTTAGCACACAGTATTTCTGATTCTGTCATTATTACTACTATTAACCTACCATGTTAGGTTAGGTCATTTGTGTAGATCAGCGAATCTCAAATCCGTGAATGAATGTTCCAAAGTGAAGTACACTGTAATGGATTTCCCCTGCACAGGGAGAAGGGAGCAATGAACACTGTGTAGGGACCATGTCAGTTGGAACACAGTTCATGCACGGAGCTATCTTCTAATGAGCTGATTATCAGAATCAGGTGCGTTAGCAAAGAGAGACATACAAAATATGCGTAGCGGTGGGGCGTGAGGGCCAGGATTGAGAACCGCTGGTGTAGATATCAGCATTATTTTTCTATTATACTACGGGGCCATTGAATGCTTGAATCTGATTGGCTGACGAACGGTGTGCAATTATTTTCAAGGAAACGCACGGAGAACGTAGTTCCAGGCAGCTCTCTTGACCGCATTACAGTTCCATATCACTTCGCATAGTTAACTGTAATAATCACAC
>JAUCNO010000279.1:1811559-1821965 GCA_032353835.1 Enteromius viviparus | reverse complement strand
ACAGTTCCATATCACTTCGCATAGTTAACTGTAATAATCACACGTCCTTGCACACGCACACTACGGTTACACACTCACACAATAACGTGTTGTCAGCGCTGCCCTGGCGATTTTATCAGTTAGCCTAGTGTAGCAACTTAAATGACATTTCTCACTAGCAAGGTAATAACAGCGCTGCATCTTAAAGCAGGCTTACAGTTAAGAGAATAGAGATATAAGTAGAAAAACCGGACGAATCTCTTGAAATATATCATCTGATCGATGTCTTGATTTGTGGCAACCGTAGTAAAAGCGGAATAATTGACTCCGGACCGTTAAATTATTAGAAAAATAATGCACACCTGAGGTGTAACGACTCCACTTCGCGTCGTGACTGCATTATTTTTCTAATAATTCAACGGCCCGCCGTCAATTATTTCTTACTTAATTTGACCAAAGTGAATAAGCAGACTAACAATGCTTCACAACTAGTTTGAAAGTTATATACAATTGCCACTAGGGGGTAAAATGCAAAAGAAAAAAGTTTTCCTTTTGAGTGAACAATGTGGAATATCCCATTACTCCTATAGAAACACATTAGTATGTATATAATATTTATGTATCTAAACCTTATTGGTTAAAATAATTTCAGGTCTTGACTATATTTGTACAGGGTGAACATCTGTTATTATAAGGATTAATATAATTAATGCAGCCTATAGTAAAAATAATAATAATAATACAGTAGTAGTAATAATGTTATGATTATCTTTTTCTTGGTTTGTATTGTCTAGTGTGTATGTCAATTCATTATGAGTTGTGTCTAGCAGTGTTGAGAACAAGCACTCAATGACTTGTCAGACTTTCAAAAAATTGTGAATCCCATTTAGCAGGATCATCTTTATGATTATGACTGTGAACACAAACCATTGCAAGCAAAGGAGAATAGTGGACAGAAACTAAATGCAAATGATGGGGTCTGTCGATCACTGAGGAGGAGTGTTTGTAAACCCCACTGAAGTCCTGCAGCAAAGTGTCAGCAAACCTCAGTATTCACCTTAAAAACACTGCTTCCTTAGAAACCAACAACAGAGAGCTTTACGCAAACAAATCAGTCTGCTAGCTGGCTTTTCATACTAACAAACCGAGGAGCACGATTTCTACAGAATCCTGGCCCCTGTCAGTCTGTGGTGGTGATACTATGTAATCAGGAGCGTAGCTGTGACCGTGGAAATGAGTCAGGCCGCGCCGTCTGTTTGATCTGACTGATGGTGTCAGCGCCTAATTAGAGCAAGAGTGCAGCAGAAACGCAGAGAGGCATCTGTATGCAGAACATTCCATTCACCGACGCAAAATGTCAGCAGTGCTCTCGCTCGGACAATATCCCAAAAGCAGCGGGGCCTTTTTTTCTAAACCAGCCAATTATCCTCTTCCTCGGCTAGACGGCAAGGTCAATATGATTGGTGGAGGTTAATGGCTGGTGCTTGGCTGGAGTGGAGGTTGAGCATGCATGGTCACTCTCCAGTTCTTCAACTTCTCCATCCTCTCACAAGAGCCCATTCAGAGGCCAAATAAGAGAAGGCCGAGCAGAAACGTATTGTTAACCTTTGCCATGTCTTGATACTGACAGCGGTGAAATGACCGAAATTTGCATTTGCTCTTTAAACTCTAAATATCTATTTTTAAAAGTTACTGTCGATCATATTTGTTTGAAATGGAGGTTAATTAAAATAACTTTCTAATAGCAGTGTAACGAGAAAGACCTTTGGTGAACAATGAGCAGTCTATTTAGGAAAGGACTTTTCCTGTGTTATGTTTTGGTCAATACTGTTTTATTCCATATTGCGTAAAATTCTGTTATGAAATTAAAGTTGTTGAATTGTCTCTCAAACAATCTTTTTATATTTTGTTAATTCTTCTAAAGAAATAGTTTTAAGTTTACACTTATTTCATCTTAGTCATTTTATTACCAGTGAATATGCAGTATTTTATAAATACTTTTTAAAAGGGTCTGTTCTGCTCAGTAAGACTGCCTTTATTTAATAAAAATACTGTGCAAACAAAGCAACTGTTTTCTATTCAATTTATTAGAATATATTTTAAAATGAATGCTTTTTCCATGATAAAGCAACGCTGAATTTTTTAGCATCATTACTTCAATCTTCTGTAAGGTGATTCTTCAGATATCATTTTAATAAGCTGATTTTCTGCTCAACAAACATTTCTGGTCATTATTAGTGTTGAAAACAGTTGTGCTGCTTCATATTTTTTTGCAATCAATATTTCAGGATTCATTTTAAAGAGAAAGTTCAAACGAAGAACGTGTTTGAAAATATTTTATAACGTTATAAATGACTTCACTGATCACTTTGATGTGTCTTTATTTCATAAAATATCTTTCTGCTCCCAAACCTTTGTGTGGTAGAGTAATAGGCGATGTTGGTTAGTGCCAAACCTATTCTAAATAACTCCCATAGTATTTTTTTTATGCAAGTCAATGGTGACCCAAAACAGCCTGGTTACAAATATCTTCAAAATATCTTCTTTTGTGTTCGGCAGAACAAAGAAATTCATACAGGTTTGGAACAACACAAGGGTTAGTAATTAATGACAGAATTTAAATTTTGGGTAAACTACTCCTTTTAAAAGCAAGCCAGAATGTTGTGTGAATGAAGTGATGTAGCTGGTATTAATGAGGGGAATGATGTGACTGTTACTGATGCTTCAGGTCTGCAGTTGAATGCAGGAGCTCAGCACAGTGGCCTGTCCTCAGGCTAGAACTCCTGAGGCTCCTTATGCTTCGGTTACAGCCTCCATCTCCAATCAAACCTCACTTTACTTCAGCTTAACCAGACAGAGCAGAGCAAGGCCTTAAGCCTCTGTTTGCTAATTGACCCTTGCGATGCTAATAAAACACTAAACCAATCTTCAATGGCTCAGGCGTTATACCTCTTTCTCTTCCTCTGGCCTCTAAGAGAGCATGTCCATCTGTGATCTCTGTCACAAACCTGGTCCATTTTATCAAAGTGCTATGTATAGCTTCTGAATTAAATGAAAATAAAATAAAATGACTGTACGTTTAAACATTCTGAATAGTTGTTTACAGACATTGGTTAGAGGTCTTGTTATCGATCACCAACAAACCACTGAAAATATTTCCAAAAATATTACATAGAATAAAAAAACACACACAACCAAATTTGTTGTTGGGGCCAGATTAATATTTAGTGTAAAATTCTTAACTGCTATTTTCTTTCAATTTTCCAACTATAAAAATCAAATCTTAAAAAGATCTTAAGATTAAGATTCTTGAATCATAAATAATCTTTACATTTAGGATAACCTCCAATTGTATTCTCTATTTTTAAAATGATATTATATTTGATGAATTTATTAAAAAAAAAAGAAATTCTTATAAAAAATTCTGAACTACTTAGAATTTTCTTTAAGAAATTTCTTAACTTATTTCTGTAATGTGTATAAGCCTTGTTTTCATTCATGTCACACCACATATAGTGTCTGCTCTGACTGAAGTCCATTAACAGGTCGGTTTTGTCATACATCATGATGTAATCTTAACCACAGCTACTGTGCTCCTACCCTGCATCATTTTCTACTTCCTTATCTCCACAAACATGTTAATGACAAATTTCTGGCATTGTGACCCTGAATCAGCAGTGCTATATCCAGGCTGGGGTGTCCTGTGGGGTGAGATCTTTTGTTGTGTGTGTGGACAGAAAGGAGGGGTTTCAGGGTGGGATGGGTTCAGAAGGCGGTCCCAGGGGTTTGGCCCCTGAGCTGACTGCTAATGAGAAGCCATCTGAGGCCCTCTGAGTCCCTGTGCACCTTGAACATGGCCACTACTACCACCTGACCTTGGCTTTGATCTGCCAAAGTGCTTGACCTCTCAGTTCCCCACTGGCCACCCCTTACCATCTGGACAACAGCATACATACTCTTCATCTCGCTCTATCACCCTCTCGCACACGTCAGAAAGAATTATCATGATGGGTGATATGAACACATATCTATTTTAGCATACTTACAATCATCACTATGCATGCAGAAGTGTGAATTATCTCTTTTTTTGGATATTATTTAGGCAGCATATAGCGGAGTGTGTTTTTTGTGCTGGTATCTTAGCTGGTTTAGGCAAATGGCTCACAAAGATTTTCATATTCTTGTAGTGGTTAGTTCACACTCATGACTAACCTAATTAGATGTATGCATCCTATTTTATGACAAATTCTTAAAAGTAATCAATGAATATTAATGCTAATTGAGGTGATACTTTTCACACATGCTGATTCAAATGGCAGTTAAAAAGCAAAGGAAGTGGCTACTGTCTTTATGAATTAGTTATTGGATTACTGCCTCAACCAATGAGTTTAAAATGAATTCTTTCATCGTTTTGGACTATTTTGTTGGGCACAAATAAAATATAAAACCGAAACATTGAGTCAAAAATACAACTCACAATATCTCTTTTTAGTTACACTGTTGTGTGTATTATATATATAATAGAAATGCATACAATAAACCGCACTGTTGCTTGTAATATGCTTAACCCCATAAACCAAAAACTCTTATTTTGCCCTGTATTTTGAGGTCATTCTGACTGCTTCACAGTCTCCAGGAATGTTGCATGATATTGCTTGCTTCAACATCATTTACACAACAATTATAGAATGATTTTAGATGATCCACATCCTATACACAGATTGATTCAGATTTGTGAATTCAGATGTTTCCATTCCATTGAAACAATCTTTTGTTGATTATATTCTGCTTTAGTGTTCTGGTTGAAGACCCAGTTGAATAGATTGTTTTGGACTGTTCCTGAATACTCAATGATTCTGTGTGCTCCCCTGGGCTTCTGCTCTCGACAGCCTTTAATGCCTTGCCTTTGTCACCTGGTGCACCGTGGGGTGGCAAAGTGGCCTCCGAAAGAGTGGAAAAAGAGCATTATCTGTTAAAACTCCTCAGCAAAATGCTTAGAGGACGTTTTTCCTCCAAAGTGGATTTGCTTCATCTGTTTTTGCCTCTCTGGTGTAACAGCGCTATTGTACTTTTTGTTTACACACTTTTCCCCCCTTTCTCCCATTTACGCACAATCTGACCCGTGCTCGAATAAGGTCATCGCATTATTTTACATGGCAGGGGGATGTTAAATTTGCCCCTTTGACACCGTATCCCTCTCCAGTGCTTTCTTGACCATTCTGTGAAGATGTTCTGGGTGCACAGACCTTTTGGAGTCCTGTTTTTGTGATTAATGCTTTCGGAAATTCCCTCTATCTTTGGTTTGCATCGCACTGGAGTGTTTCCCATCTCAGGTGCTGAAAGGGTGTCTTAAATTACAATTACGTTGGGAAATCCCTAAACTTTAGATAACTTGCTTCTCATCGGAAAACTGTAGGTGTCCGCTCACCTGTGTAAAATCCAGAATTGCCTTGTGTTTGTTTTTCTGTTCTGGAACGGTGTCATCCAAGTGACCTCTGTCTGTGCAAACAGTCAGCATATTTCCTGTATGCTTTTGACAGAGACGAGTGCTTCGACGGCGTACAAAGCCTGCGTCACTGTCCTTTGCTTTATTGAATTAATCCACACCACCGTCATCCAGCCCACCTCATGCATTCAACGGAACAACCTGTGTCACAACAATTACAGAAACCCGAGACGGAGAGGAGATGGCCGACCAATCATGCCAGCAAAAGCAGCTTGATTGTTTTGACTCCTGATGCGGAGCTGTCTACGCCTTTCTCATGCTATAAAGTTCAATAAAGAACAAATCCAACGTTAAACCCATCGGCATACATTTATGCAAACAGCTGCCAAGTCTGCACGCTATCACGAAAATCAGAGGTGTGCCAGAAGCTGCAAATCGTTTAGGCGCAGATGAATGTACGATAAGTAATGTGCTGTGACCCCTGCATGAATTTGTTCAATAGATGAGAGGATTTTTTTTATCCTCAGGAAGTGGGAGTGCAGGTTGGCCGATGGCAGCGGTGACTCCGGCTGAGGTCAATATTTGTTTTAGGAATCTCAATAGCTGAGCCACGCTTAAGTCATCTGCATCTCTGATAATGGAACGCCATATGGCTCTGTTGACCTAGTGGGATCAGGCTTATTATCCCTTATTCTCATTCCCTCCCTCTCTCCCTCTGTCCTTCAGTTCACGCACAATTCCTATTATCCCTTCTTTAACACTTATATCTTTAGTTTTCATTTCTGGCAAGTCTCTTTACTGCAGTGTTGTCCATGCGCCCATTTTTAGACGACACTCCAAGCAAGTGCTTTCAGACTAGTACTGTATATACACATTGAAAATGCCATGAGCCGTCTGTTGCTGGTCGCTTTGATTTTCAGCCTAATGTGCGTAAAGTTTTTCTTCTAGATAGGTGTGCCCTCTCGCTCCCCGCTGTGTGTTTTTAGCA
This sequence comes from Enteromius viviparus, assembly GCA_032353835.1. Lineage (NCBI taxonomy): Eukaryota > Metazoa > Chordata > Actinopteri > Cypriniformes > Cyprinidae > Enteromius > Enteromius viviparus. The sequence goes on along the minus strand of JAUCNO010000279.1, from coordinate 1,815,552 downwards.
GAAAAGCATGCAGAAGTGAAGCAGATTGCTCTCTCCTTGTGTGCAGCCCTCAGGCTCAGGTGCTTGTCAGTGCTGGGTTCAGACGGACCTTTTCAACAATTTGTCACGGTTGCCTCAGCCCCTGCTGCGCCGGCACGTGGCGCACACACACACACACACACTCTGGCTCGCTCGAAACACAGAGCACTGTGCTGTAGCCAGCGTGGTCATGATGGAGTGCAAAGGCCTTGGCAACAGCCTAGCGCCTGGCGGAATAAGCAGCCTCCCTAATGAGATGGGAATGGCATCAGTGGGGCCCTCCAGAATTTCAGCAGGCAGGCATGTGGCCCTGGAACGCCCCTGCCTCCACTCCACAACCTATTCATTAGGCATTAAAGCACACACACATGCAGGCTCTATACATATACATATAAATACAGCAGTAGTACACACAGATTGTATGCGTGTATCAGTTTTTGAGTGATTGCCAGGCTCGTGCTGGTGTGTATGTGAACATCAAGACAGAAACACCTGCTTGTGCGTTTGTTTGGACTGTTAACGGACTGTAGCTGTAACTGAACAGGCTCCGCTTACCATGTGTGTAATGACTCCTCCAGTGAAAATGGCTTCAGGAGTCTGCTGGAAGATCTGATTTGTTTCATGTGCCATAGTACAAGTGCCATAGAATAAGGTGCCATTTGCCCTGAACTGCCAACTGAAATGTGCCGGACCCTAAAGCGAAGCTTTAATTAAAGCGAATCGCAATCAACTTTTTTGCTGAAAGCCTTCCTCTGCATGTCCTTTTTAATTAATTTGCATTAATTATTTTAGCTTTCTGTACGTGGGGGAAAAGATGAATATTTTGTAAAAAAAAAACCTTATGTGATTTATTTCATTTATTTATTTTTTTCTTTCTTTTCATGGGGATGTTTAGCTAGTACGTTCACTCTGCTGCTTTCCATGCAGTCCAAGCCTATGCTCTCACCAAGACTTCTACATTATAATGCACACTTTTAAGTTACCTACTGTTTTCTTTAAATACATATATATATACATCTATATATATATATATAACTTTTGTTGATTTAATGTTTATTCAGGAAGTTTGAATCAAATTGATCGAATTGACTTTTGTAAAGGAATTCTGTTTCAAATGTATTCTGTACTTTTGACCTTTTCATTAATCAAGGAATTAATAAAAAATAAATAAATAAATGTAATGTAATGTTTTACGATATTACGGTTTTAACTTTATTTAAATAAAAAATGCAGCCTTGGTGAGCCTTCCTAAACATTTAAAAATTAATATTTTATGTATCTGTGTTTATATGTGTAAATGCAGTATCAGGGCATTTCTGCTACTTAATACCAATCCTAGTTTAACTCACTCCTCTTTAATTTGCAAGTAGTTCTGAACATCTTAATGGGTTTTTGAAGTCACACGTTAGCTTTGTGTCAGAGGCCAACTAAAATTATTTTAGTAAGCTATTGTTCTTTTCTTGAAACCCCGTTGGATCTCAAAAAGCTTCCTTGGACTTCTGCATAATTGGACTAACAAAACTCATGGGACCCGGTGGCATTTGGCGTCATTGGCATCAAACTCGGTGCAAACATCTTGATTCACCATTTTTGAATATGCATCCATGAATTTTTAGTGTGTTCCTCATATGAAACGTCTGAATGACTCCAGACTAGTCCCTGCATCAGTCTGCCAGCATCAGAAAAAAATTAAATCTTTATCTGTTGTGAGATTTCCTTGATCATCTTTATTGTCCCATTGTCGTCCCATGTTGCTGGGTAATTTCAAATGCTGTGTTGATTTGCTTATGTAAATATGATTTTCCTTGACCGGCTCTCAGTTATGAGGAGAGGGCTCTCTACCTGGAGGCCATCATTCAGAACCACAAGGAGAGCATGACCTTTGAGGACTTTGCTGCTCAGGTTTTCTCCCCTTCCCCCAGCTACTGGCCAATGGGAGGTGCAGGTGAGACACTGTTTCCATTTTATTTTCCTTTCCTATTTCCTGTTTTTGAAAGCAGTTTATTTTACCATCCTGTTCTATGTGTACGTACTGTGTATTTACAATATTAATTACAACAGTTGGGCTGTAAGTGAATCTAACCCTAAATGTAACATTTAACCATGTTATTTTGCATATGGTACATGTGAGTACACAGCAAGTGTGCATATGGTAAAATAAAGTGCAACCATTTCGTTTTTATTTCACTGTTTATGAAATTAGGAAACCTCTAAAATGGGTAGATTGTCTGACAGGGTTACTTTTCTAATGCTCTGTCAGTTGAGGGCAGGTGATGTGCAGGTCTTGATGAAGCACGAGGTCTCTGTGCTGACTGCTTAGACGCTTCATTTTAAAATGGCCAGAATAAAATCAATACGGCCTTCGACTGTGAAAGCCCAGTACATCAAACTGAAGACTGCTGTAATACGTCTTAATGAATTACATAACTGAAAGAAGAAAGTGATGTGGTTAAAAATCTATTTAAAGTAGACTTGCAAAATATTAAAAGAATCAGGGTCCACAGGTTAACCCTTTGTAGGGCACTTCCTGAAATAATTAGAAATTCATAACTTCAACCCTGGAATGTTGTCGGAGAGCTATAACAAGACTTTTAAGCTTTTGTGACTTTATAAAAATTTTATGTTGTAAATCTAGTTCAATGACATTACCATATATAATTCCTTGCCAGTCTATGGTCATATTTTTTTCCCCAAAAGGGCATATATTTACAATGTTAACAACACACACAAATTACAAATAAATACATAAAATGTACATAAACTTTTTCTCATTTAATTTATTTGTTTTTTTCCCTTTGTTTAATTTTTTTTTATGTGCCATAGTTCTCCAAAAGCTGGATATATACAAAAATGTACAGTTTAGATCTACTGAAATGAGGAATACTGACAAATATGTAAATGTATAATAACAAGTGAATATAGCACTCTAGTCTATGTGGTACCACTTATCTTAGCAGTAATGAGGCTCACAATAAAAATCAATGTATGCCATAATAATATAAACTGGGTTAAAAGTTAAACATTATATTTCACTATTTATGGCTTGATCATTTCAATAACCCACTGAATCACTGCATAATGTTATACAAACCTGTGTCAACATTACTTACTATTGTCCTACATTTTAATGCATTATTTGTATACACATAAAACGGTCCCCCATCAGGCGTATGACTAAATATAGACATACAGACAGTTACCTGAATAGGGCGTATGATCAAATATGATCATATCGTTTTTCATGTCACAGTGTTCACTTATTTCTAGAAATGTTATGCCAACAACACCAATCTCAACATTTAACACAACTATTCAACCATATAATGCATGAATTTCATTACCTTGGCATTGTTCGTTTTGATGCTATTTATTTTTTTGTGAGAGTAGGTATGAGCATAAACGCATACTTTTTAAACTCCAGAAGTACGCTAATGTTTTTAAATGCCCGGGCAACTCCTGATTGGTCAGATGCCACGGTGTTGCCATCAACGACGTAGACTGATTTCTGCTGATTGGCTGGAAGAAATCCATGTGCTTACACGAGCTCACGGAAAGGCACGAGAACGCTCTAATGAATGATTGATTAAGTTACCAAATATAGTTCCTTGCCCGATGAAGGGTTAATATTATATTTGATTTCTAGACTTTGAGATGGAAATTAATCAAATCCTTGTAAATGTCTAATGTAATATATATATATATATACCAGGGTTGGGGTCAATTCAGGAATGAACTCAACGATTCCAATTCAAAGAAGGAAATAGAATTGGAATTGGAATTAAACAACAATTAAAGGAAACAGAATTGGAATTACAGGAATTGGTATTCAATTCAGGAAGAATTCCACTGAATTCTGTTTATTGCTGAGCATTTATTTGCCATTGCATTTAAAGACATGCATTTGAACTTTATTTATGATGATTTACAAATATCAAGCAATGTAAGAAATAGAGTTGATCAAATGCAAGTAAATAA
>JAUCNO010000279.1:1772768-1801665 GCA_032353835.1 Enteromius viviparus | reverse complement strand
CAATATGTAGCATTAACTGTTTCAGACTGCAGATTTAAGTTGGTGTGTTGACTTTGAATAAAACTATAATTTGTCGTTTTAATTAGAGATACTATAATTTAAATATGTTAAATGCAAAAGTGATGCCAAAACCTAATCTATTATGAGAGCCAAAAATTGCAGTAAGGCTAATCAGATGATTACACCATCTTAAACTAAAGTAAATACAGACAAGAGGAGGACACAGGTAATTTTGTAAAATGCAGTAGCCTATGCAAAATTACTTAATCTTCGGGGAAAAAAATATATGGATCGTTTATCCATATATCGTTGGATATCGTTTTGTGTGATTGTGACGCCCTAGTTTACAGTTTAAAGTTTCCGTTTCTCTAGTATTTCGTGCAAATAGCGTTTACATGGAGTATTTCAGGCAGCTCCACAAAGTAGTTAAAATCGCATGTTATTAATTAGTGTGTAAGAAACACGAACATGCCAAATTTGTCTAAAGCGCTTCCTGTGTTTGCAAATCTGGACATTAGAGAGATTTGTAATGCCACGCGTCTGTCTGAGGGCAGTATAAATCAGCTGGCTAACGCATGCATAAGTCATCAGAAGAAACCCTCATCTCTCAACACAATAGCCGCGTCTGGCCAGCCGTCACAGGCTTTTTTGCCTTTGAAAGGCAAATTGACCTCTACAGGGATACACGAGCAATCTGGCCAAAAGAGAGACGCGTGCTGGACACAATCAAAGATGAGGACTGACCTCGAGGTCAAGCCAGGGGTCAGCCATCATTGCATTTCTTCAAACCACCCATGACCGGTGACAACTTCAGACACTGAAGCGTTTGCCAGAATGTTTTATTTAACGCTTTCCATTGCAGCGCAAGCTACATACATTTCCTGTAATTAAAATGAACTACATAATATAGCTAAAAAACAAACAAACAACAAAAAAAAAAACACTTTCAAAGAGTGTTTACAACCAGCTCCACCAAGTTCAGTGTTCACTATACTGATACTCTTCTAACTTGAACATATGTCCATTTTATTTTCAAATAAAGTCACCCGTAGTGTATTTGGAGTTTTACACACACACACACACACACACACACACACAATTGGAAGTTAGAAATGAAAAGTTGGATTCAAATTCTCCAGTAGGCTAAGTTATATTTGAATGAATGCACATGGGAAGCTCTACCGCAGACTTTAATTCTGAAGGTTTATATCACAGCACCGAAGGATCTCATTTTTACTCCGTGAAACAGTTGCTTTAAATTCTCCTTTGCGCGCATAATTGGACAGACGTGTTGCACGGGTTTGCATTCATCTATTGTTCCCCTCATTAGCATAAAGCTGCTGTATGACCGAGTCAAATAATTGCTCGAGCATTGAGATATACGCCTGCCACCATTCTCCCCTGCAGTTTCACAAATATTAAAACACTAGGCTAACTGAGTTTAACACGATACTCAAGACTCAGATTATCCTAAATATTAATAATAATTACATGCATAGTTGCGCTACCTTCTCAACAGCATGTAAAGCTCTGCTTAAATCATACATCTGCACCCAAATGGATTCGCGCTCATCCAATATTTAAATTTATTTTAAGTTCAGACTCTTCGTTAGTTTTCCTTTCATCGGAACATGTTTTGCTCTGTGTTAACATTCTGTGAAGTTTGTTTGTCTAGGTCTTACCCAGCACAATGCACTTCGATGGCATTTTAATGAGATTGTGTGCGTGCGCACCGGCCGTATGTGCGCGTGTTTGCTGTGTGGCGCGTGCTTGTCGCGTCTCATTTGCATACAGCTGCTCGGCCGGCGCGCGCCCCTCCCCTACTGGCCACGAGCCCCCTCTCAATGCACAGTAAAGACTTATCAACATATTACTCCAAACTCATAACAAGACAAATGTGTGCATAACAACGAATGCCGTACGAGTTCACAAGCTCAGCGTTTAAATGGCAAATTATTATTAAATACATCTACGTGAGCAATAGTTAACTGTTTGTGTTGTGGAGTTTAAAAATAACATAAAGCTAATCAAAGATTCATGCAAGCCTTGACAGGCGTGCATATCCTAAACAGTTCAAATCAAATCTTAATATTTAATAGTTGAGTATTAGGGTTTAGATAGCAGTGTGTGGTAAATGGTCATTTGCACTGCTCCCCCTTCAGGCTGCCAGATGCTATTGCAACCACCACACAAAACACAACGTGATCATTTTATCTCTTAACCTTCCAAAATTACGAAGCGCTCTTTAAATCAGAAAAGCGAAATTGTTAATGTCTAGCTTATGTCTTAAGATATATCAGTTAGTATGTCTCAGGAATAAGCAAAGCATTTTAATATGTCATGATAAATTGCATACAATTGAGTTAGAGTCGGAAAATGATACCCATATTACCAAAGGAAGCCATAAATTAAACGTTTTCTGAAGCAAAGCTAAAGCCATTTGAGTGCTGAAAACACTGCGACTCAATGGCTGCTGTCCATGGTTCTGAAAGCAGCCTTTTGCTTCACAAATCACCTTCATGCTGCAAAATAAAGGTTCCAAAACTTGTATTGTTCTAATAGTGCCATAGAAGAAACATTTTAACAATCTGAAAAAAAAGTCAATCAAAGAACCAATGTTGCCAATAAAGAACCTGCAGTAGCTCCATTTGCTTGGCCGCACTGACACTAAATAAAGAAGATGCTAGAAGAGCATCAAACACTCGTTGGCATGCACATGCAACATGCAATTATGCCTGCACAGACGCTTACATAGGAACACAAATAAACTAGGCCGTGTTAAGAATGCTAAATGTCGCGTTTCCCAAACAAAACATCTCCAACATTGACACACAGCTCGTTAGCTGCCGTCATTTGCATTCCCGTATAATTGTGCATCATCCTTGATTTGTATATGATCTTCCTTATTAGCCCATATAATGGGGTTAATAAGAGGCAGCTCATTGCACTTATCGTTTCTCTGCCGAGAGGAGGCAAGAACAGAGGCAGGACTTAATTAATTGTATCAGTCTTTTCATCTGCAGCAGTAGTGCTCCCACACGAACATTAATATGATTCTGCAAATGGAGGGAAGTGGTACAGCCTGGGCCAGAGACATAAAAGATTGGACTCAAATTAATTTAGGCCTAATTAGACTGTGGGCGTCAGGGAGTGGTTTGCATAATAAGACCCTGTAAATGAGCTCAGACGCTTAGCTTAAGGCAATGCCTTTACATCCGCCTTAAACTAGACATGACAAAGAGTTTGACCCGCGTTTAGTTAGCACAAGGCGGTTGACACGGTAGGTTGAGGTGTGGAGGACGACACTTTGACCACAAGCCGCCTGTTGCGATTTTATCATTAGTCATGCTGGCATTCTAATATAAAATTAAAAGGTAATTCCAGCCTGATCTCATGAGATAATGGAACTGTAAATATATTTTACAATGTGGTGAATTCACAATTTTCTATTAAATTTGTAGGTCCACTGTCAGTGGGATCACATAAAAACCTACGAGTTCATATGTGTCAGTTCTGACAGCATTTTGACTTAGTTTGAAGACTTTTGACTAAACATTGGATTTATTTGAGTAAAATCTGCTGAGGTTGGTTAAACTGTAATGCATTAAGCATTTAAGTATCGCACCACTGATACTCGAATATATAACTAATCTATCCAGTTCAAAATTTTCGTAATGTCTTCCATATGACCACAGTATCATGACCCTTGAGGTTTGAACAGGGTGTGATCTGAGGCAATCTGCGATATGCTAATTGTGTAGAAATAAATTGTCCCTCACATGATGGGCGCATTAATCACCAGCATTCTCCATGTGCTGCTCTCGATCCTCAGAGCTGATTTCTGCTGCCGTGTCTCGGTCAATCACGTGATCAGGCGTGATGAGCCAGGCTGGAAGGGTCTAAGAGGACTGATGGAGATTACAAGGAATGTGATTAGATAATCAAATCCAAAACCCACGCTCGTTTGGCTGATGTTGTTTGTTGCGGTTGATCATCTTTTTTGAATTATGTCGTATTTTCATCTTATTGTAAGTTTCAAAGTCATTGCTTTAAAGTGATAAATTGTGAATAATGAATGAAGAAGAAATTAGAAACTGAGACAAAGTTTTGCTTTTTGCAAAACCTAAATGTATGTAATTATTGCCCATGCAAACAATGCCAGTCACTATGTGTTGTGAGAGGTTGCTAAAGCATTGCTGGATGATTGCTAGTTGGTTGCAGGATGGTGGCTGGTGGCTGGTCAAAAGGTTAAAAGGTCAGATGATCCCTCCCCCAATTGTCTACCTCAATAGGTCTATAGTGTGCCAACTAACACTGAAAAAACAACAACCATTGCTTATAACCCTTCAGTAGCCAAATACACATCAAAACGGCAAAATAAAAGCAAATCTTATTACATAAAATGTTTTGCACTAATGTGTGTGTTTTTTTTACTAGTATAATTGGGCAGTGCTTGTTTCCAAAAGAGTTAATATAGATGACATCTTTAAACATTGAGTAAAACAAATCAGTGGAAAAAAGATAGTGTTTGAAGTTAATTCCACACTGAAATTGAGTGTAGCCTATATGTATCCAGCTGGTTTCTGTGATTTTGCCAAGTAAGACATGATCCCGGATCAGCATTACTGTCAGAAAATATAGATTTATATTAAACCTATACTAAACCTGCTCCTACCCAAAATGTATTCCTAAAACCAGTGGGAAATGAAAGCTGATAAACAAGGGTTTAGAAGCACCCAACCCTGATCATAAGCATAAAACAGACATTCCTTAGAAATTACCTCTCAAATTTGATTGATTGATTGATTGATTGGAATGTTGTTCCAGGATCAACAAAAATGTTAATCCAGGAACATTTTGTACTTGGTGAAATCATATGGGCGATATGTTTGATGTTCAATTTACATCAAATCAACATCATGGCAAGATTGATGTTGGTCTGTTTTGTATAGTTCACTTGTTTTTAGATGTAAATTTTAGTGTCAGTGTGATGTCACTCTCACAGCTATCAAACTGATCAATTAATGCTCAGCACAAGTAGCTTTTCTACAAGCATAAGTAATAAGTAAATTCTAAAACACAGTCACACAAATAGAGAATGTTATCCTGATAACATACAAAACTAAAATAAATACGAAACAAAATGTTATGTATTTAATAAATTTAACTATTATATAATTATATTATGATTCTAATTTGAACTGCCACATAGGAAGTACCGCAATGCAAATTATGTGACAAAAAAAAAAAAACTATACATTTACTGAAATATATTAGGTTTATTAAAAATTTTCACTGTAAAGAAAAAAGGCGATTTAGTTTTAACCAATTCAACTGTATTTAACTGTAGCGTTTTTATAGTCATGAAGTTATTAAAATGTAAACTCCCAAGCACCAGTCCCATATTAAAGGTTGTTTACTGATTAATACAAAGGACAAATCTTTTATCCTGATGCTGTGTCTTTTGCACATAATGGGGCAATGCAAAAAAGAAGTTGTATTTCATATTCTCCCTCGATGAGGTGGAGTGGATCTCAAATGTCACATTGAAATGTCAATGGGGGAGTGTGGCTCTGGTATTTCACATGACAGGTGGCTCTGTCTGAGGCCGCATTCCTTCAGCATCGCCAGCAGAGGAGAAAGATGCTCTTTGACATGACAAAAAAACAATGAATGAGATCACAAGAAAAGAGAGTGATGTCTTACAATCTTCTTTTAAAGGTTCTTTACTGGCATTATAGTTTCATTTCCATAAATGTTACGTTCCATTTAAAGTGGAAAAGAGTTTTTATAATTATTGTGTTTTTTACACTAATAAAAAATGGTTCTTTCAATGGTTCATTCCAACATTTTATTGCTGCAATAAATCAACAGAAAATTACCCAGATGTAATAAAAAAGATTGTTACTGTAATCTCACACATTTCTCATCAAATTGCAGCTCAATCCGCTTAAACAAAATCTATGTATTTTTGATTCATTTTCTGAGCTAAAGTTAATGTGGATTATATGTTCAAAGAGCAACCTCTGGACAATAAAATGTTGCTCTGTGTGAATCTTTTTCCTATTGTTTGATGGCAAGAAGGCGTTACATGATTTGATGGCTGTTGTGCCTTTTTTTATTGACCCTTGTTTGTTGTGTTGTAAATCATTTTGTCTGTTCTCACCCTTTCACTCATTGTCTTTTCACAAACTAGCTATAAACGTGGTCATCATACGTTCTAGAATGAGGCAGTCCATTACAGATGCCCCTTCAAGATCTTGGCTCCTAACACTGAATATGATTGATTTGATTGCTTGATGACAGTCCCACGTTGATGGCTCCAAACTTGACCCGAACCCCGCTCCATTGACTCCCGCCATTATTAGCTGGTGACGGACGCCCATGCTGACAGCCACTGAAGGGAGAAGGTTCCTGGTCATCCGTCTCTGTCCGAGGGGTTTTGGCGAGGGCGTCCTGGACTGATTCTTCGGCTGTCCCTGTGAGTAATGTGAGGAGACCCTTCTGTCTTGCAGCACATGGCCAGTGTACAAAAAGGCCATCGGTCAAAGGGCAGCTGGTTAGGCCAGTGGAGAAGGTGGTGGCTTTCTATGTGCTGTGTTAGGATGAGCATCCTGATGAATGCTCAGAATGATCAATACTGAACTTCCATGAGAAATAAACGTGGGTTTGACGGTTTTGACGTCTGTACGCCTAATCGTTTGGTGTTTTTAACACAACAGTCTTTACTGTTATGACTGCAAAAAAACATTTCAGCGGGCAACTTGATATTTGACAGTAGTCAATGTAGGGCTATTAAAATGAAAAAGAAATGACATATTGAAATTTCAGTATCTCAGGAATCACACTACAGGGCCTTAAAAATTAAAAAGGCTAAAAGGAAAATTTATTAAAACATCATCTAAAAGGACACAATATCTAAAACTTTAAAATATAGTGCTGTTTCTCCATGTCAGCAGACCTATTAATCTCTGTGTAAAAATAACATTATAATGCTGCCGTCTTTCTGAAGTTGTATTTACTCCCCTATAATTTGGCTTTAAATCTCAGGTAAAAATGGCCTTTTGGACCGGCCTCTACAAAATAGTGGATTACTTAGTAAATATTCATCCATGACATTTAATATTTTGGCTTTCATCACTATACATGTCTGTCTTTCTTCAAAAAATATTAGTTAAATCATTTCAGGTACAGGAAGCACTACAGCAATGTTTGTTGTTTGCTTGTGGAATCTGAAAGAGAGTTTGGACCCAGAGACCTGGTGACATGTAAAGTCAGAAGCAGACTGTATATGGACCAAAAAAACAAAAAAAAAATTGCATAATTATCGAGTTATTCCACAGAAGAATCGAGGCAGTTAATCAAAGGCCCAGTGTGGTGAGTATTGTCCTTCAGTTTTAATCACAGGAAACCGAGCAGCCTTTGTCGTTTGCAGCGATGGCTGTGAGCAGCGTAATGTACACAGTGACCTGATCCTGTGTTGACAGAGAGCCAGGTGCTCAAACACACGCAATCCACGACACACGTCCTATATAGCACAAGACAGTAATTGGGCCATTTCAGCCATTTTTCAGAGCCACACTGATTACTGAAATGTCACAGTAATATGAAGAAAACATTCTTCATAGAAAAAGATAATAGCGTTATTTATGAGCATCTTGAAAAATGTGATATGTCTGTTTGGGGAATATCAATCACTGTCATATACTGTTAATCTCAAACATTAACCCGTGGCGTGCGTTTTATCCACCTTTTTTAACATATGAGTGACATTTGCTTCTAGTTATCTTACCTGTTGGAAACCAGTCTGCTTTGCTGCTTGATATAATAAAATATTACAATCATAATCACACTGGTTTGTAGAGCAAATTCTTTTTTACTGTACTTTTTTATTCCTCTAGTTAGTCACCTACAGCAGCTAATGAATTGGAAGTCTGGCACATGTACAGGAAATATCTTACTTCCATGTTGCAAAATAAGGTGGGCAAAACCCTCCCCATCAGCCATTTATGCTAATTTGGCACTTTGTCATAAAACAGGCTCTTATTCAAATAATATAGTAATGATGCATCCCATCTAACGCAAAAACGGCTTCACCTCCCTTTAAATGTGTTTTCAAATCGCGGCACATATCTGCTCTCATATCCTCCCTTCTGTATGCTAATATCCTCTCCACAATTACATGCCTAATAAAGCTTTACAAGCAAAAGCATCACGTCTGCCTCACGGCCATCGAAGCAGGGGATTCAATATTTTCACCTGCTCTGCACACACCGTTGACCGGTAAACATGCCTCTATCCACACTTGTTTGAGGGCCCATCTGGTGCCCTGCATTAAAAGCTCCTATTTAAACAATAGGTCCCAGGAACGGAAAAGGGCAGATTGCAGCAGAACCTCCAATAAAAACAAGCAGTGCATGACATTTACCTCCTCGCACTGTCTTAGATCACCTCTTGCCCACTGTCACTGCTTACTGCCTATAAAAGAAAGGCAATCTCAGGAGATACACCTCAGGCTGTCACTTTCTTATTAACATTACATTATTTAACAGTGGGTGAATATATAACACTTGCGTAAAATGCATTTATTTACATATATTACTTTCTATAAATATGTCATGAATGGTACAACAAATGCCAGCCTGCTTTCAGATTCATACAAAAATGTAGCCTGCTTTATTGTTAAAGGCATTGGTAGATTTACATTGAAAAGATGATGTTGGAAAAGAAAGTGCAGGCAGAAGACATTGGTCTTTTGGGAACGGTGCCACCTAGTGGTGAGAAACATGGTAGGTGGGGATCTGATGCTAACAAGGTATATCATACCTGAAGAGAACTAGTCTTTAATACTGTACGGATGGGTTTTTGTTTCCTTGCTGCTGTCGTCTCTGGTTTGCTTAGTTGGGGACACCTGATTTCTAGTGATCATCTTCCTTTTGATTACAGAGATCGTCTCTGCATTTAATAAATAAACAGTTTAATCTTGTCATTATACATTACCATCATTCTGTACTCCTATTTAATAATGTCCAGTGCTTTGCTACAATCTGCATAGTTAAAAGTGCTATATCAGTTAAAGTGATTGATTGGTTGACTGTATCGTTCCCAGCCATTTGTTTGAGTGACTTTCCTGAGTCGTAAATTACCAGGTGCTGCAGCTACAGGCAGAACTGTTTAGCTGATGGAGATACATAAATAGTCCTAAAGGCATTACATTATCTGCCCATGAACTGTGGTGTAAGGCAGAAGAAAAGGAAAAATTAATTTTGTTTCAAAATAAAATAACAGTAATCTGCAAAAAGTAGTCACTTCTAAAAAAAAAAACCTCCTACATCCTTACTTGCTATTAATAAGAAGTAAGTAGGATTTTGAGGCAAAAATCATAGTTAAAGGCTTACTCCACCCCCCATGTCGTTCTCAACCTGTAAAAGCTTATTCGGTACTTTGGTACTTACTTTATAAAACGACAAGAATACTGCAATACTTCTTTGTATAAGTTGTGTCTATCACTATTCGTACTTTGTTTACCTTCGTCTCATTCCTGGTTCTCAAACCTTTGTGAAGGTAAACTGGGTTTCTTAGACTTTTTGAAAGTACCACAACATATAATAATTGTAGAAGTAACCAAGTAACCAATAAGTGATTGAAAGATGAATCAACTCAATTGTAATGCTTGGATTAATATGGGCATGAGGCAAACTGAGTTGAGATCTGCTGGTTGTTAAAGGAGCAGCGGAAATCTGCAGGACAGTTCAACAGGAGTTTCAGGGTGAAGTTTATGCTCTCAGACGGCAGCTATGAGCCGTCAACAGATGCCTACGCAAATTAAGCTAATTAGCAACATGATGACATTAGCGTCTCTATGGGAATGGGATGTGACACTGGTTTTGTTTCCCACAAAATAACATATCCTGGCCGCATTGTACCCCCAAATCCCTGTTCTTCTTCTGAGCGCTGGAGACTCTTTTGCTTCTAATTACACAGTAAAAATAATTTCCCAACATTGTAATTATAATACAAATACAAATGTTTGCGTCAGGTTTGTGTTGTGTTTAATTCTGTTTTGGGATCATTGTGCTCTGATTCCTTTTTTTGCCTGTCTGCATTTCTCATTAGTTTCCATAGCTACTCATTAGTACCTCACCTATTTTAAGTTCTGTTGATTAGCCTTTCACATATTTAAGTCCTTAATTTCACTCAGGTCTTTGTTTGGTGTTGTCAATGTTATACGTGATTGTGCTGCATTTGATGCCTGAGAGTTTCCGTATGGTTTAATAAAGAAGTGTACATGTTTGATATTCTCCATCACCATGTGCAACTAGCTCCTGTTTAGGACTAGCTCATAACCAGCTAGAAGAACAATTTACAAAGTTGGAGCTGGAGACCAAGAGATCCAGCGAAGTTCCCTATCACTGAAAGTGGAGCAATGGGGCTGACAGAAGCCAGTAAAGAGGAAGCTGAAGAACTGGCTGGCGCTGGCTGATGAGGAGGGTGTGGGAGGCTGAGTAGGACTTTGTGAGATGTTCCTCTAACTCCAGCTCTGGTTAAAGAGCGCTGGACTTGACCTTTGCCCTTGACCCATCGCAATGCGCAGGACATGGGTGTTTTTTTCTTGGTGCGAGAGTTGACAAAAACTTTGCTCATGTCTGTCATTTTTTAGTCAGTAAATCAATTACAGTGGAGAATGGTCAAGACAAAATCCACATTGATCAAACGGCACACCACAGATATTCAATATCATAGAAGCCAAAGGACCTGAAACTGAAAAAGCTAGCTGTTTCCAGCAAAGCACCTGCTGGCTATTGCTGTCTTCCTGTGCTATCTGAGATTTTCCATTACCCAGTTATGGAGTCATGATTACGAGCTTGTTGTGTTCAAGTACTTTAATGAAAGAATAAAATGTAGCATCCCACTGGTTGACATCATATAATCATATAAACATTCACCACGCTATAAATACATTTTTCTGGCAATTTTGGAATTTTGGTCAAATGTATGCACTGCATATAAAACATGCAGTATGCTTTAATGATGGTTCATATCTGGCCTGTAAATACACTACTTTTGTAGTTGTTGTGAGAACAGCAATAACAGCATTAACGGTTGTCTGCTCAAATTTGTTAAAAATTTATGACCAGCCCAACTTGGAAACTCTGGTATCAAATTAATAATAATAATAATAATAAATAAGACTTATAATAAATAAGACTTATATAACTCATATTTATGATAATTTCGATAGCACTTGAAGGCTGCTTAAGCTTTTTTGGAGACAAATAACACTTACTCCAGTGAAGTCCATCCACTGTGGACTCTTAGACTTTAGACACTTTCTTTGGGAAAAAGTGCTTGATCGGTGCACATTTCACTCCTGATTCAGATATTTTCACTGGAGAAATTAATATAGAGGACTAGGATATTTAGCAGAGACAACTGTTTAAAGTTAAACATGTTTTAATGAATTTATTTTTTACAAGCATACACCTTTTCACTTTATACATCATAAGACATATCTGATGGTGTTACATCCACACCAGGCTCCACCCTCACCTCTTCACAAAGATCACAATCACCCAAGTATTAATAAGTTGCACCTGTCACAACCACCTGCTATCACTAATCACTACCACATAAAACCACACACACTCCTTCAGTCAGCGTCCAAGCTCGTAACAACGACAGTGGACTCTAGTACTCTATTGCATTGCTATACTTACCTTTGTCTTACCTGATCTCTCCTAGTGTGCTCCTTTGACCTCCGTGTATCTCCAGGTCCCCTGTCTCCTCTCCGTGTCAGCATGGATCAAGTGGTGTGTGGTTGTGGTCGTCTTGTCTGTTCCCCTCATGTTCATCTGCAGCCTGCTAACAATAAAGACTCATAAACTTCTCCACTCATTATTCTACAGCAATTGTCTGCTGATCTGTTACTTACCAACTCATCCTGTAAATAAACATTGTTACTCCTTACTTCCTTGTCAGTCTGCTTCATTACAGATGGTGTGGATTACCTGTGGATTACTTTGGTTTTATCTGGTGTCTGGATTCTCATTCTAATGGCATTCACTGCAGAGGATCCATTCATCGGAAATTCATGTAATGCGACATTACTTTAAATTTGTTCCCAAGAAGAATAAAACTATACATCTTGGTGGGTGAATACATTTTCAGCAAATTTACATTTTTTTTTGGGAGAAAAAAACTGAACCTTTTTTCTGTTAGTGCACATGCTGACATATCCACCTATGAGCTCTCACTCTCTACCTCTCCCACTCAGTGACTCACTGTAATTCTATTTCAGCCACATAATCATTTTATCTGCTTCAAATATGCTCAAGATGATTAACAAAGGGAGGAAGTCTCTCTACACTGCTGTGAGGTTACAGGGTATTTTATCACAGCAGCATGAGGAGAGGAGAGTCTTTTATTCCGAGCACTTGGAGTCCTGCTGATCATATGGAGTGATGGGTGAGGTCAGACACAGAGAAGGTAATCTTTAATCAGCACTAAGCAGCTCAGACTCAACTGTACAGTGGCACATAGTCAACATAAATGAGATATTGATATGGTTCTGGTGTCCTCTGTGAAGAGGAGGAGAATTAGCAAGCACTCTAGAAGGACTCTCATCTGAGGATTACATCATCCCTGGAGATGTCTTCATCCACATCTGCCAGACTTCACACATCTCTGAATCCCACTCTCTCAGACTAATTGAGCTCAGCTGGAAACGCCTGAATATGGTAACTGAAAGACCATTTTAATGTTGCTAGAGCAATACAATAAATAATTATACTGAATCAAAACGTACACTTATACCATCAGTTACCCTTAACCCAGCTCACACCAAAGTGCATCAGATCATTTGTGCATTTGCGATGGCTGTTTTGTGGTGAATTAAACTAAAATTAATAAGTAATACATTGGCTACAAAAGCTGTCACTGGTCACTTTTAAAAAGGCACACTGACAATATTTTTTTTTCAGTTTTAAGTACTGTATTTCTTTCTTCAGGTATATCAAAAATCTAAATATCTGAAATATCTTTAATTCTTTAATCAAAATATATTTATGACTTAAGATACCAAGACTTGTTTTCTGGAAATATAAAAGATTTTTTTTTTTCATGAGAGTATAGAGCAGGGGTGTTAAATTCAGTTCCTGTAGGGCCTGCAGAGTTTAGCCCCAACCCTTATTAAACATGCCTAATCCAGCTAATCATGTTCTTATTTGAAAAATACATGGTTTGTGTGTTGGAACTAAACTCTGCAGGGATGTATTTATATATATATTCTTAATCATTTTAGCATAAGACACCAACATAAAATTTGAAAAAAAAGATGAATAGATGAATAGATGAAAAGTCTGAATATTTTCTGAATTTACTGTATATGCATATGTACACTGTACTGTATGTAAATTTGGTTATGACAGGAATTCATCTGGATAACAGGAAAAGCCCATGTTCTCTGACTAGTCAACCTTTAGTCTCACAAAATTGATTGTTTTGATTTGTCTCAAACAATTTGATCTTACTAGATCAAGAAAGTGTTTCACAGTTTTGTTAGCATTACTATATTGTCAGCGAGGTTGTAACTGTCACCTTTGTAGTCACTAGTCACTTAAGGTAAATCCTGTTTTTAAGCTCATGATAAAACATTGACAAATCTGTGATGAGGGAGCCGTCTATTGGTGACTGGGATGTATTGCACAATATACATTAGCAGATAGCAGTTTTGTTGTTGTTGTTGCTTAACAAAGTGAATGGACTATAATTGTGTGATGATGACTACAACTTACGTTTGCATATTGTGCATTTACCAAAAGAAATTAAGCAAGCATTACAAGATAAGCAACATTCCAACACATTTATCACCCAACATTCTATTACATCCCTTATCTTTTTATTCTCATCATTATTTCTTTTTACTATTTCTGTTTTATCTAAAGCACACCCGGGGCCTAATTCAGAAAGGAGGTTCAAACAACTCGGAGTTTAAACTTGAACTCTGAGTTGCCCAACCCAGGGATTAGAAACTCAGAGATTTGTGTTTCAGAACAGGTGATCTGAGTAAGATCAATCAACTCGGAGTAGACTAACTCAGAGTTAAGCTTGTACACCGTGACTCTAAAAAGCCATTATCAATGGAGCGCAGACATGACCAGTCACCATGGCAAAATCTGAAAAAAGAGGTTGCCATTTTTTTTCTCCAGCTGAACTTGATGTGAATTAATACAGCCTCTTCATCTATGGGATTCCTCCAAAAAGGACAAGCCATTCTCGTTACTTTCTTGTTTGTTTGTGTTCGAAATGTGTGCATTAAATAACTAAAGCTACGGGGAGAAATACCGCTTAGTCTTTAAAAAAGGGGAGGAGACCGACAGAAACTTGAGTTTAGAGATTAAAACCTGCTCCCGGCCAGGTTAGTTTCACAGCGTAAGTTACCACGGTAACTGACTCTGAGTAATAGTAACCTTTCTTTCTGAAACAGGCTTGAGTTACCCTGCTTTCCCGAGTTTGACAAACCTGCTTTTTGAAACGGAAAACCGAGAGTTTCCCTTATCTCAGGGTTAACTAACTCAGAGTTTTCACTTAACCTCCTTTGTGAAATAGGCCCCTGGTTCTCTCATGAGTATTCATAATAACAATATAATCTATAATATAATAGATATGGTATATTACAGTAATTATATTAGTTTTATCCGTCTGTATCTCTCCCATAAAATTTGTCAGTTGGCTTTTTGTAATGTCATATTTTTATTAATTAAAGGTCTGTGTTTGGGTTTATCCCAATAAACACAAAAATAAAAACATCTCCACCACTCACATTAGTTAGATGTGTGACCACCACATCATTCCTCACAGTCACCTTGCCATCACTATGCTGGAAAATGAAAAGTTTCTTTACACCGGAGAACAGCCTGAGGAAAGTCAGAAAAAAAATGTGATCTTTCCTGCAGCCAGAACCTTGATATAAGCAGTCGATCATCTTTGTTATGCATTCTCTTCTGGGTAAACAAACACATGTGTTAGCAACCAGTGCAGATATAATCTTGAGAAGAAAAAAAACCTCCATTCCAGAACGGCTCATTCCCTGCAGGTTTCAACCTGCATTCTAATCACTATCCACATATGTAATCATCACAAACTTTTGGAAAGCACATGTCTGTCCAGTGTTTAAAATAAATTGCAATAATATTTTCCAAAATTAACTAATTTTTAATCCAGATAAATACTCTCTTGGCATTTTTTGTGTTAAAAAAAAAACACAAATATCTCTCTTAAATTTTCGAATGGTAAATATACAGAATATAATCATACCAAAGAGTTTCCCGAATCACTTGTGTCTCTGTAACAAAAGACTTCTCCTCAGGCAGGTACAGAGGCCCAGTGTTATACAGGTGCTGATCCCTGGAGAGAGAAAGAGTGATATGCAAAATTACAACAGCTAAATAAACTCTCAATTAAACCGTATTTGCTTCTAAAATCTTAGTTTAAAAATGTCTAAATTAATGCCTTTATGATAAAAAGCAAATAAGACATTACAAGCATGTAAGTCTTACCAGACGTTGTAGAGATTGGAGTGCAGGTGGAGGCTGTGTGGAAAGCGGGGAGAGTTGGGAACCCAATATGAAGTCACAATATGCTGCTCCAACCAAGCCCTGGAGTCTGGCTCACCCACTACAAAAACAAGACTCAGTAAGAATTAGGAGTCCTGAAAACATTAACTATGAGAAAATGTGCAGATACTGTCCCATACAGGTCCAGGTGACTTGGACAGTCTTGTCATTCTGCTCGTGGTCCTCCAGTGGCGTTCTGTCCACCTGTATCCCAGAATCCTCTCTGCTCAGGGGCTGCTGGCTATCTTCTTCTTCACTTTCATCTTCAGACCACTCCTGCTTAAAATAAGAAATACTCTGTGGTACTCTGGTATTATCATTTAATTAAAGAGCAAGTACAAATATGTTGATTAATAATCTGAAAGTTATTGACTAATCATTCATAAGCCATATTCCCCAGCCTTGTAATATCGATCACTCACAGGAGTGTCTGGAAAGGGTCCAGCATCAATATCTTCTCCTTCCATAAGGTACTTGGCCCAATCAAACTGGTCATCTTTCTCTGTAGAAATAAACATTAAATTGTTCATATGTTAGTATTTTTAATTTCCAATTGTCCAGCATGCGTGTGTTGACACTAAAGAAAAGCCGAACCTGTTTCTTTTAATCTAGGTCTTTCGCAGTAGTTTGTGTTGGATGGGGAGGCAGACAGATGGAGCAGTAAAGCCAGCACACTATAGTGGACATCAGTCTAAAAACAGAGAGAGTAAAGACACATTCATTACATGTAGGCTTCTAAGAATCATCTGAACGATGTCAGTGCTTTCTCACCTTGGTTCCCTCAGTATTAGGAAGAGGAGAACTGAGAAATTCTTCAGTTAGCCGTAACCAACTCTCCGCTTTACTTAAGTCAGAGTGGACCATGAGTTTCTCATGAATCCTTGAAGAAAGAGAAACCAGAATAATTCATAACAAAAAAATATCGTAATATCAGCATATCACAAACAGAGTGCCCAGAATTGTTCAAAGCTTCAGACTAACCCATTAATGGAGCGCTGTACATTATGACTGTTGGCATCAAGGAAACGATGAAACCTATTCATAAGGGGAAAATATGATGAAAGCTTTCTTTTCTGTTTTTATGTGCAAAAAAACAACTATTTAGTTTTAACTCATTTCCATTTTTTATACACTTTTTTGTAATTCCGTACATTTCTTCTTCATTGTACTTTTTTACCCATTTCAGCCATTAAAGGGATAGATAAATAAATGGATGAATATACATGCACTTGAAAAATAGTTACTTGAAATTGGACCAGGCGAATTTTAGAGCCACTTGGAAGTTCTGGTCTTCCTCATCCTGAATGGAAGTATAATGTGAGATGAGTCTCTTGGTCTCAAGCTCCAGCTCCTTCTCAAACCTGCTCCAGTGAGCCATTATGATGATTCAAACTGAAACACAAGCAAAAATGACTGCATTTCCTTGATAGATAGATAGATGATAGATAGATAGATAGATAGATAGATAGATAGATAGATAGATAGATAGATAGATAGATAGATAGATAGATAGATAGACAGATAGATAGATGTATTTAAGCACAAACCTGCTTGTGTGATTGTGATGCTGACAGAGGCGAGCCGTTGTCAACAGCTGCGGCTAGCAAAACAAGAGACCCATGACAAGGGTGTTCGCGCTACATGACAGAGATTAATCGAAAATACGCGTAACGTTATATCTCTCCAATATAATCGTAAGGCGACTGTCGAATCTAGGAAAACGTGTAAATAAGTTTATTTTATTATCATCAATACATTCATTTTCATTTCCCCCGTTGCCGCCTCCATCGCTTCAGATGCTACTTCTGTGGTGTCCTCTGAGCAATAATAACGCCAGAGGGAGTTTTACTGCCACCTATCGAACAACTCCAAACATGACCCGACAAAACAAAGCAATACTGCCAGACAAAACATTTTTGCTTTCAAATTTCTTGAATTTCCCAGAAACAAATATTCATTGTACAAAAAAATATGCACTTTTGTTTGCGCAAAATTCCACCATGAAGATTTTTCCCTCCTTTGTAAGCTCTGAAGAGAGTTTAAAAAAAAATCAAATGCTTATAATTTATGTGCTAGAAAATAAACTAACAATTTTTTCAATTGTAATGCATTGTAATGAAAATATGTATGCTTAATCTCAACTGCACATGTGGGCATACTTTCAAAAAGTGATTTAATTGCGTATGTTAACATTTTACAATGGCAAGTTATCACAAGTGTTTATACAATGTATTCTACAATTAATGTTACGTTGTTTAACTTGCCTAAACACTGATTTGTTGTTTCTGTAGGTTAACCTACCTTTTTAGGCATATTAAAATATGGCACATTTATATCGCACAATGATGTTAATTAATTTTCATAAGGTCAGCTGATAATAAAAACAAATAAACTGTGCTCATATTTTGGTAGGTATTCCAGTCTGGTGTAATCATAATTTCCACCCCCACCCTTCAGGCTATGAGTGACTTCCACGCTATCCAATCACTATCTTCAATTAAATAACTGTCGCTAGCCAATCCTGGCACAGAAGGCGGGACTTGCGGTATTAAGGGTGAGAAAAAAAGATTCCACCCTCTAAACTTTACTGCTGCAATCTAACAGTATTCATCGAGGCAGGCGCCTTAGTTCGCCGATATCAGCGTCTCACACTCAGCTGAGGCCATGAAGAGAAGGCTTCAGAAAAAATACATCATTTTAATTCTAGGATACTCCGTGGCGCTGCTTTTAATTCCCTACGTACTAGATTACCGGAGCAAATCGCCCCACATTAAAGATGGATATCAGCAACAAAAGTGTCCCGATCTGGAGGGCACCATCGCCCTGTGGAGTAGCACTAGGACTGGCAACTCAACGGAGGTGGAGGACTACGGCAACAGGAGTCAGTCCAGAACGCACATATACCTCCACGCGACCTGGAGGACAGGCTCTTCTTTTTTAGGGGAGTTATTTAATCAGCATCCTGATGTGTTTTATTTATACGAGCCCATGTGGAATATGTGGCAGGCGCTTTATCCCGGAGATGCGGGCAGTTTACAAGGAGCAGTGAGAGACATGATGAACTCTCTGTTTAGATGCGATTTCTCAGTGTTAAAACTCTACGCGGGCTCATCCAACGTAACCACCTCGTTTATTTTCGGCTGGAAAACGAACAAGGTCATTTGCTCCGAGCCTCTCTGCAAAGCGTATAAAAAGCACAAAATCGGTTTAGTTCAGGGAGACGTGTGTAGCAAGTGCCAACCCAGAGACCTCAAAGAGCTGGAGAAAGAGTGCAAAAAGTACCCCGTGATGGTCATAAAAGACGTACGCGTTTTAGATTTGGCGGTTCTGGTTCCCCTCATGCGAGACCCCACCATCAACCTCCAGATAGTCCAGCTGTTTCGCGACCCGCGGGCCGTGCATAACTCCCGGCTGAAGTCTAAACTGGCTTTGGTGAAGGAGAGCATACAGGTGCTTAGGAGCAAGAAGCAGAGTGACAAATACAAGCGCCTTCTGGTGCCTAGCAACAGGGTTCATAGAGCGGAGAACTACGTCTCGAGCGCGATGGAGTTGATATGCGATAACTGGCTCAACGACATGTTGCTCGTTATGAACGCTCCGCCGTGGGTAAAGAGAAACTACATGCAGCTGAAATACGAAGATCTGGTCCTCACACCCGTGGGCGCGCTCCAGAGGCTCTATCGGTTCTCCAACCTTACCCTTTCGTCGGCCATGGAGAAGTTTGTGGTGAACATGACCCACGGACACGGATATTCCTCGGACAAACCTTTCCTCATATCATCTAGAGATGCCAAAGAGGCTATTTACGCCTGGAGGGAAAGGCTGAACGTGGAGCAGGTGAACCAGGTTGAAGCCTACTGCAGCGAGGTCATGAGACAGCTGGGTTATCAGAAGAGGAACATGGACAATACTTAAAAATCACCAGAACTCCAGTTTATGGTATGTGTACGTGTCTGAATGTCAACAAGAAGTCAAAAATAGCTGTCGTCAACTTTGGTCCCATGCAGAACTTGGCGAGATAACGTAATTAGGCAATAGTAGAGGGATTGTATAAGTTACCCAAAAATGAAAATTCTGTCATTTACTCAACCTCATGTTGTTTCAAATGTGGAAGCCTTTGACATTTCCCCCTCTATACTGTGGAAGTCAATGGTTACTGTCAATCTTTTGGTTACAAACGTTCTTCAAAATATCTTCCTTTGTGTTCAACAAAAGAAATAAACTCCTACAGGCTTGGAACAACATGAGGGTAAATAAATGACAGTATTTTAGTTTTTAGGTGAACTTGTCCCTTTAACGCCAACAGAACAGTTGTATAGTTTTGGCCAAGAAACCATAGTAAGATCCATAGTATAGCAAGCAACCCATAGCATTTCTGGTCAAACGCTAGTGCTTTCAAACGACTAATCACATCCAAAATAAAAGTTTACATAATATATGAATGTGTGCTATGTATATGTATTATGTATATATAAATATACACATACACATGCATGTATATGTCAGAGAAATGTTATATTTCTATATTAAACATTTGTAATTGATACAAATATTATATATATATAGGCTATATATATATATAATGTGTGTGTGTGTGTATATATATATATATATATATATATATGCGCACACATTTCTTTGCTATATATTTGCTATATATATATATAGCAAAGAAAAATGTTTATTTTGGGTGTGATAAACAACACTCATTTCTACAAATGCTTATTTGCTATTACAACCCTATTTTCAACTTTTGATCTGCAGTATGGCACTGCCACTCTACATTTTTAAGCAACTAAATTAGTATCAGTATATATTTCAGCAACACAGCATTCTTTGCAAGCCATATAAATACCATGCTGCTCTATATTAAAGTACCAAACTATTACATCTGATACCATCACTGTAAAATATACTGCATAATGTACTTTATTAAGAGAAATACAGTTACATAAGTACAGTTAATTAATGTGTTCTTGTTTTGTAAAGCGGATTTTAAATTTAAAAGAAAGGTACTATGGATTATAGTTACAGTTTACTATATTATAACCCTTCATTTATTGTTATTTAATGATATTTGCGTGTAATGTGTGTAACAGGTTCACTGCATTCAGCCACTCTTTATGCAAACCAGCATCCATGATAAGATGAGGCATGCGTTCTACTGCTTTAGATTAGCACTTAGTTTGAATTCGTTTGTGAGTTTGAGTATTACATTAATCTAGCACGACTATACATTCATGCTTTAGCCCATTAGATGAGAAGAGTGTGAGCCCAAGATTGATTATGCAACACTGCAGCTAGTGTAGTTGTAAAGATGTAAATGGATTTTATTGGCAGTGTGCTGTTATGCAGTGTAAGTGATGCATG
Source organism: Enteromius viviparus (assembly GCA_032353835.1). Taxonomy (NCBI): domain Eukaryota; kingdom Metazoa; phylum Chordata; class Actinopteri; order Cypriniformes; family Cyprinidae; genus Enteromius; species Enteromius viviparus. The sequence goes on along the minus strand of JAUCNO010000279.1, from coordinate 1,780,681 downwards.
CACATAAACTGAGTGACTGACAGCTTTATAACAAAGGCTAAAGGTGTCGGTTCTTATTTGTGTAATTATACATTGTAGGTGTGATTTTATAATGTTCAATGACCTCTTGGAAAGAGAAAACGGGTTTTATGAAGTTATGGATATCTAGATTTGTTTCGTTAAAATGTCTCATCATAGTATTTTTTACTTATTAGTGCATTATATATCAAACAAAAAAACAAGTTTCAACTAGATTACTGATATAAATATACTATCGTTAAGTGTTGATTAATGTTTTTATATGTAGAAGTGTTAACCAAGATAAATGCTGTATCAAGTATTTTTAAGAACTAATATAAACACAGTAATTGTAAAACACTGTCGAAGGCAAAAGTGCAGAATCAGTGCACTATATTCGGAATTTAATGATCATGAACATTACAAGACAATAGAAGACTCGAGTTTAGCTGGGTCAAGTTGATATAATGGTTAAAATGTTGTAAGTCAAGACAGTACAATATGAGAAATGTTCTCCCCGCACTGTGACTGCTAAAAAGTTAACGGCTAACAGCGTTGCGCATCAAATCAAGTTAGCCATCATCACGCCAGAGTATGATTTCATGGTGAGGCATGTAAACAGTTCAGTATAACAGAGCGATGGATCATGATACAGGCTTCTTTGTTATCGCTATTAGCATCATGTGATGAGGGGGGCTGGTATGACCTAACAGACCTACCACACGTGGTTGGAACAGGCTTAAATAGGCACTGCTTTGTTTTGGTTAGTCCCTGGAGGGACCAGTACTCCCTGAGCTGAGCCTGTCACCAGCTCAATCTGTGAGGGCTCTGCCGTGACTACACTTAGACATGTTGGCACCAGACGTACACAGCTGACCAGTACAGACCTCTAAGTGTCCCTCAGAACAAGATGAGGCAACCCCTAAAAACCTAGCACTCATCATTTATTTTTAAATGTAACATATTTTTGAAAAGTTTTGATTGCATGGGTGCCACAACAACAACGATATTAGATTAATAATGAATTAATTACTATTTAATTAATAAATATTTTAGATAAGGGAACCTTCAAGATCTAGAGCTCATTACAAGCTTATTTCTTAAATTTGGCTTGTAAAACTTTTGATTGCTTGGAACAGAAAGCTAGTAATTAGTTATTAACCTAATATTTAATTATATAAATATCAGATTGTTAAATATTTGGAATTATAATTATTGGTGTAATAATGTAAAATTTATACGTGTTAAATAATGATCATAATAAAAATAAACAAAAAAGTCAAATATTAATATAAAATATTTATCTAAAATATTAATTTACACATAATAATAATTTGTGTGTGTGTATTGGGAGAGTTAATAAAAAGACAAAAATGTAATAATAATTTCAACATTAATTTATTAAATAGTAATATATGTAATACATTTATGAATATATAATGTTACAGTAATGTTATAGAATTTTAATTTTTATCAACAATGACTTGTGATCGGTTTTGGGGGGTAAAATAAAAAATATTAGTATATTATTTATATAAATTAAATTCAGGATTAATTATACATATAAGATTAATTACATGATAATAATAATAATAATAATGTTTTAACATTATTATTACCATTATTTTCTACTACTTCCACTAGTACTACTAATAATAATAATGCATTGTGCTAGTGGATTAATACAAATGTACAAAAATAAAATTAAATCTAATATAAGATTATTTTATTCAAATACAATAAACAATAATTTATGTACTAGTAAATAATATAGCTATTCATATTAATATTTATTAATCTAATATTTGCTTCTAGTACGAGTAGGCCTATAGGAACACATTGTTTCAATAAAAAACAGTCACACTCAATATCTGTGACAAATACTAGCAATGCAGAAATTACACAATGTACTTGATAACTACATTTTGTTGACATTCTATTCAAAACCATTGTTTTTAGTACACATCCCAGTATCCCCTGTCCACATAAATAACAAATCCCTCTTTTCTGTAGAAGCCAGATGTGCTGGAGGAACAGGAGGACAGAGGGGGAACAGCCTGATATGAAGCTACACCAGAATCGACGACACACCGATGGAGCTGAGGAGCAACACCCCGAGATCTTCCTCACAGTGCTGCCATGGGCCGCAGAGTAGACGACAGAAGAGAGACACTCACAAACCCATCGACCTCAAATGATACTGACAAGACTCTTATAAGAAAAAGACTAACAATAATGAGAGGGCAAACACGTTCAGCAAGAGAGAATGAAACGGCATGTGTCCTGACAGACAGATTTCATCCGCAATAATCCCTGCCCAATCCCCAGCAGCCCATAAGCAGACACACAAGACCGAGTCTTTACGTGCACTCGTGCTGTAGCACATGCACTCGGCCCGGAGACACAGATATCCTACTGAATGTTCAGTTTGCTGGGAGGATTTCATCATGAAAGCATTCCTGTATTCATCAACAATGTATGAAAAGAGGATTATGCATTAAGGACACTCTAGTTTATGTGGTACCGCCCCCAAAAAAAGAGAATGCAGAACTTATCTGTGAAGCAGAAAGTGCAATTCAATGAACTGGAGATCTAGAGAAAAGGGTGGAGAAGTAGGAAATTCGGATTTCTCTCCCCCAAGTCTCAACACTTCCACTGGTGTGAAATTTCCCAGTTCCCCATGGACATCACCAGTTTGTTGGTTTTGTGCTAAGTTTGCTCTAGGCTGTGAAGTTGTGTTAATTTGTGTATGAAGAGGATAGGATTGCAATTTGAATAGTTAAATAGGCAGAACGCCTGATCTAAAACTAAAACACACAATCATTACTTGAGGATACAGGTGTTTTTATGCTTTTACTGCGCAACGACATTGACACTATTATCATTTCTTTAACGTTTTTGTCGATTTACTCGCAAGTTACGTGAACCGTCAGAATTAATCAATGAACAAATCTGTTATTTATAAATAAAACTTGTACATACTCTTTTTGTCGTAAACACTAGCTTTCGTTTATTTTTCCTCCTATTTAATGACATATAAAATAAACCCAATACCTTACTTCGGTATTGCTACTGTAGCCCACTTTGATACATTGGCTATATTTTATAAACATACATTTGGTAAACTACAATTCATAACACAGTTTTGTCGCATTATTTAGCACGCTAAGTGCATCTTAAAGGGTTACTCCATCCCAAAATGGAATTCTTTGTCATTAACCACTTACAACCCCATAAAATACTTTGTTTGGCTTATCTTAAATTGTGTTCCAAAGCCAAACAAAGCTTTTGCGGATTTGAAAATTTTAATTTTGGGGTGGAGTAACTGGATTCAAATGGGAAAACTGAACATTTTGGCGTTTCACACATCACAGACAAAAAATGGCAGCTTGATTATGGATTTTTTGTTGTTTGTTTATATACTGACATGCAGAACAGGAAGTAAAAGATGAATGCTACAGGAGGGAGATACATATCCTGAAGGTACACACAAGTCCACCATAGCATGGTCTGAAAACAAAGACAGGTTGAAAAGAGTCATTCAGAAGAGGAGCGACTTCCTAGCCAGGTCACATGTGAACTCAGTCTTTTGCTACAGCCGGTTTGAGGTTTAAACTGCGATTCGCCACCAAACTCGCATGACTCATTTCCTCACATAAATAGTGATTTACGTGTACTTTCTAGTCAGATGTTGAACTAGATTCTACTGAAGTGATGCATTTCCTCGCACACCTCAAGTGTTGAATTTAAATCAGTAATGAATGATGACTTATTTCAAACATCTGTAAGTTAGCTATTAACTAAACTCTCGAACTTTAGAATTGCATTCATTAGCAGGATTCATTTCTAGACACAGAGGATGGAAGGAATGCGCATTGGTGGTTACTGGCTCAAAGCCACCCGTTTACTGTATGAACAAACAGCCGGGTCAACATCATGCCAAACACTCCAGATTCCTGATTTCAGAATCGTCGACTGCTATATAGCAGCAGCTCATACATATGGAAAAATCCACCTTCATGAACATTCTAATTTAAGGAGGCGCAAAAGGAATGTTTGATGCAGATACGAAGACTGCTTGATAACTACATCGGTCTGCAATTCTGGCTGGGAGTGTGCGAGTGGTTAATATGCTAATATAATAAAGCAAAACATGCAAGGACTGCAGCTCAGCTGCAGCTAAAGTGCATGGCTCATACACTCTGGTTGCATTCAGCTTTAAAAAAAGCTGTGCAGATCAACATTCATATTTACAACATCCGGCATGTCAACTTGGTGTTCGTACAACCAAGATATTGCAGGAATTGTAAACTCCAACTCACTGGAGTATTACAGGGTTCCCATATGCACTGATGAGATGAGCATGCACTCATGTCAATGTTGCCTTTGTGTTCGTGAGCTTTCACAAACACCCCTGCCATGGACTATTTACAAACATTATGAGCTCCTTGTTTATTTGCCAGATGGAAAAAGACGAGCATTTAAATGCGAATTAAGATAATACTTGCTGTTAATACAAAAAAACCTGACTTCCTGTCAAGAAAAACTGGCTCAGTCATATTTGTCAGTCATATTTCCAGCTTGTAGCAGCATTGCTAACAAAAAATTACTAAGCTAAAAATGTTACTACTGTATGTGGCGCGTGGTGTGAATGTTAAGAGACCGTTCTGCATCAATCCTTCATCCTAAGGACATCAGTGTCCAAAGCTATAGTTTTTAAAATATTTTTTTTTCTTTTACAAATCACATTTTCAGGAGCAGACATGGTATACATGGTCCGTTTCTCTGAGAACAAACCCTCCTGATCTCCATCTTTAGGTTCCCTTGAGTGTTCAGACCCGCTGCATGTCATCTTTGCAGGGGCTGTGGATGGATCAATGTGCAAAAAAAGTGGAGGTATGGAGCGCAGGGAGGAGCGGTTGGGAGGCGGGGTCTCAAGCGTGGTCCTCCATAGGGAAAACGAGACGTGTGCCGCGGCTCAAGAGCTCGTGTTCGCGCGTGTCCAGTTCTCGCTCCAGAGCGTCCTCTGACGTGCTGTCGCTGCGTTTGCCATTCACACCCCAGCTGCCGCCTGATCCTTCAGGGCCGGAGGAGGCCGAGGCCCCATTGGCTGTGATGGCTGTGTCACCATAGGTCAGCGTCAGGTCTCCTTCGTTCAGGATGAGGTCTGAGTCATTGTCTCGCAGCGGCTCGTGGTTCTGCAGAGCACAGTAACAAGTCGGACATGAAGGGAGGAGGATGGGATGCTTCACACACAAACACACACACACACACACACACTCCAAGCTCAGCACAAAGGCTCATGAGGGACACTGGAGTCACAAGAAGACAGGATAAAGAGAGAAATACACTTAAATGTCCTTGTGCAAAGTAAAACAAACTTACCTGTGTGTGATACAGCCTTTAAGTGCAGGTGGGAGTATTGTATTTAAAAGTTGTTTGTACATGAATGACCAACAAAGTCATATTTAGAAATGGAAATACAATATTCACAATGATATTAAATGGTAAAATATAATACAAAAATTGGGGAAAAAAACTCAAAACATAATTTCTATAATAGACCACTTACATTAATAAAACTAATTAAAAAAACAATTCTGGTTACCACCATAAAGGAGAGTTGGATTGTTATGTTTAATTGTAATGCACACATTTTGGCTATAGCTGGGTGCTATTAAAGGGGGTTTTCACTGAAGCTCAATTACACCCAAGGATTACACTGAGTGCCAACAGATCAAACAAACTAATCTCTGTTACGCAACAGTTAGCTTCACATATAGCTGCTGTTAAATCCTTTGAGAAGGATCTAAATAATGCCTGTTCCATGTAAATGGTTTGAGGTGGTGTGATTGAGTCTGTGAAGATCACCTGCTAAAGCTCTCAAAGGCTCTAGGCTGTAGACCTGCACTGCCTTCATACTGCACATCTGTCAGCTGATTCTATGATTGGTCAGTTTTATATATATCTTCATACATAATTTAAACTCCTAAATTTGTTTGCTTTTTTGTTTATTTGCCAAGCAGTGTTGTAATAGGATGAATATTGTAGTGTTATATCGTCATTATAGCAAAGTTATCTCTTTTACAATTTTTTTAAGAACCTACAGCCAACCAACAGTATATATTACAGGGTTTTTGCAGGTTTTATGAAGGTAAATTTAAGACCAAGTAAAGAGAATTAATTAATATGCTATCTAAATGTAAATGCAAATGTTGCATTAGCAACACTTTAAAGTTTAAATTCGTCCTACTTTATTTCTGATCATAGTATAAATTTTTTTCAACATACATTTATTTGTCTTACTAGAAACTGATAATTTACATTTTAAGTTAAAAAGAAAATCTTTTCATTTTGTTCAATTTCTCAAAAAAAAATGTAAATGTATCTTGATTTAAGGATATTTAAATATTTATATTGCAACATTTAATACTTGATTTTATGAATTTGAGACCTTTTTAAGGTCTTAATATTTGGAAGGGCAAATTAAAACGTGCAGAACCCTGTTTGCAGTTATTTTGTGTATTTTTTATTATTAAAAATGGTCCATAAGAAAATCACTCTTGGAAACAAGAATTAAAAATTGCCTAGAAACAAAATACAGGAAGGGAACTAAAGTAAGGATTGCATTAGTGACTGGCAAACAGTCCATTATCCCATACTTAACCTCCATAAAAGAACCATTATCATTAAGGCAGAACTATTCTGCCTAAGTGCTCTTTAAAATATGATTTGATATAGGAACAAAAAACAAGTTCAACACAAAAGCCCTTTAAACAAAGCGGAAACTGTGAGAATGAATACACAAATACGGGCTTAACTAGAGGGATAAACCGGCATCAAAATTAAACAAAAAGAAGAGGAATATGTAAAAACCATGAATCATCAAAATTCTTTCTTTGTTTTAGATTTAATGAGCAAGCGATTAATAAAACTGTTGGAGGAAGTGAATATGGAAATGAAACAGCCTGTGGAACAAAGATGGAGAGCTGTGTTGAAATAAAAAGATCAGAACCTAAGCAAAACTACAAAAAAAAAATTTAATTAAAAGAAAAAAAGAGACAGTGAACTTAGATATACATGGCAGGTATAACAAGGACCTAGAGAGAACAAATCAAGACAGGAAAAAAAAAATAGAAATATACAGACAGACAAACTGGGGTATTTAGATGAACTGACCCAAACGGATGCATGCAACTCAAACATGATGACTCATGTTCTGAAATGAGAACCCTTTTTATCATAGGTCTACAAAAATTATATTTACCCCATACTATCTGCTATGCAGCACGTATGAGGGGCATAATTGTGTTATGTGGGAGATAGGTGGGCAGTCAAGCAGTTCTGCTGGACATTTAGCTCATTGTGACCCAACTGCACAATGTAAGACTGTAAGATGTTTGTGAGCGCAGCCAAGCAGGCCGAGCTACATTACTAACATTGTAATGAATAGGGGAATTTGCAGGAGTGAATGGGCCTGTGACCGCTGTGAATAACTGTGTTCTCCATGCTTGAGATACTGGAACGCCTCTCGGGCTCACCATCACCAGAGTGGCATCATGAAAGGCTCTTTTGTGACCGGGCGCACACTGAATGCGTCTTCCTTCGGGTCTGTGTCCAGTCTAAAAGCCCCAGTGCTTTTGTGTGTCTGTCTGTCTTTCTCTCTTTTCTTTTCAAACAGGGTTTCACAGAGCGGCAACAACATTATAAAGCAAGCTATGGAAACCAAAGCGTGCTGTGGAGGAACTCAAAAGGAATAAGCTACTTCCTTAGAAACAAGTGCAGTGTGAAGAAATGACCAATCTACTCGCAAATAAGAGGCCATTTTTATAATATAGGCATTGGGTTAATTCTAAAATGTATTCTAAAAAATATATATAATTATATTTTTCTTTTTATATTTAAATATTATATTT
>JAUCNO010000279.1:1712555-1732616 GCA_032353835.1 Enteromius viviparus | reverse complement strand
TTCATTGTGTTTTTCTTCTTTTGCAGTGGCATATTTTTGATCGTTTCTTGGAAAGTTACATTCAGTTTTATAAAGTTACGTTCATTCTTATTGGCACAAAAGTAATCCCATAAGAAAAACACTGAGAAGTGATTAGTCGTGCAAAAAGGAATTTACTTTCCAAAAAAAGAAACAAAAAGTCATGCTGCCGATAGTCCTTCAAAGTCAAAGTTTATTCAAACAGAAAAATAGGTGAGACTACGGCCAGCCACGGGACAGTGGAACGAACCACGCTCCCAACAATCTTGTTACAGGCGAGGTGGTGAGCCTCTTGCAGCAGGTACAACACACCCCGGTCAACCCTTGTATACACATATACAACCCTTCAGCAAAAGGGATCACACACGACATACGCTGCACTCTCAAACATAATAATCTGGCATAGGAAGCCAGTAGAGACAAAGGAACCAGGAATAACAGGTTTAATACAGGAGACGTGAAACACAGGGTAAACGCATCGCAAATAATTTGGTAACTGGAGTCGTACAGTTACTGGAGAGAGTACCTTAGTAACAGAGAAAGGACCGATAAATTTGGACGCTAGCTTATGAGACGGGGACTTGAGAGGCAAGGTCGACAATCTCTGACCACAAATGTACCAGGGTCTTTAGTTTGACGGCAATTTGCAGCTCGACACATCTGCTCACGAGTCTTTAACAGAGACTTGCGTACCCTCCTCCAGGTGAAACACAGGGTAAACGCATGAGCGACTAAGGTGAGGAGTAGCTGTTTGAGAATTTGATTAGTGTGTTCAGCCTGACCATTTGTCCGAGGGTGGAATCCTGACAACAGACTATCCGACCACTCCAATCTGACGGTAGCATTCCCTCCAGACCTGAGAGATATATTTTGGACCCCTATCAGAATCTATATCAGTAGGAAGTCCGTGAATCTTGAAAACGGAATCAAATATAGTGAGGGCACTCTCCTTGGCGGAGAGAAGCTTAGGGAGGGGAATGAAGTGAGCCACTTTCGAGAAATGTTCAACAATGGTCAATATAACGGAATCACCCCTTGAACGTTTAAATTCAGTAATAAAATCCAGCGCAGTGGAACAAACCACGCTCCCAACAATCCTTTTACAGGCGAGGAGCCAAGCCTCTCGCAGCAGGTACAACGCACCCAGGTCAGGATGTGGTTGGCTTCTGCACAAAAAACCCTTTAGCAAAAGGTACAAGCAAAAACTGGACATGACAGGGATCACACACAACAGCAGACTGCACTCTCAAACATAATAATCTGGTGAAGTAAGCCAGTAGAGACAGAGGGACGTAAGAATGCCAATCAGCTCAACAAAAAGGTTTCTTCTTTTTTTTATATCTGGGATGGGTTTTCAAAATAAGGCTATATTTCTGTAACAACTACACTTTAATTCAGACTAACCTATATATGGGCATATATCAGTTGTACCGAGTATGAAAATGATACAACCAGCCCAACCCAACATGTTTCTTGTCATTTTTGGTTTTTGCAAGACTCTGCACATTACTGTCTTTATAGCTTCCCCCCCCACCTTAAAAATGCAAATATAGCTTGTCAAACTTGATATTTGAAATCCTCCTACATAAGTCATAACCAGACATTTTTAAACCATCTGGATCATTGATGGGATGATGATGGATCGCTTCATGCTGCTGCTCATATTTCTTTCAGGTAAGGGAGTATTGTAACATTACAGATTAACTTTCAAGAAAATACATGTAGGGCAGGGTTAATATGTTTAAGTAATAATATAGCTTAAAGATATAGTTTAAATTTTTGTGAACCCTGTAGTAAAATTTATTTTTTATGATGATATCCTTTTGAAACCATTATTTTAAAGAGTGTAAATAAACTTATTTTTTTATAAGTTTAAAGAACATTCTGTGCAATAAAAAGGTTTTGTGGATGTCAAAAGTTCCTTATGGAACCATCAATGCACAAATAAAGAACCTTTACTTTTCAGAGTGTAGTCAATAGGCGCTTTCGCACTACACAGATCTAAGAACTAGGAGGGTTGTTCCTAGAGAATTCACAGTAGGAACTCTGAAGCGATCGACAGCTACGTCTTTATTCACGGTATTTACAAATATCAACAACCAGTGAATGGAGGACTCCATGATCAGAGCTGTTTTTGTTGTGTGTCTTGGGCTTCGTAAATTAGTTATGGAATCGACATGCACAATTTATGTGATTAAATTCATGGAAGTCTGACTAAATCTCCTATGACATCTTTCATGTTTTTCATTATGGGGGCTAAGAAAATAAAATAAAATAAATGAGTAAATGTGGTTAGTGCTGTTTTACATGTTTGTGCAGTAAATTTTTCAGTAACACTTTAAAATAACAGTACATGAGTTATCATGTACTAATACATTAATTAACAATTACTTGACTATAAACTAATGAGGAGTTAAGACATGTATAAATCAAGTACTAATTTAACTACAACATGAATTGTTAATAAAATTTGCCACCTGCAGCTGTCACGTCATGAATTGTTGAGTTGTTAATGTATCATTATTTCATGACTTTACTTGGGGGGCACATCATTACTACTGTATATCTTCATTAATTACTTATAAAATAACATGAATTCATGACTTGTTAACATCCTTAAAAAGTTTTCAATTATACATTTTTTATACATATTCAGCTTATCTAAATCAGATATTATGATATAATGACAGTAAACCAATTTAAATAATCAGTAAACAAACTAAATCAAAAATGCTTTAATGGCACAAAATTGTGTATAGATCTGCCACCTGCAGCTGTAACAACCATCAGTGAATGACAGAGAACTTCTTACAAAATTTACATTTAACCTTACTCATTCAACAAACAATAAGGCGTTTATATTTAAAATAAGTTCATCTTATAATGAAAACATTATTATAGGATGGCAGCGGTGGAATCACTCTACCGCTGCCATCCTATAATAATGTTTTCATTATAATTAACCTGATTCAATTTCCCAATTTAAAATCATAGAGAAGATGATTATCTTTTTGGTTATGTTATATATTGGTTTATTGCCATTATATCATAATAATGCACTGAAGTCAGATGTTTCTCTTGTGCTTTTGCTCTTCTTATGGGCCACTATTGCCTCTTCAAAATGTCAAATTTCCTCCTACTATTCAGTTCCTTCTTCATCCAAATGCAGCCACAGGACCTCTGTTCTTCCACTTCTTTACAAACTCCCAAAAAGCACCAAATATCTGATTTAGATGAGCTGAATATGTATAAAAATATTGTAATTGAAAACTTTTTAAGGATGTGAACAAGTCATGAATTCATGTTATTTTATAAGTAATTAATGAAGAGTTAGTAATTGTAACAAGGGTGACAGAGTCAGCAACAGGAAAGACAGAGACTTTCGGATCCATTTGCGGTTTAACAGGTTTAATCAAAACCATTGCCAGGCTGTTCAGGCTTCTACAAGCAAACAAGAGGTGGCAGGCAGTAAACGGAGGTCAAAGTGCATAATCAAATGTTCGTAGGGAGGCGGTGATAAATCCAAAACAGATAAGCAATCCAAATCAAAAGGTAACACAAGGCAGGACAGGAAAACACTCAGAACTGAACTCAATATACAGCTTCTAACACCTAGAGATCAAATGACAGGTGAGACTAGAATTTATAGAGAGACTAATGAGCAATAATGATTGGATTGACAACAGCTGTGATTGTGAGGTGCATCATGGGAGATTGAGTCCCGTAATTGCTATAGAGTCCAATGTGCAACACAACAGCAAAGGTGTTCCCAGACAGATACGAAAGCCCCAGCTGGCAGGAATTGTGACAGTAATGATGTGCACCCCAAGTAAAGTCATGACATAATGATACATTAACAACTCATTAATTCATGACGTGATTTATTAACAATTGTGTGCCATTAAAACATGTTTGATTTAGATTACCACAATAAATTGTTAATAAATACATTAACTAACATGCGTAACTAACATGTAATTAAGGTGGCATTATTCATGCAGTAATTCATGTTGTAGTTAAATAAGTACTTGATTTATACATTATAGTTATTGTAAAGTGTTACCAATTTTTCTATATGGCATTTTAATAAAGGAAGAGTCATCTTTGTGTCATATACGTTTGGCCAATCAGCATACACTTACATCACTGGTAATTCTGCAGAACTGTTTTAGACATTCTGAAGTATAGGAGCTAATTTATGGTGTGTCCCAAATGGAATATATCACACTTTAGAATGAAAACAATCAAGGCTGCCATTTTGAAGGGTTCTTCCAAACTGAATTACTTAAACTGGCCACTTCAAAGCTGTCTTTAAAAATTAAGGATTTCGAAAGGTACAAGTGATGGACACTTCACTTCAATGATAACAGCACGGGCATAGAATTATGACGCAATAGGGTATTTCAAGAAACAGTTGTTGTAATAATTATTTAAAGTGTTTTAACCATGTACAATCTAAATTATCTTAACAGTTTTTTTTTCTTCTGCTTGGACAGTGTTTACAAATTTAACACTTGAGTTGTTATTTGGCGGTGGACAGTCTGGAGGCGCTACAACCACCCCTATTACCACTGCTACCCAGTCCATAACCAACCCTATTACCACTATTACCCAGTCCACATCCAACCCTACTATCGCTACTACCCAGTCTATGTCCACCCATATTACCACTACTACCATCCCTACCACCACCACCACATTAAGTACTGTGACCACCACGCCACCCACAACTACCACTTCAAGCAATTCGCCAACATCAACTACCACTCCTATCCAACATTTAACCACTTCTCAACCTACAGGTATGCAATTCAAAAGAGTTTTCTTAAATTCTGGCCTGCAATAGGCCTTTAAGTAAGAACATTTTTAAGTTCTGGTTGAGGATAATGTATTAGTTTTTTTGCAGGTAATACCTGTCCAGAGGAAACACTCAATGGTTTGACCTTTCCACTCACTGTGATCGGTCAGATTAGTTATTCTACACAGCTTTGCCCTCCAGGAACAGCCAGTGGTATGCACTATTACAAATAAAAAATCATTAATGCAAAAACAAGATATATTAGTGGACGTAACTAAAACAAGGATATAGCCATCAGATCCCAAATCCTTTAGCTTGTTCTGAGCTATACTATACAAAAAGTAGCAGTGATTTACAGTACAGTGATTTAACTTGATTTGTGTCAGAAGTACATATTAGAATATGCCAAACTGCAACTATTTTATGTATTATTTAGCATGTCTAACTGGTCTTGTATGTCTTTTGTGTCTTTTGTAGCTGGTATTCCTATGGCATCAGCTCAGTGTTTGAATTTAACACTTTTCCATGCATTTGGTGGACTTAAACATCTGGACTGTGGCTTGAGTCTAGAAGTGTTTGAAAGCAAAACCAACGTTTGTATTTACAACTTTAAAGTTTTATAAGGAAATTGGTTGACAGTTTTAACATCACATTCATGCTATTTTAGTTTTATTAGTTTTTTATTATTATTTTGACATAGCTTTTATGATTCCATTTTCATTTTCAATTTTGTTAGATTCAGTAATTTTATATAATAGTTTTATATAAAAAAAACTTTTTGTCTGGTTGAAATAGGCTATAATCTATAGTTATAAAGTAAATATCCACTCCGGTGTTGACTGACTATCATACATTTGGATCAAAACATTAGATTCAGCTATGCTGAGGCACAACCCACGCAAGGAAGATGACACCACATACAATACCAAATATTCAAGAAGAAATGACAACAAAGAGGCAGAATTCATAGACTGCAGCTTTAATATACATATAAATATATATTACAGCTATTTTCGGTTTAACTGTCTTTATGTAGTCAATGTTTTGAAGTATATTTTAAGGTGCCTGGTATTAGACAACAGATTGGCACAACTTGGGTTTGACTGTTTTGTTTAGGGAACTCTTGAAGAGAATGTGAACATTGCTTCCAGTCTCCAGATGATTATATCGAAACCCGAGCAGCTGACGTCCCAAAACATCACCTCAGTTACTATGATTGTCACTAACCTGCTGTCTTCCACCATGTTAAATGAGGTAAGAATGTACAGACAATAAAATTTGTTAGGTTAGTATATTTATCTGACAGTGTGAACACACCGAACTAATATTAAAATCTACTAATATTTTAATTATTTATTAATTATAAAAATATATATAAATATATTAAATTATATATTTATATATATATATTGCAGTCAGTTGCAGAGTCAGTGGTGGGCACAATCAGTCAGCTCATGCTCACTGATAAAGACCAATACTCTGAAGATAATTACAATGCGTTTGAGAGGTATTTATATTACACACAAACCTGTCTATGAATGTCTTATAATAAGAAATATCTGTGTAAAGCAATTACAAATAGTTAAATAAATAATTTAAAAATCATGTAAAAATTTGGCGGCTAATTTAATGAAATGGAAAATTGCAAAAACAATAGTTACCACATAGAGATGATTTAGCAATTTTCACATAGTATTTATATATAAATATAAATATATATAAACTTAATTTCTTGATTTAAAATACAGAAAAAAAAATCACTAAATTACTAACTGTATTATTATTATTATTATTATTATTATCAATCAACTATGATTATCAGCATAATCATTGTTAGCATGGATATGTTTTTTAATTTTTGCATGTGTATTATTTCTGTAGTCTCACAAAAACTTTGGAGGATTTTGCTTTGAAGATGAATAACATTAACTCTAGTGTATTGGTGCAACCAAACCTAGCGCTGCAAAGCATCCAATTGTCAGATGGGACCCATGAACAAGTGCAATTCTTCACTGTAACAGGTCAGTACTAAAACCCTCATATAAAGCTTCAAGTGTAATTGTTATACATATGTGCTACTATTAGAAACACTAATAATTTTCTTAATTTCTCTAGGACTGGCAGGGAATTCTCCCGGAAGAATTGGTTTGGTTGCAGATGCTAATACAACATCATCTTCAGGAAGTTCCAGTGATCTCATGTTAAATATCAAACTGCAAAACGATTCCCAGAATGAATGGGGTACCGTTTATGTAGCTATTCTTATTTTGAGAGACATAATTTAAAGTCAAAGTTTTGAATCCCTTTTTCCCTCTCTTTTACCATAGGGAGCAAAAATCTCAGTATTGGAATGGTGCTTTATGAGAATGATCAGTTCTTCAACTCTAAAAAATTTAAAAGTGAACTCGATACCAAGAGGAGGGTGGTGTCTGCCAGCCTCACAGACAAAAGCTTGCTGGATAACGTGGAGTTCACCATCATGCCTGAGGTAAACGATCATCACGTTATGATTACATGCGACAGCTTCGGAATCACTCATGTTATTAGTCAATAAAACACAGACATACAAATTATGTATACTGTAGTTGTTACTACAAAAGAACCCTGTCAAGGTGATGAGGCCCAGGTTAAGGTTCTTAACTATTCTGATTCTGGCAATCTTAGCACCCTCCTTCTGTTAGACCTCAGCTCAGTTTTGACACTGTTTGTCATGAGATACTCCTGTCTAGGCATGGGCCGGTATGAAATTCTGACGGTATGATAACCTTGGACAAAAATATCACAGTTTCACGGTATCACGGTATTGTAATAACGCCTCTACAATGTTATATTTAAATATCTCGTTAAAAAAACAACTATTGAACACAGTATATTTTATTTTAGGCAACATATAAAACATAGGAAGTTTTATATTTCTAATAACCAATCTAATAGCCAATTTCGGAGATATCTAATGTCCATCACAGGTATCCAGGTCTGCCCAAATTCCGTTCCATAGCTGCTAGCTTCTCCAAGATGTCTGAGTGCTAACAGCTAGCACATGCTTATTCACAGTTTCAATCCAGCCGGCCAGCTTGTTGGGGATAAGACTGGTCGCTTTTAAAATCTTTCGAAATCCCAGGGCCCCACCTAATCCAATCAGTAGAATCCCTGTGATCAGAGTTCCAAATAGATAAATATCTTCAACATCCTCCAGAGACAGTGCGGCCAGGCACACGACGCGCCACTTCTCCCACCCGTCCATCATGTATCCAGCTGCAAACGTCCCCGCAGGACAAGTGGGTTCCCCCGAACCCAGGCTTCTCGTCGAGAAGATGGTGTCAATTGCGTTCAGAGACCAGTTGATCAAATCCATAATTTCTTTTGTTTTTGAAGAGCAAGGCAAGAGAGTCTCAGAGATAGAACTCACAAGACAAGAGGAGCCAGCAAGGAGAGATAAGGGAGGGAGAGGAGAAAGATGCGACCGCCTTCGCCAAGAGCCAAGAGAGAAGGGGAGAAATCAAGACTTTGCGTCAATATGGTGCCTGATTGGCGGTTAAATGGGATTCGTAATGTCCAAAACCTGGTGCGCGAATCAACAGAGGTGTGTGGGGTCAAAGAGTCCGGGTGGACACTTTAGTAAGCGGGAGAAGGTTCCCACTGCTGACATCTGGAGAGATCCACAGAGGTGCGGCTACAAATAAAGATAATTCAAAGACATTATATTATTTTGAAAAACATTTAATAGACATTATAAAAGGTGACTTTAAAAGTCGATTACAAATATTACTTGTTTTGTCATTGAAATCAATCACTGTCCTACTGTCCAAAGCAGTCCATTCAGCTGAACTTAGAGTGTTTTTGTGTTCTGCCTGCATCATATTTTAATCGTTTGATCAATTTTTACCTTGCTTTGTGATGTTTTTCAGTGTCTCACACCATGAGCACTGCATTTTTAAGACACTGTGTCAAGATAAAAGCAGGTTAACTTTGAAAAATTTGGAGAATCTCTACATTTTGTTCCATTCGTTACATTAGGTCCAGCCAAACTAAGTTATTTTTCGTTGTACGTATAAGAAATGCATTAAAAATGGGAATAGTGTATTAGATGTTAGATTAGAAGTTATTGTAACTACACTCATATCATATCATATCATATCATATCATATCATATCATATCATGTAACAGCCATATCTATCTATATTCGCACATGTAATAATGTGATAGTCCATCCACTTTAGTTTGACCATTTAAAAAATTCACTGTAACATCCTAAGATTTTTGAAAACCTTTGACGTTTAGAATTAAGCATATAGGCATTTTGCACTAACTTTAAAAAGCATTCTTACCCAATTTGGGTTTTTACAGCAAACACACAGTGAATCACATCATACCTTCCTATCAGATGAAGTAAGAGTTTTGGAAAATGCTGCTTAAACAAGGATAAGTTCACTGGAACTATATAAAATGAACTGATGCAGTTTTTGAATCTTGCTATACCTGATTAAAATATATTATTACATATAAATATATTATATAAAATATGTTTGTTATTTTTTTATGTGACCAAATGGTAAATTGAAAACACCTGACTGAATCAACTCAGGATAAGGAGAGAAAAAAGAAGGGGGTAAAAAACAAATTCTGTTTTGACCAAAGATCTAAAATGTTTTAAACAGAAGAAAATTCAGGTTTGAGCTGATAGTGGCACTAGAGGGATTAGGTCCGAGACCTCCGGTCAGGAACTGCTTGGGTGTTTGACCCCTAAAAAACATTTGCCCTAAACATACACAGTAGTGCATTTTCAAAGCCTTGCTTGTATGATGTTTTAAATTTGTATAGCGTTTTTTTCGTACATTTCTTTCTTCATTATATAATCTTATTCTACAAGACAATTTATGTGCCCTGAATCAAACTGGACTAGTTAAAACGCTAATTGAATTCATGGTATGACTGCCAATGTCTGAAATCTGCAATGATAGATTATAATGACTACCATAATTCCCATCACCCCCCACCCTATCTCGTGCTGAAAACAGTTCTAATGAAAACCAAATGCTAGATCACAATAGTTTAACAGAGGCACATGAGTGTCTTTTAAATACAGCTGAAAGTAATTTATTCGCCAGTTCAAGTTTCATTATGATCTTAAGAAACCCCAGGTGAGTCAAGGTGCTTGAACGGTTGCTGCTTAAGGTCACAAGTCTAACATACAATTCAGGGGGAAATCTGTTACATCAGTGAAATATTACTTTGATTCAGGGGCGATTTTAGCCCATTTTTGGGCGAAGTAGCAAATAGGCCATCTGGACAAAACCAAAAGAATTCCCAGTGGGTTGATTGGCCAAATTGATTCATGAATGGAGATTAATGAGAGGGGATTCCTACAAAAATGACCAGGTATGTAGCAATGCAAGAAAGTCCCTGGTTCAAGCCATGTTGTCATGGGCTTTCCTGAACCTTAAAGGTCAAAGTTGAGTTATTTCTTTAGTGAACAAATCAGAATTCACCACAGCTCTACTTGGATCAACCACCATTAAAGTTCAGTATATTTCCTTAACTGTTATTAGGAAGGTTACCAAGTTTCTGCTTTAGTCTGATTATTAACACAAGCATAAATAGCCTTGTGTTGCTCTTGGTCCTTTTCAAATGTTATTTCTGTCACATCATCATTTTCTGTTCATTTATGTTTCCTTGGTGAGTCTTTGTTTCCAGTTTCACTCAGTCATTTATGGTCAGTTGCACATGTTTTTGAATTGTTTCATGGAATTCCATAATTGTAGCAAGGATTTATTCAACAAAGATGTTTAGCCTTTGCTTTTTCAGAGACTCACGTACTTTACATAACGCCTGACCGAAATCTGAACTCAGTGGATGAATTAA
Source organism: Enteromius viviparus (assembly GCA_032353835.1). Taxonomy (NCBI): domain Eukaryota; kingdom Metazoa; phylum Chordata; class Actinopteri; order Cypriniformes; family Cyprinidae; genus Enteromius; species Enteromius viviparus. Next base: position 1,721,937 of record JAUCNO010000279.1, on the reverse strand, counting down.
TGAGTTTCTGGCAGAGGTGCGTGGGTGAGGCTGAATAAAGTTGAAATTTTAACACCTTGCCAAAAAAAACTAGGCCGGATGATTGGGATGGTGGAACAGGCTTTCCAAGCCCTCTTAATGGAAGCATCCCAACACTACAAATTTTAAAACTCTTGCTAATCAAACACCTGAATCAGGTACTCGATCCGAGTTGTTGCTAAAAGAGTTAGTTCTTTGTCTGATGGAGATTGTCAAAGTCAGGGGTGTTAATTCTTGTGCCTGGAGGGCCACTCTCTTGCATATTTTAACTCCAACCCACCTAAACAAGCCTAAATATTAAGGTAATCATGATTACTAGAATCTTTAGCAGTGGGAATAATAGCATAAAAAATAGACGGCATTACTAACTGCGTTTTCCTTTTTTAAGTAACGAGTAATTGAACAAATTACTGTTACCCTTTCAGTGGAATCACTTCAACATTACATATGGGAACTTGCCAGAGAGACCCATTGCCTTTGAGCTTTATACAAAAGGCCAATGAATACTGGCGTGCACTTGATTGTGCTCAAGCACCACTGTGTGAGTATAAGAGGGCCGGGGGACATGGAGATTTTTGCTTCAGAGCCTTCACCGTTCTGAGCTTCTAGGAGACCCCCTCAACAAGTTCTGGAGAACGATAGAGTGGAGCGTCCTGATTTCAAAAGTTCCTGCGATCTCCCTGCTCTCTCGTCTGACAGCGTTTCTCTGGGCAGCTGTCAGCGGATCCTACAGGCTGGTGGTCTTTTTAAAGACTGGCTGTACCTGTACCAAAGACCTCTGAGAGCACGCATATGAGTTGCCGCATATGGTCTTCTCTGAGCAAACCGGGAAAAAGAGCAGATTTTCTGCGGTTGGTGAAACAATCTTCAGAATGTCGATCCGACCGTGCGTTTCTGGGTCCAGAAGTTTCCTCACCTCTTGGGACGGACACAATCGCTGTCTCTCGTGTCGTAGCAAGTTCACGGCTCCCAAACCGAGGCAGCGGGCGGACCTCCAGGTGACTCTCCAGAATGTTCTGTGACAGTTGAAACTGCCTTCTGGGATCAGTCCATGCCCCAGTCCCCCTACAGGCTGCCCAACTGCTGCCACGGCAGTCAATGTTCCCTTGATTCCCCTAGCGACCCGGCTGGGAGCCTGGATAGCGTTTTCCAGCCCCTCGCGGTGGTTGATACGGACGGTATGCCTCGGCTATGCGATAAAGTTCACCAGGTGCCCACCCAGGTACCGTGGCATCCGCTCCACCATTGTCCACTCGGACAGCAATGCTGCTGTCCTGCGTGCGGAGTTTGCTGTTGCAATCGTGCCTGTCCCTTCAGCCGAGATGAGGTCAGGGTTTTACAGTCCTTACTTCATTGTGCCCAAAAAGAGCGGTGTGCTGAGACCCAATCTGGATCTGAGAGATCTGAATCGGCCTCTTCTCAGTCTGCCATTCAAAATTCTTACTCCGAAGCGCATAATAACATACATCCGGAGCCAGGTTTGGTTCGCAGCCATCAACCTGAAGGACATGACCCCTTCTTCGTTTGCTTTCGAGGGTCGAGCATATCAGTACAAAGTCTTACCCTTTGGCATGTCCCTCTCTTCCCGTGTCTTCACGAAAGTCGCGGAGGGTGCCCTCTCCCCACTGTGGCAGATGGGCATCCGCATCCTCAACTATCTCGACGACTGGCTGATAATAGCTCACTCGTGGGATGCATGCACAGGGACATAGTGCTACGGCACTATCAATCACTATCAATGACATATCAATTACCTCAAGTTGTTAGCTTTGCTTCTGGCCCTGCGTCGCTTTCTCCCGAAGCTGCGCCACAAGCACGTGCTAGTGCGGATGGACAACACAGCGGTCGTTTCGTACATCAACAAACAAGGTAGTATACTCTCCCGCTGTCCGCTCCTGTGGAGTCACAAGAGGCAGAAATCACTGCGTGCTGCTCACATTCCAAGGATAATCAACCATGCAGCCGATCAGCACTCATGGCAGTCCACCCACCCTGGAGAATGGCGGCTCCACCCTCAGGTCTTCGCCTCCCCCGTCTGCTTATTCCCTGTTTTTCTATTCCCTCCATAAGTCTAAGAAATCGCTCGGCAGGGATGCACTGGCACACAGCTGGCCTCCGTGGCTCCATCACGCCTTTCCCCCAGTGAGCCTCCTTGTACAGGCCCTATGCAAGATAAGGGAAGACAATGTACAAGTCCTGCTGGTAGCACCTTACTGGCCCTCCCGGACCTGGTTTGCCCCCTTTGACTCTCAATGTGTTCACTGAATACAGCAGGTGAGAGGCTTGCTGCGCCATTCCCACGGGATTTGTGCACCTTATCTCAGTGTTTTCCTTAACTAAGCGAACCTGAGTCCTCCCTGGCCCGCAGTTGGACCTAGAGCGGAGTAACTCTGGCTGGGCATCTTTTGAGTCTCCTTTGCCCAGTAGGTGTGGCTACAAATCTCAATAGTCCACAGTCAGCCAGAAGGCTGTGTTTCCCTTCAATTATATCCATAATCTTATCGATATATTGCATTTTCTTTATTCTAACATGCAAGAACTGTGTGTAAAGTCATGTGCTCCCCTCCCCAACCACCTGCTTCAGTACAACTGGCAGCCCTGTGGGCCCCCCATCCTAAGCCACAGGGGGTTGGGGAAGGTTACGTGCAGACTCCTCTGCTGACAAACTTGAAAAGTATCTCACCTGTTGGTGGGAGGGGGTCTCCGTATAACGTGGCCCCAGGGTCGTGTCCTGTTCCATTGGTGCTCCCATATATAACATCGAAGTTATTCGACTGAAAGGGTAACATCTAGGTTACGAACGTAACCCACATAACCTAACGGAGACGTTACACTTTCATTTGCCATGACTCTGAGGTTGCTGGTTCGAGAAGAAGTAGGTCCAAACGTACTTCTGCAGAGTTTAGGCTTGTTCAAGATGCGTTGGCACTGGACAGATCGATTGCCATATGACATCAAAGTACCCTGAGTTATGCAAAAGCGTAAAGAGTTGTCCCCTATATTAGTGATACATATATTGTGCTTATTTTTTTATGCAAGTACACAGGAGTTTAAGCCACCTAATATAAAGTGTTGTATCAAGGCATCTAGACTCACTAGAAGCCTTCAGGCAGTAGTGTTGGAGCTGGTTGGACTGAACAACCAGATGTAGATTCAAGCAACCACCCCCAGCAACCAACCCTTAACACCGTCTCCCATAATCGGGAAAGCTCATGATGGATAATGGGATCTTCCTGCTCTGCTCTGCTCTGCCTGGTGGAACCTGCTGGTCTCTTCCTGAGGAGTTGAGCTTATCTGAAAAATCCTGTATTCCTCTTCCACAGGGGTGTCCAATCCTGATCCTGGAGGGCCAACATCTTCAAACTTGTCACAACATATTTTCGTTAATTGGTTCAGTTGTGTTTAATTGGGCATGGAATGAAACTTTTCAGGATAGTGGACCTCCAGGACCAGGATTCGACACTTCTGCTCTACCAGAAGTGTCTATTATTCCTTCAAGTAAAAGTTGAAGATGGAGGAGAAGGCCAGATTCAGCATGTGAAGCTGTCTTGTAGGTTCCAACACCAGAGGCCATTCCATGGCCTGTCCCAGAAGCTGCCCCAGCTCTGTTTTACTTAAAGCTGATCTCACTTGCAGTTCCCCAGAGTCTACTGCAGCTGTTCCAGCTCTTTTGTGTGAGTCTGCATGCACATATGTCTGTTTTGTCTGGCTGTGCTCCTGTCAGTCTTGCCTGACCCAGTTTCTGTATCTGTCTGTACAGGACATAACTTCCTAAGTGTCTTGACGACCCATGTTCTTAAGTCTGATTTTGTGTCTGAGTCTCCATAACTCTTTCTCTTTCTCTGACCCTAGTCCAACTGTCCTCAGAATGTGACTGCTTGTTTTCTATCCTTGATTGGTTAGTATTTATTGGTCAAAAATGTCTTTAGGTAAAGATGAAAACAGCTTAAACACGTTAAACTTGGTAAACTGCTTTTTCTGATCAATCTACCACATCTGCTACAGTACCTTTTTTAACATTGAGATTTAATCCATATAACAGCACCAAAATAAAATCAATTACTTTAATAATAGTGCATGCTGAAGAATAGCTGTCCAATTTGGTAACTTTTTTTTTTTTTTCTTTGGGGTCATATACATTACTTCACAGTGGAGTAATCACGTCACCACATTTATTATTGGCCCAGAGCATACTTTTTACATCAGCAGACCTCATGCTTGCTTATACTGGAAACATTCTGACTTTGTTCACACAAGTGTCAGGTTAGTGATAGTAATTTTACTGCAAATTGCCGTAATTGATTTACTGTTATTTCTCAAGAGGCCTCTATTCAGTTCAGAGAAGTTTATAATGATCATTAAAGAAAAAAAATCCTAAACATCATACTGTGCTGAACATTATTTTAAAGTCTCATCACTGGAACAGAACAAATACTTTTATGTAAGACATTGTGTATAAATAAACAAATAAATTAGTATTTGATTAAAGCAGGGTGATTTTGTCTTTATGCCAGAGCAATTTATTACACTACTTCACAATCAGTTGATTAAAGAGCTCTCTTCTAAGAAAATTTATGATAATATTAATTTAAAAAGTCATCACCTTCATCAACACAAACTAATAATTATGTTAAAGCTCTTTTCAAGACTATATATATATATATATATATAGATAGATAGATAGATAGATATGGATATAGATATAAAATAAAATAAGTAAAATAAGCAGTTTAATCTTCAGTTAGAAAGTGGTAAAGCGATTGAATACAACATGCACATTTCACTACTGAAAAAGCTTAGATTAAGTGTGTAGTTTTACAACTTTTAGGTTAGCTATTACAACAATGACACATAAATAAACCTGTTAGTCACGTAAAGTTTGAGATTTACTGTTAACCTGGAAAAATACCTATAAAAACACAATGCCAAAGCCACATGAAAACACAGGATTAAGATATTACCTCAGCCCTTTAAAAATAACATCTGTAGCTGATCGTAAGTCATTAGACAGCAGTTTATTTTTCTAATATTAAAATGACTGACAGTCAGAAAAACATTAACAACAGCATATGATGATATATGTAGTGAAACAGTAGATGTAATCATATATGGATAAATCTAAAATGACAGCTTTTGAACAAACAACGTCAGGCCAGGCAAGCTTTCTCTTTGTTCTGTTTTCACAAATACATATTGGTTGTCTCTTGAAAGTGTTCTGTGAGTAATGGGCGACCCCAGACACTTTGGCTCTCAAGCCCTGTATTTGCTCAAGTTGCCACGATCCTGAGCGCTGCTGTTTCCGCTTAACACAAAATCACCTGGAAAGCTCGTCTGCTCTTGTTGCTTTTGGAGACTTTTTCAAGGAACTTTCCTACCACTTTGGCACATGGACAAGAGAGGACATAGAACACTGGAGGAAATCCATGATAGAATATCATCGCATTTCCATTCAGAATTGCAATATAAAGCAAGAGATTGGCATCTGCTCTAATAAACAGCTTTGACAGAGGCTGAAAGGAAAAAATTAATGGCGAAAGTCATTATGATTTATCTATTTTGAATTCTTGCAGACAAGAAATGAGAGCAATTTTAGACCAAATGGCTCTGAACTTTAAAGCTACCTCGTAAATCTCACATTTCTAATATCCTTGGTTATGAAATGTTTTGCTTGTTTTGACTGACAGATTTCACTGATAGCATTATTATTCAAAAAGGCTTTCAAACTTTACTATGTAATACTGTAAAAACATTTTTAAACATCACATGTTTGATTTAAAAGTGCAGTGTCTCCAAACTGATTTCCAGACTTGAAAGCCACAAACAATGTTATGGTGATTTCTCTTCCAGAGTGCATCATGGGAGAACACCACCAAGTCGTCAGAGTGAGAGGTTGTGCAGGGATTCCTTTCTAGCTTTTCCTGAGCTGGAGGTTGTTTGGTGTAATTGATTATGCCGCTGATCCCACCGTTATTTCAGGAGTTTTTTTAGCTGACTATGGTCATAATACTTCAATGACATTCAAACAGCATCATTATTGGGTGTTGCATTGGCCAAGGTAGATTTAAAGACTTCACTCTGGAGTACGTGATTAATAGCTAGATATTTTGTCTGACAACAGCTCCAGCTTTTCTTGGAGCGTAGCCACTTCGACTCAGCCCACAGGCCATTTCACAACGCTGAATTATGGAAAAACAATTACATCCAATTCTTGTGAAATTACCTGCATTCAACAGCATTTCCTCTGCAGACAATTCCCTGAGCTTGAGCACACTGAGCTCTGGTTTCTTTATAGGATTTTTTGAGTGGTTGTGTACTTTATGTTTTCCCTGTTTTGTTTAAACTCTCCCTCTCTCACTCTCTCTTTCTCTCTCTCTCTATATATACGTATAATTTCTTTCAGTTGTATATGCTACTTTATCTGCATACATGCATACCCTTTCAGTCAAATCACTTTGAAGTTACATATGGTAACTCGCCAGAGAGACCAATTGCCTTTGAGCTTTATACAAAAGAATAATGAATACAATGAATATTGGCACGCACTTGATTATGCTTAGTGCACTGTGTGAGTATAAGAGGGCACAAGTGCAGTGCACTTTTCGCTCTGAAGCTTTTCGCTTCAGAGTCTTCGCCGTTCGGAACTGGAGATCCCCTTGGCTGTATTGAAGTTAACGGTTAATTTACTAAAAAGAGTTCCTGCAATCTTTTGCTCTCTCGTCTGGCAGCATTTACTGGGTGGCTGTTAGCTGATCCTACGAGTTGGTGGCTTTTTTCAAAGCCGGCTGTGCCAACTTTTTGCATTCCAGCGAGCAAAGACCTATTGAGTGCACGGAGTTGCTGCGAAAGGTCTTCCCTGGGCAATCCAGGAAAAATAGAGCAAATTTTTGCAGTTGGTGAAACGTTCTCCGGAATGTCAAATGTGGCAACACTGCAGGTCTACCAGGCTAAGGTGTTTAAACAGCTGCACGAGAACGGTCCTGACCAAGAGGCAATGCAGGAACTCCGCGCCGCGACCGACTTTGCTCTCCAGACGACAAAGGTCGTTGCATGTGCCCTTGGCCAGATGATGTCCACGGCTGTGGTCCAGGAGCGACTTCTCTGGCTAAATCTAGCGCAAGTGGCAGATGTCGACAAAGCACGCTTTCTCGATGCTCCCATCTCCCAGGTCGGCCTATTTGGCGACACTGTCAATGACTTGGCCCAGGAGTTCTTGACACTCCAGCAGCAGACCGAGCCGATGTCACACATTTTGCCTTAGAGACCAAGCCAGTCTCAGAGTGCGCCGCCTCCGTCTCCACGTCGCCGAGGGCATCGTCCAGGCATGTCGCGGTCAACATGGATGCCTCCTCCACGGGTTGGGGTGCTGTATGCAACGGGCAGGCAGCTTCGGGCCCCTAGACAGGCGTCCTACTGCTTTGGCATATCAATTGCCTCCAGTTGTTAGTCATACTTCTGGCCCTGCATTGCTTTCCTCCGATGCTGCGACACAAGCACATGTCGGATCCGGACGGACAACACAGCGGTCGTTGTGCACATCAACAAACAAGATGGTCTACGCTCCTGCTGCATGTCACAACTCGTCCGCCATCTGCTCTGGTGCAAGCGGCTGAAATCGCTGCGCGCTGTTTACATTCCAGGGATACTCAACTGTGCAGCCAATCAGCTCTCACGGCAGTACACCCACCCTGGAGAATGTGATGTGGAGCTATTGTCAGCCTATTGCTGGTTGTTTTATTCCCTCCACGGGTCCAAGTCAATCGGCAGGGATACACTGGCACACAGCTGGCCTCCTGGGCTCAAGTACGCCTTTCCCCCAGTGAACCTCCTTGCAAGATCAGCGAGGACAAGAAGAAAAAAGGAAAGATCCCCTTCTTTCTCAGAGGATGGGCACGATATGGCACCTGCGCCCCGATCTTTGGAACCTGCACTTCTAGTTCCTGGATGGGATGTGGCAGACCTTGCCGGCCTCTCTCCTGTCTTGGTAAATACCATCACTCAAACTAGAGCCCCCTCTACGAGGCAGGCTTATGCTTTGAGATGGGGTCTGTTCGTTGACTGGGAGTGCAGGCTGTCCCCTTCGACTCTCAAAGTGTATGTTGCTGCCGTCGAGCCCCTCTAGTCAGCAGATCTTAAATATCTGACGCTGAAATCAGCCCTTCTGACTGCGCTGGCCTCCATTAAGAGGGTGGGGGACCTACAAGCCTTATCTGTCGACAAAGAGTGCCTAGAGTTCGGCCCGGCTGTTCTCATGTGATAATGAGACCCTGCTTTAGAGTTGTTGTTTCCTGTTGCACTCGGAGCATCAGATGCTCCCAGCAGCTCTTTATTTGCTATGGTGGACAACAGAAAGGGAATGCTGTCTCCAGAGGTTGGCTCATTGGGTGGTTGAAGCCATCTTCCTGGCCTATCTATACCAGAGAGAGCCTTGCCCCTTAGGACTGAGAAGTCACTCAACAAGAAGTGTCGCTTCGTCCTGTGTGTTGGCTCATGGCGCCTCTCTAGCAGATATCTGTAGGGCTGCGGGCTGGGCCATACCCAATACCTTCGCCAGGTTTTAAGACCTTCGTGTAGAGGCTGTGTCCTCCCGTGTCTTCATAGAAGACAGCAGGTGAGCGGGAGGCCAGCTGGTGTCGGCTTGCTGGGCCACTCTCACAGGATCCATGCACTATTTTTTTAGTGTTAGTCCCCTGTAATGGCTGAACCTAAGTCATCCCTGCCCCACAGTTGGACCAAGAGTGGAGTAGCTCCAGCTGTGCTACCTCTGGGTCTCCTTCACCCAGTAGGTGTGGCTACAAATTTCAATTTTCCACAGTCAGCCAGAAAACTGTGTTTCCCTTCAGTTATATCAATAAACTTATTGATATATTGCATTGTATTCTTCCACATGCAAGAACTGTCTGTTAAGTCATGTGCTCCGCTCCCCTTCAACTACTTGCTTCAGTACAACTGGCAGCCCTGTGGGGCCCCAATCTGGCCCCCAGGGTGTTGTGGAAGGTTACGTGCAGACTCTCTGCTGACAAACTTGAAAAAGTATCTCGTCTGTCGGCGAGGGGTCTCCACGTAACGCAGCCTCAAGGGTCGTGGCCTGTTCCATGGGTGTTCCCATATGTAACGTAGAAGTTCGACTGAAAGGGTAACGTCTAAGTTTTAAACGTAACATACACACCCTGACAAAAGGAACAGAGATTTTACACTTTCGTGCCACGACTCTGAGGTCACGCTGATGCTGGCTCTTAAGTGAAAACCTGCATGTGCACTGCGCTCGTGCCCTCTTATACTCACACAGCGACAGGCACGTGCACACATAGACATAAAAGGGGGCTTGAGCACCTGCCCTTTTTATTCCTGGAGAGAAAGTGCCCTT
>JAUCNO010000279.1:1693526-1708592 GCA_032353835.1 Enteromius viviparus | reverse complement strand
ATGTCTATTCGCGTCTTTGCATTGACTTAACATGTAAATCACTTGCGCTTGACGCTTCATTCGCGTCCGGTGTGAACGCACCTTTAGTGCTGTGAAATGGGCGCCTATAAAGACCTTGAAATGAGCGACACCTGTCTTGGAAATCAAGGGGCTGTAACAGGTGAAATGGCCCCGGGTAGGAATACTAATACTCTGGCGAAAGTTCCCGCTGATGACGGTTGGAGAAAGCCACGGAGGTCTGGCTTATGACACTAAGCATGCATGAATTTATTTGTTCTGTTAAATTCTTATCTCTTCATACTTATTGCAGCACAACACATATTATTTTCTTTGAAGTGCAATGCACAAATGGGCTCCACAAAGATATTTCAAAAGCAAAGGAAATAGTTTCTGGATGCCTGTGCTCATATATTACTTCTAGTCTATGAATAATGAGACGTGTCCAATGATTCATCTAAATTATAGGGTGCCTGAAATGTTCTGTCAACAATTAATTCACTGATAGCGATTTCTCAATCATCAGTATTCACATTGTATTAATTTAGTCTGGCTGCTACCTGAAGGTCTATATTAGAGTGGAAATGAGGTACATCAATAACACTGATAGATGATTGGCGGCCAGGATCTATGATTCATACATTCCTAATAAACAAAGCTTCCAAAAGGAAGTTTTTACACAGAAGATCAATTTTGGTTCCACAAAGATCCTTTCTGCGAATAATTCTTAAAAGTAAGTGTTTTTCTTAATGCAAAGAACATTTAAAAACCTAAAGTCTAGAGGTAATTTTTTTTTCAGAAAATTTAATAATATATCATTGTAAAATGGTCAGATCGGTTACACTTTATTTTGATAATCCACTTTAGACATTCTACTAACTATAAGCAACTTTGTAACTACATGTTGACTACATTTTACAACTCCTAGAGTAAACTGTTTAGGTTTAGGGTTAGTAGAGTAAGTTGACATACACTTGCAAAGTATGTTGTGGGCTCATCAAAATAAAGTGTTAGAAGAAATTAAGCAGACAGTTTACTAATACTCTACTAATGACTGCTAGTTGACATTTATAGTTGCAAACTTACTGTTGAATGTTTAAAGTGGACTAAATATTCATTAATTCAGAATGAAGAGTTATTTATATATATAAACTATTTTCCAATACCATTTTGGCGGTTGCATTTGCACCAACAATGGATACTAAGTAAGTCGTTCGACAGCGACGTCATTTGATTGCAGCATTCAACAAGAAATAACAAAGAACAGGAGGATGGAAGATGTTACGATCAAAACTTTTTTTGTTTTGTTTTGACTTTGTGGGTTTGACAATAATAGACATGGAATGCTAATGCATATTGCATGCCAAGTGATTTAAAAAAACAGAAAGTCAGCTGGCAGTGCTTACATGTCATTGGGGATGATAGAAGCAGAAAACGCCATAGATAAAGTCTTCAGGTAAATGCTGTTTAAAAAGAAACAAGTTGATAGAATGTTTACACCATATTGTAACGTTGTGTCTTGGCAGACAAAGGAGATTGTGGAGGCAAACTTAAAATAAACAAATAAGTCTTTTAATGAAATCAAAATCAATGAGTAGTATCCAACCATCCAAAATCCGAAACAGCTATAACAAAACACATGTAACGTTATTGACCGACGACCACAGACTAACAGAGGAAAACTTAAGTAGGGGAGACAATGGACGCTAATGAGGGACACGCACCTGAAAAAAATACATTAATTCACGAAACTAGGTCACAAAGCACATGGACACACACAGAGCCCATAGGGAAGGAAAACAAAACATCACATGACATAAAACAAGGCAGAACCAAATACAAATGCAAAAACATACAGAAACAAAAAACAGAACAAACCAAGAATGTTACACATATATGTTTACACAGCATTTTTTAAATCATGGTGGGGGAGGGTGTTTTCTTACGTGTTCAGCCAATCAGCCCTCACATACGTCAGTAATAGGCTGTAGGCAGCGAAAGGCCTTAAAGGTGCAATGTGTAACAATTTTAGGAGGATCTATTGACTAAAATGCAATACAATATATGTAACTATGTTTTACAAATGTTTTAACTATGTTTTATGGTTTACAAAGACTTTTCACAATGAAGCATTATGTTTTTATTAATTTAGAATAAGCTATTTATATCTACATACTGTACACCGCGGGTCCCCTATACGTGGAAGTTGCTATTCGAAATCTCAACCGCTAGATTCTGCTAAAATTTATACACTTTAAAGTTGTTCCAATTACAACTCAGGCAGAAACATATGCCTTGTTGCTAGGAAATGCAGGGAAAAAATGTGTTCTAAAACCAGCTGAAAATATCAAACATGTTTGATAACCTCAGACTGGATGGAATCAAAGCCTGAAGCTACGTCTGTGACCATCATACAATACCTGATTTTCAGGGGAATCTTTTAGCTTTAATCTGCAGACTGACAAACTACCTTCAACTTGTTCAGACTGTAAAAGTAAAAGTGGGGGAAATCGGGACAAGAATTGCATAGTGTATTCTAGGCTTTACTCTACAAACATACACCTTTGTTTACATTTGTGTGTTTCTCAGCAGTCACAACCACAACCGTTTCTGAGAATCTACACTGTTTGACGGAAGAATATTGTTTTTCTTAATATCATTACACTTTCTTTTGCTCTGTCTTATTCTGTGAAACCTTACTACATATATGGAATAACCACAACATCTTGGGGCTTACTGCTTTGCTTTAGTATGGTGTCATACTATTTACTGAAATAAGACAAAATTATTGTATACATCTCCTATTTTAACAGGACTGTAAGCATGCAACTACAATTTTGTTCAAGTACCAACGTCCAACAAGCAACGGCAGGTAATTTTTAGTTTAGCCACAAACCACTCCATTTGCTTCAGACTTGCAATGAAAGAACCACCATCAACCATTTAATGAATCATATTGAATCATATTGGTTAATGCCACAACTTCAGAGGTTAAAAAAGTGAGAAATGGCCACCCTGAAGAAAAGATTCCCACAATTGCCATGAGATCCACTGATGCTGAAACCAAAATGTGCTTCAATCCACACCAACAACAGCTAACGCGTTTGTCGATGGCATTGGATTATCAATGACTCATCTGTCCAGAGCCACAAGAACATTCCATGATTATTCTTTGATTGATGTCATCACTGATTCATTTTACAAACACACAGGAAATGCTTTAACTGAGACAATATCAGCGAGGTGTCCATTGTCAAGCATTCAGCCCTTCCACAGGAAAAATTTCACGATAAAGCAATTAAATGTATAAGAAGGTGATGAGTGTTTCAGAGTTATGTGTCTTTTTTCATACTAACAAGAAATGCAGTAGCTGTCTTTCTTATGTTTCCCTTTTGCTCATAAGCTTCCTTTCTCTGCTGTCCAGCACATGTGGTCTGTATTAAATCATTGGCAAGAGCGTTAATCTGGAATCTTCCTTTGGTGGACGTGGTCCAGGCAGACTTTCACTCATTCCCCGCTGACAGATCTTAGTGGAAAATCTCTGTCCATTTATGCTGTGAAAATACTCACACTCAGTCTGCTCAAAACCACATATGAACAAACAGTATTGTAGTACCACTGATGCTAGAACTGTGGAAGCATTTTGATATAATTACAATTTTGGGAAGTTGACACTCATCTGAAATATTCATTACCGTTTTTTCAAAGTGGATAAGTTCCCCTTCAGTCGAGTCACTCCAACGTTACATATGGGAACTCGCACGAGAGACCAATGACCTTCGTGTATTAAGAAAAGGCCAATGAATATTAGCGTGCATTTAATTAGTAACGGAAGTAATGCACTTGCAGCTTTTTGCTTTGGAGCCTCGCTGCTGTGTATGCTGTTGAGTCTGCTTAAGAAGATGGGGAAAAAAAGACGGAGAAATCCGGAGAGTTCCTGCGAAGTTCACGCTCTCTCTTCGCCGCAGCACAAGTGACTGGGCAGCTTTTTGGTGAATCCCACAGGCTGGTAGACTTTTTATAGGTTTGAGCAAGCCAGCCTTTACTCAACGGTGAGACCTCATTACTGAGTGCACGGTGTGCCGTGAGAGGTTCTCCCTGGGCAAACTGGGCTTCACGATTTTTTCACGGTTGGAGAGGCGTTCTGCGGGATGTCGATCCAACCATGCTCTTCTGTGTACGGGAGTTTCCTGACCTCTTCAGATGGGCACGAGCGCTGTCTTAGGTGCCTGGGCTGGGAACACGCTGAGGCAGTGCTTGTGGATGACTCATGCGCTCATTGCAAGTGCATGACCATCGCTAGGCTGAGATCCCGTCTCTTGTTTGCAAAATGGCTCCCCTCGCATGTAAAGGCTTCCAGGCTGCTGCGGTCCCAAGCGTGTGAGACCTCATCTGCTCTCGCGGACCAGGCTTACTACGCTGCGCACGATGGCCGCGCTCCAAGTGTACCAGGCCAAAGCGTTGAAACATCTGCATATAGGAACTCTGTGCGGTCAGGTGATGTCCACAGTAGTGGCTCAGGAGCGCCACCTCTGGCTGAACCTGGCACAGATGGCCGACACCGACAAAGTTCTCTTGGCGCCTGACCAGGTGCAGAGGCATTCTTTACACCACTGTCTGCTCGGACATGGATGCCGTCCTGCATGTGGAGGTTGCAGTCCTACTGGTGAAGGACGCAATCGAGCCTGTCCCTCCAGCTGAGATTAGGTCAGGGTTCTACAGTCCCTACTTCATCGTGCCCATAAAGAGCAGCAGGCTAGACCCATCCTGGATGCATCTCCTGGGACACTGACCAAATTACCCAGTGGTCACCCTTCTGTCACCAGCACTGCCTCGACCAAACCACGAGACTCACCAACCCAGCACCATCCACGACGGAGGAAATTGACATCAATTCACTACCCTCACAATATCACAACCTTGAAAGGATATTCAGTAAGGAGGAAGCCACTCAACTTCCACCACACAGAGCCTCTGGCTGTGCAATCGAACTCTTACCTGGAGCCATGCCACCCAAAGGCAGAGTATTCCCATTGTCTCAGCTGAAGACCGAGTGTATGAAACAATACATTCAGGAAGAACTGAGTAAAGGCTTCAAAAGCCCCTCCACATCACCTGCTTTGGCGGATTTCTTCTTCGTTAAGTAAAAGGATGGTGGACTGAGACCTTGCATTGACTACTGGGCCCTCAACGTCATAACAGTGAAGTTCCGCTATCCTCTTCCTCTCGTCCCCGCTGCTCTGGAGCAACTCCGTAAGGCCCGGCACTTCACCACTTGATCTACGCAGTGCATACAACCTGGTACGCATACGTGAGGGAGACGAGTGGAAGACCGCCTTCTCCACTACCTATGAATATCTTGTTATGCCATTCGGATTATCAAACAGTCCATCTGTCTTCCAGGCGTTGGTGAACGACATTTTCAGGAATATGCTCAACAGATTTGTGATTGTCTACATCGACGACATTTTGATTTACTCTGAGGACCTCCCGACCCATATTCAGCATGTAAGAACTGTTTTAAAAACTCTAATTGAACATAAACTCTATGCTAAACTGTCGAAGTGTGACTTCCATCAGACTCAAGTATCATTCCTGGGCTATATCATCAGTGCCGAGGGGGTTGCCATGGATGAGAATAAGGTATCTTCAGTTATTAACTGGCCCAAACCCCAAACCTTAAAAGAATTACAGCGTTTTTTGGGCTTTGCTAACTTCTACCGCAGATTCATCAGAGACTTCAGCAAGGTAGCAGCTCCACTATTAGCTATGACCCGTAAAGGGACCAAAAAGCTCCCATGGACTCCCGAAAGTAAAGCTGCCTTTCATTACCTGAAAACCAGATTCACATCTGCCCCCATTCTCCGACATCCCGATCCAGAACGACAATTTGTGGTAGAGCTAGATGCATCTAACACAGGCATCAGGGCCATTCTTTCACAACGCCAGGGTGAACCAGCTAAACTGTTCCCCTGTGCGTATTACTCCAGAAAGCTCTCACAGGCAGAGAGAAACTATGATGTTGGAGACAGAGAGCTACTCGCATTAAAAGCAGCACTGGAGGAGTGGCGACACTGGCTAGAGGGAGCTAAAGAACCCTTTGTTGTCCTAACGGACCATTGTAATTTGGAGTATTTAAGAACTGCCAAAAGACTAGACAGGCACTAGACAGGCACGTTGGTCTTTGTTCTTTTCCCGTTTCAATTTCCAAATCCCCTACCGCCCGGGATCCAAGAACCTAAAGGCAGACGCTCTCTCACGGCAGTTTGACAACATCTCTCAAACCAATCAACCCGAAACCATCATTCCACCCTCTATCATCCTGGCGCCAGTACTGTGGGCCATCATGCAGGAGATCACTGACGCGCTAGCCACTGACCCTGTCCCACCTGAATGTCCACCCAGTAAAGTGTACGTTCTAGAGACTCTCAGAAATCCTTTAATTCATCTCATCCACGATAGCCGCAACGCTGGTCATCCAGGCATACTGGCCACCACTGAACTTGTCACTTATCGTTTCTGGTGGCCCGATCTGTCCAGAGAAGTTACTCAGTTTGTCAAAACCTGCCCAGTTTGTCAAGTCTCCAAATCCTCCCGACTACGTCCCGCAAGTCTCCTCCAACTATTACCCATTCCATAAACGGCCCTGGTCACACATTGCAATTGACTTTGTCACCGACTTACCACCATCCCATCAGAATACCACCATCCTCACCGTCATTGACCGGTATTGCAAGGGTTGTTGTCTCATTCCCCTACCAAAGCTACCCACAGCCTGGGAGACCGCTCGAACCCTTATGGAACAGGTATTACGCTTTTATGGATTACCTGAGGACATAGTGTCTGACAGAGGTCTGCAATTTATATCCCGAGTCTTGAAGGCCTTCTGCTCTCAACTTCACATCAATGTCAGCCTCACACCTGGATACCACCCAGAGTCCAACGGACAAGTGGAACGTCTGAATCAAGAGCTCATCCGTTTCCTCCGTTCTTACTGTCATACTAATCCCCTGCAAGAAATTAAGTCCCAGGTACGTGGGTCCCTTCAAAATCCTTAGACAGATTACCCCAGTTTCTTACCGTTTAGACTTACCTCCAGAATACCGTATCTCACCTACCTTTCATGTTTCCCTTCTCAAGCCCGCTGCTAAACCCGCCGGAGAGAGGGGCCTAGACGAGGCCGCGGCACCCGACATCCCTCCCCTGACTATGGACCAGGACGAGATCTACCAGGTCCACTGGACTCCCGGTGCTGGGGCAGACAACTACAGTACCTTGTTGACTGGGAGGGCTATTTGGGGGCTCTGTCACAAGCCGCACCTCTGTGGCGCTCTCCGGAACACAGCAGTGGGAACCATCACCTGGATTTTATTTTTTCCCCGGACTCTTTTCCCACGCACCTGGGCTGATTTCCCCACAGGTGTTCGGCATTTCATCCCTTATATAAACAGAGACTAGACGTCTATTCAACGCGAAGTATTAACTGCCGACTGTGTTAATTTCTGAGCATTTATTTCTGTCTGTTATTCTGGTTATCGATTTGGATTGTATTTAGTCTTTTGTTTTCTGCTGCCTCTCCCGATCTATCTGCCTGTTTATTGACGACGATTCTGCCTGCCCTTCTGTACATCTGTCTGCCATGATTATAATCTCTGCCTGTCTGACTATGCTCATAATAAAAGGTTTGCAAATGGATCCACACGACTTCCGTGATTCATCACACCTACGGCCTAGAGTGCCCATGGGACAAGTGCCCAAGGTTCTGAGATCAGGTAGTGAACCTGCAAGCTCTGCTCCAGGAGGAGGCAGACCAGGCCTTAGAGTTCCTGTGTCCAGTACGTGCTTTGCGCCTCTACGTTGACCACACTCAGAGCTTCAGATGCTCTCAGCAGCTTTTCATCTGCAATGTAGGTCAGCAGAAAGGGAATGCTGTCTCCAAACAGAGGTTGGCCCATTGGGTGGTGCCATTGGAGGTGATGCCATCTCCCTGTCTCATTTATACCTGGAAGAGTCGTGCCCTCTAGGTCTGAGAGCCCACTCCACAAGGAGTGTTGCCTCCACTTATGCATAGGCTCACGGCGCCTCTCTAGCAGATACACTGCCCTCCATAATTATTGACACCCCTGGTTAAGATGTGTTAAAAGTCTTAAAATAAATTACATTTTTATTGCAGAAGCATACTCTCACACTGAAAATTGTAGAAAAATGTAACCTTCAACTCAAGTGAATTTTAAAGGGAAAAAAACCCTGACTAAAAAATTTTTTATTTTTCATATAATTACCTTTATTAATGACACCCCTAACAATTCCTAGGATATAAATGTAAATTAAGTATTCCTGTCATTTCTACAGTAGTTTACAAAGTTGGTCAGAGTATCTAGGAACATTTAATTAGTAATTCATCACTTCCTGTTTCCCTGGGGTATAAATATGATGTGGCAGAGAGGCCATTTCTCTTATCCAATCTTCAACATGGAATAGACAAAGGAACACACCATTCGAGTAAGGCGGATGTGTGTCGACCTCTACAAGTCAGGCAATGGCTACAAGAAAATAGCCATTTGCCTGCACCTGCCTATATCTACTGTCAGAGGAATCATTAGGAAATTTAAAACAACAGGAACAACGGTAAACAAGCCTGGATGAGGACGCAAGTTTATTTTGCCTCCACACACAGTGAAGAGGATGGTAAGAGAAATGAAAGGTTCTCAAAAGCTCACTGTTAAGGAATTGCAACAAATGGTAGCATCTTGTGGTCACAAAGTCTCCAAAACCGCCATTAGGCGCTATCTACATGCCAACAAGCTGTTTGGGAGGCATGGCCAGAAAAAAACGTTTTCTCACAATCATAAACGCAAACATCTGGAGTTCGCTATGGCTTCAACTGGGACCGTGTGCTTTGGTCAGATGAGCCCAAGATAGAGCTTTTTGGCAACAAACACTGTAAGTAGGTCTGGCGGAACACAAAAGATGAGTATGCAGAAAAGCACCTCATGCCCACTGTGAAGTATGGGGGAGGATCGGTGATGCTGCGGGCCTGTGAACCTTGTTAGGGTGCATGGCATCATGAAGGCTTTGAAATACCAGGACATATTAAAGTAAAATCTGGTGGCCTCTGCCCGAAAGCTGAAGATGGGTCATCACTGGGTCTTTCAGCAAGATAATGACCCTAAACATGTGGCCAAATCTACACAGCAATGGTTCACCAGACACAGAATCAAGCTTCTCCCATGGCTATCTCAGTCCCCAGACCTCAACTCAATTGAAAACCTGTTGTGAGCTGAAGAGGAGAGTGCAAAGGAGAGGACCCAGGTCGCTGGATGATTTAGAGAGATTGTGCAAAGAGGAATGGTCGAAGATCCCTCTTTCTGTTTTCTCCTATCTTGTAAAACATTATAGGAGAAGATCAGGTGCTGTTTTGTTGGCAAAAGGGGGTTGTACAAAGTATTAACATTAGGGTTGCTAATAATTGATTTGATGTAAAATAATTATTTGTTAATTTGTTAATTTTTTCCCACTGAATAAATGCACTTGAATTACTACTATTCTAATAAATCGTATGTTTGGTGTATCTATAGGTACGTTTTTTTTAATTACTGGGGAAATACTCCTGTTCTATGTAATTACAGGGTAAGTATGACATCTGTGGGTTGTAAATTAAAGTGGTGATTGTTACCCTCTTGTTCAACGAAGTTACAGTGTAGGTACCAAACCAAATTGATTATTTAATGTGTTTAAGTCCATCTCATGAAAAATCGGAGCAGAAACAAAGGTGTTGCGTTTATATTTTTGTTGAGTGTACATATTGGCAATGTTTTTTTTTTTTTTTTAAGTCTTGATTTGTTGTTACATTTTAATTGGTGCTTGTTACCCCTTTGTTCTGTGTAGTTACAGGGTAAGTGTAAGTCTTGCGGGCTGTAAATTAAAGTGGTACTTGTTACTTCCTTGTTCTGTGTAGTTATGGTGTAAGTGTGACATTAAACATTGTAGCATAACTAAAATTAGACATTTTTCGAAGATGTCAACAGTAAACTATCTTATTAGTTAAAGGTGCGCTATGCAATGTAGCAGGATTTTAGCTCGATTTAAATTTTATCTCAAACCGTATGCATAGCCCTTTGATCGTCTTGCTGTCTGCCCTCTGAATACACTGGGAAAAATCCGATCTCGAAAGACAAGACAGAAGCTGTAATACAGGATGTTCATCACAACAAAAACAAACTTAATCCCCTGGTTGTAACCTGTACTACTGTAAAATAATCATGTTTATACCATAGTTTAAAAACATTTAATAAATATATATAACTATAACTCTTAGATATTCCACCGGTACCACAAAACATCCCTGATTCTAACCTCCGTAGCACTGTTGCACATTTAGCATTTTTGCATAATTAGGAATACCTAAATTTAAAAAAAGTCCACCACCAACAAACATTAGAGAACTGCTAAAAAAAGGCCCAGACCCTCTAAAAAAATGTACAGACCCTCTTAATTGTAACACACTGTATTATTTTATTGCATTTGTTTATAATTTTAGGACAAACAAAAATGAAAAAAAATCATGATACATTGCTCACCCATGTCTCCAAGATATCCCTGTCTTTCTACCATTAGTCGCAAAGAAACTTTTTTAAAGAAAGCATTCAAAGAATCTCTTCATACAGTGGACATTTTGTGCAGCGGTTTCAAGATTAAAAACGCTGTTTCAAAGGGCTCTTCGCAATACTAGTCAAGGAATAAGGGTCTTATCCAGCACCAGTACCAACGATCGGCCAGTTTCTTAAAAATATACATTATACACTTTTTTTTTACCACAAATACTCAGCTCTGCAATGCGGCTCCATTACACAATCCTGTAGGAAAGAGCATGCGTAGTTTCTTCTTCTTGGTTTTTAAAGGTGTCTAACACCAATGTAAACAGGTGCATCACCGCCACCTTCTGCTCCGGACTGTGGAGCAGTGTTTTATTTTCTGTTTATTAATCACGTTTTTATTATAAAATGAAACCAGCTATTTATTTCACTTGGCTAATTTATTAAAACCCAATTAATTCAAGGAGCATTCGAATTTTGTTAGTTTTTTATTGTTCATTCCATTTTATTATATGTTGTTAAATACTGAGTGTGTACTTCCGCCTACATCACGCTGAACCTCCTCAAGACCACGGAACAAAGACGCGCAGGCACATTGCAAAGTATTTTTTTTGATGGATCGTTTTGCTAGATAAGACTCGTATTACTCGGCTGGGTTCGTGATCATGTAGAGCCCTTTGAATATTTATTGAAACTGGCTTTTTAATCTTTAGGTGCTCTTTACATGTACGTTGGTGCCAGCCGCTAAAACCAGGAAGAAGAAATTATCCGCACATGACCTTTTCAACAAGATTGTGTAATGGATCCGCATTGCAAAGCTGAGCATTTGTAGTGAAAATATGTATAATGCATATGTTTTAGAAAGTGGCCCTTTGAAAGCCCATTTTTAATCCACTGACGAACAAAATTTCACAGGAAATAACCCTGAAATGTTTTCCTCAAAAAAACATTTCTTTGCCAATAAATAAAGTCATGAACATCATGGCTGACAAAAGGGTGAGTAAGTAATCAGGGTGAGTAAAGTAATTGTGTTTGTCATAAAATGTGAACAAATAAAGCAACACTATAAGTTAAAATTTTGATTATTACATAGAAATTATTTTTATCCATTTAGGGCATGTTCTAAGTATTCCTAAATCTGTAAAAATACTAAATGTGATACATTGCTGAAGAGGTTTTAACCACAATTTTTTTACACAACCACAACTGTTTTGTGGTACTCATGAAAGAAATATAGTAACAATTTGTTTGTTGACGGCTGAAGCCGACTTCTTAGAAGTTGTGCAGCTTCTGGCGGACCCGAGGGGAACTCCGGACTGAATCTGGGTTCTGGGGGTTCTGGCCATGGGGTCTCACTGCCCTCGTAGGGCTCGAGCATGGGCAGTGGTTAATGTGCTGGATCAGTAACTGAGTCGGGCGGGCCTAGCCCGGAAAGGACCGGATCATGATGAGTCCAGATCACAGACTGCGTCTGCCGGATCCGGCCATGATGAGTCCGGATCACAGACTGCATCTGCCGGATCCGGCCATGATGAGTCCGGATCACAGACTGCATCTGGTGGAGCCGGCCATGGATCAGCTTGGTCGAAGACTACGGGTACTTTGAGGAACGAAGTAACCCCGACTGACAGGGCTCGACGCAGCCCCTCATACTGCAACCCGGGATTAGGATCCGTGATATTCTGGTCGAACATAGTGAGGGCCTTACATGACTTACATGAAACCAGAACCAACTCGAACATGCGCAACTCCCCTATGCTGGAAGTCACGACCGCTCTCTGAAGGGAGCCGCTGAGTGACATTGTGCAGGTTTGCTGATGGATACCGGACGTTAAGAGGAACGACAGACAGCTCCCCAGCTCCTGGCTGGACCGTTCTGAGCTCAATGCAGCCCCTGTCACTGCAGAATGGAGTCAAAACTCACACATGGTGGGTGAGTCCTTTTTTTTTTTTGCTTTTTGCTTTACCGCATCACAATGTTGACAATTTTCTTTTTTTAGCTTGAAATATTGCTGTAGAACAGAGTCCTTAAAGAACAGAAGTCATTTTTTATATTTGGTTAAATATAAGATTTGTACATTATGCAGACTTGACAAGTTTTAACATTTTGGTTTTTTATTTATTTATTTTTTAGTTTTTTTGGCTGTGCATTTTCTCTAGTTGTGATCACAGGTGAAAACTGCATCAGAAGATGAGGAATTTTCTGTTTCCTCACATTCTGCAGGGACAACTTTCGCAGAATTTTTATTGAATCTCCAGAATTTCGCTGAATTCTGAAACAGCTGAAAAGAAAAAATGACAGTATGACTATTAAAAAAATACTTTTAGAACCTGATTTGCTTGTGTGTTTGTTTTTACTATTCTAAGTGGTTGTAAATTATGCATTATTATTATGTTCTTGGAAAAGTTTTGTTAAAATTTAGTTTTTTTGGTGGTGTTGTTAAATTAGGGTCTTTAAACCTCGCATTTAACTATGTAATACAGTTCACTGCTAACAACTTCTAAAAATGTCTAATTTTAGTTATGCTACAAAGTTCAATGTCACACTTACACCGAAACTACAAAGAACAAGGGAGTAACAAGCCCCACTTTAATTTACAACCTGCAAGACTTACACTTACCCCGTAACTACACAGAACAAGGGGGTAACAAGCACATTGTAACTACACTTACCTTGTAACTACACAGAACAAGGGGGTAACAATCACCACTTACAATTTAACAACAAATCAAGACTATATTCACTGACATACAAATGTTTTTTCATTTATTATTTCTATACTCTGAGAACAGGTTTGATAAAGTACATACTAGTGTCACTAGTCGCGCCTCTGTGGCTCCCTCCGGAACGCAGCAGCAGGAACATTCACCAGAATATTAGTTCGGACTCGGACCACCCGGACTCATTTCGACTCACGTACCTTGGCCGCTTCCGCACCGATCTCCCGCCTTTCGGCGGCCTATTTAAGGAGCAGCTGGACATTTATTCAGTGCGAAGTTTTGATTTGCATTGCTATCAATCCAGAGCGTTTTTTCCTGTTGATTTCCCGGTGTTTTGTTGGACTGTATATTGGACTGTTGATTCTCGCCGCCTGCCCCAAACTATTGCCTGGACTTTCTACTTTGCCTTTGGATTACCCTGTCTATTGTTGTTGGCCTGTGTTTTGATCTACGCCTGTACAACCACGCTTCTGAATAAAAGTGCATATGGATCCATCTGCGTCTTCCGAGTCATCACAACTAGCCTACATGGTACGTTCTAAATAAAATCATAGCAGAAACTAATTTAAAAAAAAAACATTGTCAATATGTATAATGTAATTTCTATGTATTATTACAAAAAGGTAGCCATTTTTCTTCCAAACGTAAAGATTGTGTAGCATAGCAGGGCATATATACCCTATAATATTAGAATAAGTGTTTCTATAGTTTAAAAATAGTAATTATGAATTTTTTTTATTATTCAGCTTTCGTTTTGATAGACATTAAATAATCAATTGGGTTTGGTACCTACCCTGTAACTTTGTTGAACAAGACGGGTAACAATCACCACTTTAATTTACAACTCGCAGATGTCATAATTACCCTGTAACTACATAGAACAAGAGTATATTTCCCCAGTAATTTTAAAAAGCTTACTTATAGATACATCAAACATACGATTTAATAGAATAGGTACCTGTTAAGTTTAATTAATCTATTATAAATTATTTGTAGGAAATCTGTTTGATACTCCCTTATTACCCAAACATAACCTATTCCCTTAAACTTACACGTAGGTACATTATACATATGAATCATTCATCGTAACTTTAGTTTCGTAACTTTAGTTTACTTACTTAATGCTCAGTAAACTTTAGTTTACTTACTTAATGTTCAGCACATAGTAACTTCTTCACCTAGATATTACACTATAGAGACTGTGTCTGTTCTAGAAAATACAAACAACATCCCAAACAAATTCAGAGTAACAATTTAATTGATGTTCAAAAAATAAAAGCTGCTTATAATACAGAGAAACAAATGATTAAGCTCAGATTACTGAATATCAGGTCTCTTTCTTCTAAATCACTTTTTGTAAATGATTTGATCATAGATCATACGCTAGATTTGCTTTGTTTTACAGAAACGTGGCAAAACCAGATGAATATATTACTTTAAATGAGTCTACACCCCAGTATTACAGCTATAAAAATGAGCCACGTCCGAAAGGCAGAGGACGTGGAGTTGCTACAATTTGGTGTTAGATTTTACTGTTATGCTGATGATACTCAGCTCTATATTTCTTCTCAGCCAGGTGAACACACCAAATTGAGAAACTAAAGGATGATATAAAATATTGGATGTCAAGTAACTTCTTACTGTTAAATTCTGACAAAACAGAGGTATTAATTATTGGACCTAAAAAACCCACAGGTAATAATTTAGAAGACTGTCTAACACTTGATGGCTGCTCTGTCAGTTCTTCTTCATC
>JAUCNO010000279.1:1670265-1687664 GCA_032353835.1 Enteromius viviparus | reverse complement strand
AAACCAAACAAGACAGGACTAAACCAAAAAGCACAATGACATGGGGGAGACAGGACCGACAGGGGCAGAATGTTACAATGCCAATTACAGTACATATAGTTAACGAGTTTTTTCTCCACTTCAGCAGCATTTACAAACACCAAACTTTGCAGTTTTATTCCTCTCTATACTCTTAAGTTTTTTACTGTGGGGTTTGTTCATATATCATTCACACAGATTTATTTAACATTTTATTCATAACAACGTGGTGAAAATGTATTTTTTCTGGCTTTTAACAGTATTTTTACATTTATGGAGTCATAAAAAGAGATATCCAAAATCCCTACAGTAAAAATCTTTAACTCAAATATGTCAATAAAATTAAACAAACATTTTGAAGCTGGCCTTATCCAGTGTTCAGATTTATTTTCTGGAAATGTATGCAAATAAATTTTTACTACATTTCAGGAAACTTATAAAATAAAAAAAGGTTTGCAATTATTAATTCAATCAGTCAATTCTGGGGGGAAATTGTGATATCTTTTTATTACATTTCTTACCTTATTCGCCTGTGGTGTTTGAAATATAAGTTCTGGGGGGTTTTTTCATACATTTTTTAATAAAATTCACCCATAAGGTCTTGTTTTCTTGTTATTAGTGGTCATTAGTATTCTAGAGAATTAGAATTAGGATTGTTGTTGGTCTGTGACCATTTCAGACTAAAAATATCTCAAGGCCTGGGAAAAAGATGATAATTCTAAAAATCATTGTATAGTATAATCCAAATTAACACACAATAATGTATAAACAATGGTAGTGTATTAACTGATGCTCTCAGATGAGTGTGTGTGTGTGTGTGTGGCATGCTGTGTGTTCAGCTGTCAGTGGATGGGTTTCTCTCTGTTGGCCATCAGTAGTTTAATCTCCACTCAGCTGTTCTCTTCTCTCTCATATTCCTCCGTTCCCATCCTGACGTCTTTGTTTATCCTCTCGCTGCTCAATGCTAATTGAAAGCCAATTGATTTTGTTGAGACTTGCCAATATATTTCTACCTTCAGGTGATCTTCAAATGATGGTGTTTACGAGATGAGTGCACATGAATGGCGATGTCCTAAGAGGGAAAGTCTGGGTTTTTAGAGGAGCGTGGTGGAGGTTAATTGGTTTTGATTTATAATCATGCTGAAATTGAACTGAAATGCCTGTCATTCACAAACTTCTACACATCCGCTGCTCAGTGTATTTTTGTTTTACTTTTAAAGGGGTGGTTCACCCAAAAATTATCAATCTGTCTTTTTTATTTCTATTCACACACTTATGCTGTTCGAAACAATCTTCGTATCATTGATATACTATTTTTTAATTGTTTATTTGTTTATGGAGGCAATGCACGTTTATCAACTGGAAACTGTATAACTGTAAAATGTGCTAAAATTAGCCAAAAATGCTATTTTTCATCTGTTGTCACTTGGCCAAATGTTAAAAGGTCACCCTAGAAATAGAGACAAAGCATCAGAGACAATATTTTTTAGTTTATATTTTGAATAGGATTTAAAAAAAAAAAAATGTAATTACATTTTGTATGTTTTTTGATGTATTTAATGCTAGGGTTTTCTTGTTTTTTTTTAGCCTTTTTAAAATGCCTTTAAGTTTTAAGTTTAATTTTTACATTTTTAGTAATAGGAAATGTTGCCTTGACAACTAGCTGAAATAAAATAATTGTAAGCTTTTTATATTTTATTTAGGTAGTGTTTATTCGGTAACACTTTGCAATAACTACACATTATAAATGATTAGTCAAGCATTAGTAAATACTAATTTCATCCTTTATAAACCATTATTCCAACATTACTATGCATTAGTAAACAGTTTACAAGTGCATCTATAAATGCCTTGTTCTTGAGCATATATATAATGTTTAATAATTGTATTTTTATACTTTTTTAATAATCAGTGTATAATAAAACTAATAATAAAAATAATAATATTTTCTAAATTAATATGTTATTTACAAACCAGTTATTTAGGAGTTGTCAGAATTTAATAATCCAATTAGAAAGTCTAAGTAAATGATTAATAAATTATTTACATGAATAAATCTTATTATATAGACACATGATAATAGTTGTTCAGTGTGTTAATAACTGCTTAATTAACATATATTCCTGCTGTAATTCATGATTAAATCAGGTAGTTATAAAGCATTTAGTAGTTGCCAGACATCTGTTTTATGAGCTTATCTAAAGTGAGGACTATTTATACCTTGTAAAGCATTTATAAAGCAGATGTAAAGGCTAATTTATATTCTAAACAGCAAGTTAAACAAACAAAACACACAGGGATACAGAAGACAGACATGTTTTCAAGATGTAAAAATGTATTTGTACATTTGATAAATGAAAAACAAACCTTCAGTTTCATAGAAAAAAAAATTTAAGTGTACAGTTGTATAGTTTTATATATTTTTTGCATCTTGAAATGACTAGTTCTGGATCCCTCTGTGTTGTTTATTTTTTTTCTTTTAGAAAGATAACAGACCATCTCCTTTGTACATTTAGATATGCTTATAAATCATGAACAAGGCATTTATAGCTGTATTTATAAACTGCCTACTAATGACTATTATTGTTGGAACAATGCTTTATGGCGGGTGAACTGACTATTTACTAATGCTTAACTAATGATTCATAGCGTTTAGTTATTATGGTGTTACCCATAACGGTTATTCTGCCCCTACTAAGATGGCTGCTGAAGTGCTGTAGCCTGAATAGCTCGGCAGATAGCTAACAGGTTCCTTCAAGAAAGACTCAGATGCCTTGTTTCGATAAAATTTACTTGAAGGAAGCACTGTAAAACTGAACATACAAATAAAGAAAATGTCAAAAAAATGTTACATTTGGATTTAACATGTTGCTTTATATCAGATAATCAAAAAAATCAGCTTACAACTTTAACCTTTGTATAAGTATTTAGTGATCAGACACCTGTACCACAGAGTCCTATTTCCTCTCTTCGAGCTGTTTTCCTCTAGGAGTGCAACATCAGATGTTTGACTAGACTGAGATTCTCTGGTAAAACACGCTTTTATTTTTCTTGGAAAGCAGCAGCAAACACTTATATCAGGTATTATGTAGAGGTTTGACTGGTTGAACAGAATCTGTTTTCAGAATTGACTCGGTGTCTGGTCAGTGTTTTCAATATTGTGTCTTTGGCCTTCATTATGTATATTTCAATTATACTGTGCTTTAAATAAAATACAAAAAATATATATATATATTTTTTTTTTTTTTCGCACTTTTCCTCACATTCATTGTAACCTAACTTCATCGTGTTCATCATTGTGAAGTAAATATTCTTGCCTAATACACTGGTTACTCTCAGTAGTGTGCATTAGTATTCAGTATGAGTTAAATGGCCTTATTTCAGCTAGGTTTTTTTCTCAAAACTTACTAACCACGCATAATATTTTTTTCCTAAAAAATGTAAACATGTAAATTCATTTTGGTCACATATTATTGTAGAGCAGTTTGTGCTGATTACAAGAAAAATACAGGTTGGTCAATAATATGTTCTAAGTAGCTAAAAAAAGCTCAAATATCAGAGCATGTCAAAACATCTCAAGGGCCCCAAAATCACCTCAGACCTCAGAGGGTTAATCGGAGTGGTACTCTCCTTCCTTCAGAAGTTGGAACGGAGGCTGTCCACTTCCATATCTTGTTCCACAGTTTCTTACCACTGTGTTCCCCTTACTCTAGTAAGATCTTTTCCACACAGGATACCCTGATCTCTGGCCCTCAGGGCGTTAATATGGTTATGTTTGAGCCTCCATTTGGCCTGACCTGCTGTTGTGGTCACAGCCTATCAGCATTTGAGCCTCCAACGTGACGCAGTCCGGGTTGTGGCATTTTCCATAGGGACCCCATGAAGTCAGTCAATGACATAACATCACAGTGACTGGCTGAAAGGGAACGTCTTGGTTACGTCCTTCCTGCCACAAAGTCGGACTGCGCTTGTGAGTCGGTTACACGCTGCCATTTTATGTACCCGTATGTACGGGGGAGTGGCTTGGCATGCAAAAGCCACTGGCCAATTCCCATTTGGTGTTTTCTCCAAAGATCAGAGTCGATTGGGCTTATAGTGACTGACTGAAAAGGAGTCATATTTTCTTTACCGTTTGTGAGTCTTGAAATGCCTCAACCACACAGAGGCACAATGTACCATTCTCGCTTTAAATACTTTGGTGACTTAATAATACTGTTGGTAACACTTTAGTGTCCAGATCTCACTATTAACTAGCTAGTAATTAGCATGAATAAAACTGGTATATTGGCTGCTTATTATTACTTCAAATAATTTTTTTAACTTTGCAATTACTTTACTAAGTATTAATGAGCAGTAATTAGGAGTATATTGAGGCAAGTCATAGTTAATAATTAATGTCATAACAAATGTCAGTAGTGGATCATTCATGAATTCCTACAACCTTACATTCAATACAAAGTGTAATATAGAAGACAGTGTGCTAAAAAGAGGCTTTCATTTGTCTTTAATAATAATAAAAAAAGATCTGGCAACCGTCATTCCTCCACATCACTGATGCATTTAAATACAGCATCAAAAGCTTAGTTCATTCCGCTTATGTACACGCTACCTTAATTTTTGGAAGCAGAATACTGTTATCACTCCCGTAAACTACTGAAATGTATGTGTACAGAACTGAATTAAGTACTAAAAGGTGAAATGACAACCGAATTTAGCTGCATTGTGTGCATGGTCCTTGTGCCATTAGAGTGATGTGAAAACTGTGAAAGTCTTTGAGTTGTTCTCACTGCTGTATGCTCTTACACACTTCCGTTTATGACAAACATTGCAGTGTCAGAGATGTAGAGGGAGCTTTTTTACTGAAAAGTTCAAAGAGAGAACTTTTAAGTGTGGAAGTCTGAGTTTGGCGGGGGAATGTCAAGAGTGTCTGGAGTCACACAGCATGATCGAAGGAAAAGAGTGGAGCCCTGCGGTTTGTAAACAAATAGCCCGTATGTCTCACGCAGTCAGTCTCTTATCCCTACAGCTTTTGCTTCTTTGAGATTGAGCACTTTATTTTTCCACAAAATGAAAACCTCTGTCACAAACCTGATGCATGAAACAGGAACTAGTTGCAACATAATTACTGGTTTAGAATTTCACAGGGTTCTTATAGTATCTGTGTTCCACAACCTCCAAATGGATTATTAATCATCAGTGTGTCTGACAGTGTCTGAAGATTTTTTGGCAATGGTAAGACATGGATACTGTCATTTTAACAAGCCATTAGAGACTCCTTTAGGGCCATTAGAGTTAAACGTCTGGGTTATTTTTTCTCAAGATCATATAGACAGCACAAAATCTAATCTCATCACTCAACACACAATAAGTGCAATGTATCAAATGATTAATTTATATGTAAATACATAGTAATTAAGGCCACCTAATATAAAGTCGGACTGTGTGGTTTCAGTTGTTCCTGTTTCAGTTGAATCATGATTGGTTTGTGAAAGGTTTTGGTGCACAGATTTAAGGTACTGTAAGCATTTATGAATGTGAATGCTTAATGAAGGAGACCCATTGCTTTTAAATTTAAGTTCAAGTTTATAGTCTTGTTATGTAATTTCGTGTTAAGTCCTGTTTGTGGTATTGTTTCATGGTCTTTCATGTTATCTCACATCCCAAAATACTTGGTTTCTTAACATTTTCTTTTCTCACACTGCAGTACCTCACTCAGCTGTGCTATCAAAAGTTTGAGTGATGTTGCTTTGGCATGCAAACACTTCTCCCTGAGGGAAACACTGTACTGATGTGTACAATATTTCTTGTTGCTTTTCACATTTGTGTTTCAACTGTTTCGACAGGGCATATATAGTGTCAAACATATTGGGATGAGAGAGTTACGTGTAAAATGTTTTTCTCTACAGATTACAGAATACATACTGCATAGCAGGAGTTGTCAAAGTTTAAATTTAATGGACCAAATCTGAATTCTTATCAGCATTAAAAGCTATAAAATGCTTGGTAATACAAAACTTGTTTCAAGTAAATAAGCTTATAAACAATTCAACATTATATATGCTAATTATCCTATCCTTAGTTTTCATTTACGTGACTGGTTCGAAGAGCTGGAGGGCAAAACATCCATAGAACTGCAGCACAAGTGTTTAAATTTTTCATCAACACTACAAATATTTAGATAACCTCTCAAAACAATAAAACAAACGTATGTGAACAAAGTTTTGGCAATTTGCAATCCATAGCCCCTGCAGCATTATTTCAATCAACCTAACCTGTCCGACGAAACATTGTCGAAACACTTAAAGTGCCTTAATACGTTTAAAATAGTAATATTAAAATATAAAATTGAGTAATCTCTGTATTAATGATATGTAGATTACAAGGCAAAGCAGATGAGGCCAAATTATATGAACGCAATCATATAATGATCATATTATAATGGTTCAGTGTTTTCCTTATAATGGTTTTCTATGGGAAACCACTTAACATGAAACATTGCACAATTTGGTTATATTCTGGCTTGCCTGTACAAAATATACATCATCAATAAGGTGTTTACTGAATTTCACCTTTTAATATCTGCATTTTACTACTTAGTACAAACTGCGTAAAAATAACTTGCTGTCAGTAAAACAAAGCTTTGTTTAACCGAAAGGGAGGGGTTCTTATAAGGGTGTGACATCATAGGAAAACTATCAGATTATCAAGTCATATTTGAACAGTAAAAACAGAAACAATGTATTTAATGTATTTTAAACAATTCTCTTCTCACCAAGCCTGCACTTATTTAATCCAACCAACACACAGCAACAGCAGTAATATTTAAAATAACTGCTAAAAATTAAGGTTTGAAATCACAGGAATTACATTTTAAAATTACATTTTTTTATATATATATTCAATTAAAAATCTTTTCAAAAACTTTCTCATGGTAAGAAATTAGTATTAAATTCGGTATAAAACTATATAATTACCTGACATTTATTAGCATTTATTGCATACATTGTGGACTTTATAATCTTTTTACTTGTCACACGCCGCATTTGTGATTGAAGAAACAACAAGCACTAACATTACCTAACATTACATCACCTTCAATGCTTTAAACTCATGCTTGAATAGTAAATAGCAGATTTACAAGAAAACATAACTTGCTTAAAGATTGTGAGTCAGTGTTACAATACCAGCTGACGTGAGCTCGCGCTCTTGCTTCCACACGGGCAGGCAGGACTCGGAGGCAGAAGTGCAATCAAACTTGGACATTTAATAAATGAAAACAGAAAACGCAACGAGCGATGCAGAGACACACGAGCTGACATGAAACGTCAACAACAGACACTGAACATTCCAAAAGATACGGTTTAAATACAAGCAATCACAATCAAAGGATAATGGGGAACACCTGGACACACTATTGACAGATGCGGTGTTACAAACGAGGCAGAGACATGAGGAAATGGGTATGTAAACAAACAAAGAGCACATGGACCAGAAAACATTAACACAGGCATGAGACACAGGACAGGTGTTACACAGCCCCCACTCTAAGGAGCGGCTTCCAGACGCTAGACACAAAAGACAAAAAAAAAAGTCCTGAAGGCAGAGCAGAGGGCAGAAAAGCCCACCTGGACTCGGTGGGCGACGTAGGTGCACTCCTGAGCCGACCAAACAGTTAATTCGCCTTCAGAGGTGGACCAGGCGGCGGAGCAGCCCACCTGGGCCTACTAGGCAAAGGTGATGCTCCCCTGAGCCGATCAAACAGTCCCAGTGTCCACCAAGGCGGAGCTGGTGGCGGAGCATCCCACTTGGGTGGGATCAATGGAGGCAACGCCCTCCAGGGCGGGGCAGATGGCGGGGATGACCATGCCCTCCAGGGCGGAGCAGGCAGTGGAGAAGCCCACCGGGGCGGAGCATGCGGTGGAGACATCCTCCTGGGCAGAGCAGGCAGCAGAGACATCCTCCTGGGCGGAGCAGGCAGTGGAGACATCCTCTTGGGCGGAGCAGGCGGTGGAGACAACCATCGGAGCAGACAAGACGGCGGGAGCACCCTCCAGAGCAGAGCCCTGTCGGCGGGAATGCTCTCCGTGACATCACAGTCTTCCTCCAGGGTGGTCCAGATGGCGGGGAAGCACACTTAGGCTGACCAAACCACAACCATGCCCTCCAGGGCCGACCAAACAGTTCGAGAGCCCTCCGGGGCGGAGCAGACAACTGCAGTACCCTCTGAGGCAGAACCATCAGCGACAATGTTCTCCTAGACCCAACAGTCCATAACAATGCCCTCCTGGGCCGAACAGGCAACCATAATGCCCTCCTGGGCCGAACAGTCCATAGTAATGCCCTCCTGGGCTGAACAGTACTTAATAGTATCCTCCAGGGCAGAACAGACCATGAAAGCGCCCTCTTGGCTCCAACAGTCAGTGATAGCGCCCTTCTAGACCGACCCGACTGTGACAAAGCCCTCTCAGCCTGACCGAACAGCGACTCAGAGGCCTCCATGGGCTGTGAAGCCACCAATGGGATCTCTGGAGATTCTACGGCCGTGAACGACATCTCTAGAGATTGTGCAGCCATCGGCGGACCCGAAGGATAATAGGGAACACCTGGACACACACGGCTGGCAGGGAGTGAACAGTAATGACAGAGGCAGAGTTACAAATGAGGCAGAGACATGAGGAAACGGGTATGTAAACAAACAAAGAGCACATGGACCAGAAAACATAAACACAGGCATAAGACACAGGACAGGTGTTACAGTCAGAAGCACCAGACTGTCCTTGCAGAGGAACAATACAGCATCTACTAAACATGTCTTCTGCAGCAACACTACATCAAGAATAATAGTTCTGTCTTTCTTTGTCTAAACATTTGGCCTGTGTTTGAAAAATAAACCCACTCTGTAACGTAAAAAAGTGTGGGCGTGTTTAAAGGTTTTTTTTTTTGCTGTGAGGACAAGTCGTAACTTTTATAAAAAATATCTCTTTGATCCTTAAATTTTAATCGGTGCAACTTTAGGGATCTTATCTATGCACCCTTAAAATTAATCTTGCTGCCTAAAAACATTTTTCAGCTATCATCAGCCACAACAATAAAATCACCTTTGTAAAATTGTGCTGCCAAAACTCCACAACTTCACAAGACCTTTGAATATATCCTTTGGTTTCTGGTACCAACACATTAGTAGCAAATCCTTTGAGTCCTTTAAGTTGTGAGGTGAGGCCTGTATGGACAGAATTTGTCAGTCCAACACATCCTATATATGCTCAGTGACTGAAATTTGTCAGGTTTGTAGGCCAAGGCAACACCGTAACCTCTTTGTAATATTCCCCAATCCACTCCTAAACATTTTTTGCAGTATGCACAAAAGTCAGAAAGATACAGTAGGTGGCACATGTTAAAGTAACATTCAAATAAATGCCAATAACTATGTATTCCAGGCAGGACATTGCCCACACCATAACACTGCCTCCTTCTCCAGCTCTTCTTCTGCTAAACAGGCTATCACTTAATATAAAAGAAAACATAATAAAAACAACAATATTTAAATGTAAACTTATTTTATTATCGTAAAAATACTCAGGACTACTTAGTCCTGAACGCAGTCAGCCTATATTTCCTCATTGAATTCATGTCTCATCTGCCGTAGAGTGTCTCACTCTTGTTAATGTTATTCTTCCTTAAAGTTGTTCCAAAGGGGAAAAAATCTATGCTTTGATAAAGATTTTTATACATTTTTGATGTAAGCATATAGTTATTTTTTGTTGGAAAGTTCAGTTAGTGGAGTTAATGAGGAAACCCCACAGATTCATGTTTAGTTAACTAGTGCTCTTTGAAATTTTTAGTTTCATTTGTAGCTGAGGGACATTCACTGAGTTCCAAATAAACTCACCAAGACATAAACCAGACTGTTTACAGCATGACTGAAAAACTAAGAATGTGCTGTATGCATCACGTAACAGCTTCTCATACTAATAATGAATGTTTCTCTTTTTCTATCTATCTATCTATCTATCTATCTATCTATCTATCTATCTATCTATCTATCTATCTATCTATCTATCTATCTATCATCTTCTGTATATTCATCAATAAATTAATAATAAAAAATTATTAACATTAAATAAGATAAAAATAATATAATTATTTAACATGACTGTTTTCCACATTTCCACCTTTCCTTAGATCATTGAGGTGCTGCTGGTGGTGTAAGTCTCAGAAAGCAAAGTTTAGGTTCTTCTCATTTAAACTAACAAAAAACAATAATCAAAGACAAAAAAAGACCATGAGCTAAAATTAACCCAAGAACTATGACTAACTACAATTACAGCTTTAAAAAAACTAAAAGTAACTTTAAAGCAAACAAAAGCGCAAATACACACAAAAACAAACAGGGAAACAAGACTGATTAAAAAAAAAAACACTTGGAAACACTAATCATCAACAGGAATAGGAAACATGAAACAAGAACTTCAAAGTAAAAAGAAATCATACACAGAACTACAAAATATGGACCAGAACTTCAAAACATGGAAAAAGGTTCCACAAAAATGCTACAGTTGGCGTTCTTGTATATGTTGTTGACAGCACAGAGGTCCGAGATGGAGAAGATAAAGATACTGAGAGGCAGCCTGTGGCATAATGGGTGGCAAACAAATGTATTTCCACAGAATGATTGACTGGTTTCTCATAGATTATATGGAAGAGCACAAGAGCATTTTTGAGAATCAGTTGTGTCAGCAGATATATTATAGAGGAAAAAGCCTGACAAGTGAAGTAAGAACTGAGGGGTGAAAGAAGTATGTGAGAAGAGATGGAAATCTCTCTTCTGACTGTAACTGTGGATGAGTGGGAGGAACGGGGGGAAAAAAGTGAATGGAAATGTGAAGAGGTTTACCAGAGATTGTTATGGAAGGGGGTCTGAGGCAGTTTCCTGTAAACATGAAGCTGAGTTCATTTCACACCAGTGAGTAACTGGGGATCATGAGACAGGAGATGGTGAAGTAGCCTAAACATGGTCAGGTAGGCGTGCTGAGTTTTCCAAGAAGGAAGAGTGAGTCGCTGTCTTTTTTTAAGAAAGAAAAGAAAGTGTCCAGTTGATTGTGGTATGTGCCCATAGGAGGCGGTCGATAACCACCAGATGGTGAAAATGTCCAGTTTTCAGGCTAAAGTATGAAGTACAAATATGATTGCATGTGTGTGCTTATGTATATAGTTTAAAAGCAGCCGATTCTGATGTTATCACGCAATTTCACACGATTTGAATGGGCCGTTATCAGGCGTTATCAACCCATTCATATGGGTCAGTAGGGGCCTGCTGCACCTACTAGTAAAACGTAAAATGAAATTAATTATTCTAGCGATTAGATTGTGTTTATTTACTGTCTACACCTACCCCAACCCTAACACCTACCCTTTAACATGATAGAAAAACAGAATTATTGACGTAAAGTGTTAGAAAAAAAAAATGTTCGATTGATGTGCGCATACCCAGTAGTCCTATAGATGATAACAGCCTTCTAAGCCTACCAGTAGGTGCAAAAAAGTTTTTTTTTGTTGAAATCTATCTATCTATTTAATCTATCTATTTTATCTAATGAAGTCTGTCTGTCTGTCTTACATGACTTTTTAAAGATTTGTCAAACCAACATCAAAATTTGTGTTGAGCTTTAATTTTTCTAGTTTTATAATAAAACATCTATTTTTGGCATGTTCTTTTGACATTTGTCGTTTCTATTAGATGAATCAGTCTTACTGATAAAGCAGACTCATATATGGTCATTCTCTTGATGAGAAAATGAGGAGATATTCTCCACTGGGAGCTGACAGCAGGCACTGGGTCTTAGGAAATCCTATGCCATCCACGTGACATTACCTCATACTCATGATGATGAAAGCAGCTGTGTGTCTATCTGAAAAAAAAACACCAACTGAAGAAAACTATTAAAATTGGTGTCACTTCTTGGATATTTTCTAAATGGTTTTCATTAAACAAGAGCTGTAAACATGAGAATGTCATCTTGTGAATTATTAAAGGTTGATGATGATTAAAACATTACTATCATGACTTCCACTCCATTATCAGAATGTCAAATAGTTTAAAAATCCAAAAGACTGCTGAAAGAGTCTGGGTTTTTTTAATTAAAGGGTTTATTTTTTTAATAAACTACACACAAATATCAATTTTGTCTGTGTGTCACACTGTGAATTTTAGTTATAGATTTCAATAAAACCCCGCTCTGGGTTACACAAATGCAGGGTCAAAAGAAACCATGCTAGAAACCATGTTGGTCCATGCAGGGTTCTATTTAAGCCAAAATCTTCCTATTGCTCTTTCACAGTAACTGCAAATCTGCAAAAAGCAATGAAAACCAATCACAACGCAATGAAATTAGTTAACCTGGTCTCGTAAGAATAGGTATCTCTGTGCACTTTTTGTGCAACACCATTTTAATGTGCGGCAGTTCAGATTTAAAATATCTGTGAACTGTTGAAAATATGCCCTACACCAAATCCAATATTAAACCTACCCGATAGTGTTAACTATAGTGTTAATGCAAAATTGATATAAAAATGCGTTTGTTGATGCAACCGTGCCATTTTAACTTCCTTTTTTTGACAGTGTGTGGAGCCTCTTAAGTACATCCCGAACAAACATACCGTCAATGAAAACCCATTGATATGAAGCTGGATGTGTGATGCTGACGTTCAAAAGCATCAGTTTTCAAATATCCCATCATAATAATAAGGCATTGTGACGAAGCAGATTCAGGCTCAGACATGTTAAGATCCATGCGCATACTTTTAATAACAATAATCAGAGTCGTACAGGCAGAGTTCAAATGATAGAGCAGGCAAATGGTCGAGATATCAGGCAAACAATCATAAACAAGGTCCAGGCAATAGGTCAAGATAACAGGCAGAGAATCGTAACGAATAGGCAGTCCAAGGTCAAAAACAGATAATCCAAAACAGTCAGAAAAACGTGTCGGCCGGGGCAAGACAAAAGTTCGCGAATTACCAAACACATAGGAAGTCTTTTTATACTGCGGCTAAACGGCAACACCTGGCACGGAAGTGACAGGGTGTTTCCGAGAATGGGGTCCGGGTGGAAAATAGTACTCTGGAGATGGTTCCCGCTGATGGCGGTTAGAGAGAGCCACAGAGGTCGCCGTTACAGGTACAATAGGCAATGTATGTATTGGCATACCTCTGAGTACTTTGTTTGGCAGACTGATAAGTTAATTTATTCACATTTTAATATGTGGTCATAAAGCTGTTTAGATGGATGCCAAGGCCTTTTAGGGTCATTTGTACAGTCACAATAAAAAAATATAATAAAATAAAAATATTTAATAAAATAAAATAAATAAATAGAAATTATATACAGCCCAAACATGAGCACAGTTGGGGGTTGATGTTTAATACGGTAATTCTAAATAATCAAGTGATTATTGCTTTTAAAACTTTCTTTAAAATGTTTGATCAATGTCTGAAAATATGTGTACACCTTAAAATACTTTTTGTTGTTAAATATGGCACCACTGTGTATTGGTAAAAGAGAACTTTCCACACCACATAAGTGTCAGTATGACGGGTTGCCATCACATGACTAGCTGAATGCTATTTGTATAGTACTACATATCTTGTTCTGTCTCCCTCTGCTTTTGGGTATTTTTGCTCAGAGAACAGATGTGTTATAAGTGACAAAATCTGCATAAAAATGGCATTGATAACTTGAAACTACATCAAACAAAGTTCAAGACAACTGATTTATTGTAACAAAACCTTTAAACATGCATTAAAAGATTTGCTTGTCGTAACTGGTTTAAAATGGTTACACAGCCCCATCAAGTTAGTGTAGAACTGGTTTTCTTGGACCAGCATGACCAACTTGGCCAGGTTAAAAGATCAGGAAGACATACTGTATTGGCTGTGTGTCTGTGTGACACAGTATCCTCAATGTCATCTGGTGGATTAAATGCTCTGAACTTCATGTTTTATCTTAAAGATGTGGCAGCTGTATCAGACATATTAAACAAAGGATAAACAGATGAATACGCACCATCCTGTTCTCTCTCTCTCACATTTGCACACACACAGCTCGACAGTGATGAATACTTCCAGCGGCTTCTCCCTGCGCGCACACATACTCTGGTTCTAATTTAAACAGATGACTCTTAAATTGAACTGTGAATTACAACAATACACCCTCAACCACTTCCTCTGCGTGTGGGTCTGACTTAAATGCCATCAGAGGGAAATTTCAATATGAATTACACCAGTGACAAACACGTTCATTTTAAATGTTGTCGTGGAGCATATATTCTCTTCCTAAGGTGGAATCTGTGTTTAAACAAGTCTCTGGGTTGCTGGGTAAAGCCAGACTGTGTCAAACAATCTCAGTGTTGCGTTTCAGACATTGGGATAGTACTGAGGTACGTGTAGCCAGTCTTCACTAGTGTGCATTGCAGCTCATACCAGCTTATAAAGGTGCTCAAAAATATCTATTTCACTTGCTACTGAAAAAAGACTTCATAAAAAATCTCTTGAATAGCTTTCCAAGATTTGATGCCACAAATCCAGAGATTAGTTCATCTTCAGAAGTGCTTATTGTAGCAGGCTGGAAACTTGTCATAGCTGGACTGATAAAAACTGGTACTAGAGCTGCATAACCCATAGTTTTTACTAGAGCTGGGCGGTATGACCAAAAATGTATATCACGGTATTTTTCAAAATTATATCGATGTCACGGTGTTTGACGGTATTATTTTTCCATGCATGACTAGATGACAACATGTACATATGATGGTTGTTTGATCAACGTCAGATTTTTTAAAGTATTTCCACACAATCGACAAGGCTCCTCTTTTTGAAAGAAGTTCCTCGTTGTCTGTGACATTAGGTGCGTTCGACTTCATGCGCCGCCGCAAGAAATCGGCAGCCGTCTTACAAAATGTATTCTGGTAAGATCATTTGTCCGAATTTGATCGGCGCTGCAGCCGCCTTTCGATCACCATGTGCAGCCGCCTCTCGATCAACATGTGCGGCCTCTTTACTCCTCCCGACTGCAATGGGCAGCTTTTGCCAGCCTGAGGACGCACCTATTTTCTTCGTCCATGCTGTTAACATGCTCAACACACACACTGGCCATGCTTCCACCGCTCTAATGCAGATGCATACAGCTTGTCAGCGGGACGATCCACTGCTTTTTGTTCCCAACGCTTTGTACGCATACACTCACCGGTATTGGGGTACAGTATATGAAAAATGAATATCATTTTTAAAAAATACACCAGTATTCGGTATGAAGCCCTAGTTTTTACTGACTTCCTTTGATGTAACTATGTAGCTACATGACTCTGAGTCTTGCTGCTTGCCATGTCCTGTCCAGATGCAACAAGGGATATGAGGCATCTCAAATTAATTAATGAATGAATTAAAAAAAAAAAATTCCCTAACCAACAATTGGGTAACTAACTATTATTATTTAAACCCAGTTGCTGGTTTCAGCTTGTTGGGTCATTTTATTGGGTTGCACTAATATTAATTACCAGGTGCTGGGTAGTTTTCCCTGTAACTTGCTGGGTCATTTTAATGTTTGATTTTTTTTTTATATCCAACTGCTGAGTTGAGTATCAACCACAATCCCCTGCTTTGAAAAAGTGTCCAAGCTTTTTCCTAAAGGGCCACTGCCTGCAGAGTTGCACTCCAAATTAAACGCACCTGAATCTAGAAACTTCCTGGCAAGTGTGTGGGAGCTGGTTGGAGCTAAACTTTGCAGGATGTTGGCCCACCAGAAGCAATATTGGACAGACCGGTGATAGAGGCTGCAGTCTTTAACAACCTTGTTTCCGTGTACATCTCCTATGCCGATTGACACTGGTTTGATTCCTGTTTGGAACACCGAACCATAGGTGGACCAGTTACATTTGGTGCCGTGACTCGTATTTTAAAAAGTCAGTGTAACGGATGTAATTTTCTCTATCTCCTCAAAAAGTAACAAGGTAAATCTTAATTTGCACCTCTATATGTGGGTGCAGTTAAAAGTGTGGATGATAAAATCTTCTTTAGGCAGCTCAAATTAGACTAATCAGGTTTTTGTTTTTTGGAATGGTGAAGCCTCATTCATCATTATTACTTATTTACACATTACTATAGAACGTACTATAGAACATATCAAGTCTCAAACATGTCCCACCATCTGTCAGGGATGAAGATCCTGCTTGTTATCACTTTTCAAAGATGTTAATTCACCTGCTAATGGTTTCACGCGTCGTCAGGTTCTCTGGCTGCAGTGTTGCCTCTTGAGGTCATCTCCGGTTTTGTTTCAAACATCGATGCTTACAGGAAGACAGAAGACTTTGCTCCTCAGCATCACTCTGTATTTAGAACCCCTGTCTGGATAAACAAAAAGAAAAGAACAAGAAAAAGAGAAAGGGAGAAGGGGGAGAAAGTGCACCGAAATTGAAAAGCTGAAAGAAAATGAGTTTTCAAACGTATTTCTGCCAGGGGAATGCAGCACGGCTGTTTGTGTCCCTCAGATGGTGAATTGTTGTGGAGGTGTTATAATCATTAGTCCAGATAGAGAGACAGCCGCGCTGTCTGTCTGCGGCAGGGAATGTAAGAGAGTACTGCAGATGTTCTCTGCATGAGGGAGACAGGTCTCTAAAGATAAGACGCAAACAAAAGTGCTCTAAATACTTGAAAGGTCCCAGGCTGAGAGAGATACTTATTCAGTACGATACTGTCTGAAGGCCAGAATGGCAGTGGAAAATCTGGACAATTGTGGCTTTCTATAAGTTTAAGTTTACGGACCTGCTGATTAAAAAAAATGGCTACTAGATGGTAGAATGTTTATTATTCCATGGTTATTATTTCTGTTCTCATTAGTGTGCTAATTATCATATATGGTGCATCTTATTAGTTTTGTCTCCCTAGAAGTTACTTTGGCTTGCTGCTTTATTGTTTAATAGTGGTGGGAAACCAAGCCTTTTAAAACCAAAGTAAATTATTTGCTCTGCCCAATTGTCTTTGAGAAGAATTGGCTAAAGTGGGTAATTCACTACATAATTGGGGAGATTTTGGGCCTCATTTCTCCCTTTGCTGATGATACTACACATTATCTAAAATATTTTCCTGTGGTATGGGTGTGTTGAGAATGATTGCATCTGCTCAGATGTGGCCACACAGATTTCAAATTGTACGAAAATGTTGAATGTTTACAATGAAAAATGAATGAATGAATGAATGACGCATTTATATAGCGCTTTTACTGTGTATGGCCATGATGATTTACAATCATGTGGGGGGGTCTCTCCTCAACCACCACCAGTGTGTAGCATCCACCTGGATGATGCGACGGCTGCCACAGGACAACGGCG
>JAUCNO010000279.1:1658202-1670165 GCA_032353835.1 Enteromius viviparus | reverse complement strand
AATTGTGAACAAATTAACCATTAATTAATGCTTAACTAATGCATTATTCTGACCCCCTATTCTGAAGTGTTACCCATATGACTTTCTGAATGTGCATATCGGTACCGTTGCTGTTGGTACATGGTCTGTGGATTATAATGTAAAATGTAAGTAAATGTTACAGTTACCCTCAGTGTCCGTACTGCTAGTGTGTGCTTTAAGTTGGTGTCTCACTGCAGTAGTTTATCAGCCAGCCAATGTATGACCCTCTCCTTCCTGCTATCTGGAAAATTCCGCTGAGACGCCTCTGTTTGCTCACTCCCAAATTGGCAAGTGGCTTAATTAGACTAATTAGTCAATTAGCTAACTGTAGCACGCGCATTCATCTGTTTAAATGACAGAATACTTCAGGCCTGTTTGGCTTTGAATAAAGGGCATACTGCAGATAATTATAATGTTAGTTTAACAACAGTCTGCTGTTACCTCTGAGAGGAGTTTGAAGACTTCATTAAGAGCCCACAAATGCACCGCTTAGGCGAACCATAGGTTGAAGACATATAAACATGCCTTGCGTGATCTGGGTTTCAAAACTTGATACTTTGGTTGTTATTTTAATGATTTAAGTGCATGGTTCAGGTGCACTTAGGGCATGTCTGAAGTTAGTTACAGATGGAAAAAATGGTCTCCGTTATAGGTTCATGGTCCAAAAGGGTTGTAGCTATTTTCATGATGAATATTAAGTGTGTTTTGGAAGTACCCTTAATTAAAAAATACTGTGGCACTGACTTTAGACCAGGTTTTAGTTTTTTTTTTTTTAGAAAATCTGATTCATGGTGGAAATTACTTGACTTGACATTATCTTCACCATTGAAAAAAATTGGCAAGACTTGTGTTAGTTAGCAAAAGTAAAGTAGTTTAGAGCATTAAGGTAACTGAAATGTACAACCTTGTTCTTATATTTGGGTTTGGATCTGGACCTGCAGGTATCTAGTTTGCGCTTGGTTATGGAGGGTCTTGTCTTGACTCCAACCCTGGTGGTTACAGCACAGGCTATTATAGAATCAGATAAATGTGATGTCCCTTTGCTGTGTCCTGACCTGACCCTCACAGCTTACTAATGTTTATACAAGCATGACAATACATGTTTTTCAGCGATTCTTTCAGCTATTGTAATGTTGTTTTTATTATTATTATTATTTTTTTAAGAATAGCATCTGACTATAAAAACATTTTGTAACTTTTGCTTATAATAGTGTGAGGTGAGTACTGTAAGTGTCAACTATAACAACGAGTCCAAAAAGGAGTTGGATACTCAATACTCACTGGTCAGATTTCCATCACCCCTGACTGGTGGGATTAGGTTCCTTGTCTGTCCAGCTGCATCACTGTGATCGCTTAGATTTTGTTGTTGGTGTTTTGGGTGTTTTGATGTCCATAGATGTATTCGGGAATGCTGTGGGTATAGCTTTGTCATGTTTATTTATTGGGCATGATTGATGTGGAACTGGATGTAAGTGTATTTTGTGCACACTCTCACATATTTGCAAGACTACTACAGAATAACAGCCATTTATTTATACACGCGTTTACAAATTACACTCAAATATGAAAGAAAACAGATTCGGCATGTTTTAAATTCATGTGCATGGAGCAATCAGATTCAAAAGCAAGAAATGGAATTTTCAATAAAATTGATTAAAAAAAAGTTGTTTTTAGATTCCCTGAACAGATGGCCTCTGTTGCTTCCCTGAACACACAAATACATTTTGAGATTCCCGAGATCCCATATGTAGAAATTTCTCAAATCAATTAGTGCACATTAAATGTTTCTCCCATAATGTCACATTAACATGATAAACACCTGCTGAATAATAAACATTTAACAAATGATATGCCTTTCTTGTTGAAGTGCGCTGTGCTTGTGTGTGTGTGTTTGTGTGTGAATCCAGAGAAAGTTTAGGATGTATTTAACCTAAACCCTTTAATCTGATAATCCACTTTATTTTGATCCACTTGTTCAGTCAGACTCAGTTTCAACATGGCAATTAAGTCTCACACATTCTCTCTCTCCCACATGCACATACTCCCTTTGAGAGATGAAAATAATCTTATGCAACTGCATTAATGCATGTATGAGTGTGTCTTCGAGGGCCACTTTTTGCATGTTTAAGTGTTCTCTGTAATGAGCTCCTTGGCTTTTCCAATTGAATAATAAAGGTGCAAGAATTGACCTCAGGGTGAATATTATCAAAGTTTTTCTCAAGCATACTGATAATGTCTAACAGTTCCCTACCAATGTTTGGATTAAACTCATCTAGCCACTCATCTAGGTTCTTAAAGATCGGGCCATATTTATATTTCTGTTCAGTATGCATTTATTTGTTTATTAAGTAATTTAATCTAAAATATGAATAAAGTGAATAAATGCAAATGCAAAAAATTGTAAATTGTAACTTTTAATTAATCCGAGTATCTTTTGAGCAAACTTTAAACCAGTTCTAATATTTTGGTCTGTTTTTGAGAAATTGTATGGCTTTGGAATACTTGTAATAAACCGTACTGCTCAAATGGACTTTTTAACACTGATTTTTGTCTTACTGTTGCCATTTGCAATTTTAAAGCTTGACCTACCAAAGACTTTGCCCTTTTGGACTTTATAGAAGAATGAAAATAATTTTGGTTGCAAAGAGGCCATTTTACTGTAATTTAGAATTAGCACCTGCATTAGCTGTTTTTAACTCTATTCGCCTACTCAATTATTTAATCACTTAGAAGGTCTCTATAGAAATGAATGGAGATTCTGACTACATATAATGGCTTTTAACACTTCATGGAATATAGTTTTTCT
The DNA here is from genome assembly GCA_032353835.1 of Enteromius viviparus. Lineage (NCBI taxonomy): Eukaryota > Metazoa > Chordata > Actinopteri > Cypriniformes > Cyprinidae > Enteromius > Enteromius viviparus. The sequence goes on along the minus strand of JAUCNO010000279.1, from coordinate 1,667,338 downwards.
CAAATAGTGAATTTGAAAAGAGAAAATTCATACCTGTTGGAAAGACAATCACTCCAAAGCTTTATTGAGTTGATTTAAATTGAAGAAAATTTCCCCAGGAAAAAACTCTCCATTGAGCGGTCCTGCTCTCTCAAATGTAAATGCTTTTTTGATTGACAGCTAAATGAGTGGCCTCGTTAAACAGTTTATTTCTTAGAGCTTGGAGCAATTATTTCAGCGGTTGCGGCCTTAGGTTCTGTTTGGCAGTGTGTTCTCATCTCATTTAAAAGCTAGTTTAAACAGTGCCAGGTGTTGTGGAGACTTACCTTAGAGGAATTTGTGTTGATGATGAAGGAAGTGATTTATTTGGCTGCTGAATGATATGATAGTGTGGGTCACATTGATGGCCTTAAGGCTCTTAATGAAATAATTTACCTGAAAATGAAATTTGTGTTCTATATTCAACCTCATGTTGTTCCTAACCTGCATAATTTTATTTCTTCAGTTCACACCTTTCATTGATTTTGAAAAGTTTCATTAAAAAAGATTTAACAGTGTTATTAAATTATTAATATTATAAAGATAGACATCCATGCATATATTTGTCTAATCTATTTATTTATACACACTGAAAACAAAACTGGTGTGGAAAAATTTTCCCTCTGAAATGTAGTAAATTTTGGCCAGGTTTAGGTGTCTGGTTCAACTCTGGTTTGAGGAGGCAGGCTTTCAATAAATAAAGATCCTGTTTAAAAAAAATAAAGAAAAGGGAGTGCTGCCTGGTGGCTAAAGATCTGGACTGGTAACAAAAGGTTGTTCGTTTGAACTCTTCAAGAAGCAAGCCTATACACTATCACCATTGTGCCCTCGAACTGCTTGGTTAACCTCTGGTCGATCTAGTTCCAGTAACTTAAAATGGTGACGACATATGCTCCCTCGCTCTCACTCCAGGATTTAATGCTGTATGCTGTAAACGCACCATCCATCACGCCTTTGGTGTACAGTATGGTTTGTGTTCCTGTTTGGTTGCGCAGAACACATGGAAGCTAAATGGAACCCTGGGTAATCTTTCTTCATGCTTTCTCCCATTTTGGAGAGTATCCACTGGACACAAATTACGGATGCTCCTCTGTGTCAGCCGCAACACAAGACAAACACCGACACAGAAGAGGGTACTCAAATTGCGGAGAGCAATCCTTTAAGATAATTATGATACAACCCAAGAGCTTTTTGACCCTCCATAGATAGTAGAGCCCGTTTATCGCCGGCCGATATCGTTACAGTGTTATTACCAGGACCGTCTGTGTGTCGGAGTTGGACGTGCTTCATGTGTATCCTGCTTGTCTAAAGCTGACTGCCACACTACCTCAAGGTCTCGTGATCTTTCCCGCTGCGCTCCTCTCACACTGTAAATGGAGTGCAGTAAAGTTAGTTTTAGATTTGATATTCGCCTATGCTGCAAATGTACATCTCAGTACTAAACCAAGTACAAATTTCTGCTAATAGCGCCTAATTTCACATGCAAGCAGCGCGGTTGTCATTATCTAATGTGTAAGAGCAATAAAAACAGTTATTGAGAATTTAGCTGCATCAGAATACAGTATGGACACATTAGGCTATATGTCACCTAAACAGGTTTGTGTCAGTAAATATAAGTAAGATAATAATGTATACTTCTGAAGCAATTGCTATTCCGTGGTCTACAACATGAAAGAATAAAAGTGTCTGTTATGAATAAATGTAAATGTTAATGAAGTAGTTACAGTCTCTGCATTGTAAAAGGTAGGTTAGACTTGCGAGGAGTCAACATTTAGACATAGAGAAAAAGTATCAAATGTAGCTTGTGCATTAAAGCACTGGAAACAGTTTATCCAGCATGCTGTGTTTAACTGTCCAAAAACATGAATATCAGGCACTTCTATTGCAAAGCTTCTGTAATATTCTAATACTGTATCATTGTGTACTGTACACATTTGGCACTACAATATAGGGCTAATAATCCCCCTCTGGAGCTGGGTTTCATTGAGGTAAAGTGTGACACCATATCCATAGCCTACTGGACCTAAGTAATTTGGAATTACTCAAGGGTGAGTAAATGATGACAGATTCTTCATTTTTGGGTGCACTATTCCTTTAAAAGTGTGGTTTAGAACAGTGATAACCCAGGGTTAAATGCAGTGTGTAAAGCCCTAAGGTATTCTCTGGGCTCTGGACAATAACATTGCACTGTGTGTTGTACTGACCACACATCATCACCATATGCCTTGAGCAAAGGCCAAATTAAACGAAGGCGCTGTGTACAGTGAACTAATTATTAGAATAATATTGCAAACTGGGTAAAATTTTACAATTCATTTCTTTACATTCATTCATTTGTTAACACAAGTTAACTCAAACTAACAATGAAAAATAATTTACCACAATTTTTTTTCGATTCGTTATTCAATTCGTCATTTGATCAATTCGTTATTGAATTAAAAAATTGTGTCTGTAAATTTTTTTTTAAGGGAGCTGAATGTTAACAGAGATAAATAAATAAAGTCACAAAGTTGTAGATTCTTAGTTAATTGTAATGCATTAACTACTGTTAACTAATGGGAACTTATTGGAAAGTGTAAGAAATAACCGTAATTGTAGTGTTGTTTTTCTTAATAAACTGGAAAAGGTAATTTCACAGTGCTCCTAAAATTTCACAGTACAGCATATTGTTTTCTTTTTAGGTGTATATTGTCCCCAAAGCACTAAATTAACTCGTTCCCGCCAGCTTTTACTGCCAGCCACCACCACCAGCATTTTTGATGATTTTCACCCATGTTTGACGACCTACAGAATACTTTCTGCTATGCGTGTGTGAACATATTATATATCAAAATAAAGAACCAAGTCTCTGCTTTCAAACAAAACATTTTTATTCTATCTTCATGTGTTCATGTTTTATCCTCACTTAAATGCAGATAGGTTTCAATGAAAATACATACAAACATTTTGGACAAAAAGCTGAGAACAGTAGTGCATTTTTATCAAATTACTGCATTTTCAAGCAAAATACTTCAGATGTCATATTCTTTCACCTGTAAATAATTATGTGAATTGCTGAAATTGCATTTAGTAAACAGAACAAACAGACACACACATAGACATTTTAGAAATTTACTAATTACATACAACACATTGATTATATTAATCTCACCTAGAATACATTTGAACACAATTAAGTCACATGTTTTCTAATCAATTATTTTATACAATTTTATAGTGTGATTGATAGTTCTTATTCCAAAGTAGAATACAGTGCTTCAGATATTGTGTAACAGTGAAAGAACCAGACATCAACAGTATGCAAGTAGCACCATGGGGTGATGTGTTTCTGTTATTTTCCTTGGCTATATGTGGATTTTGTTACTTTGAAATTGTGACGAAGCAGATTCAGGCTCAGACATGTTAAGATCCATGCGCAGACTTTTAATAACAATAATCAGAGTCGTACAGGCAGAGTTCAAACACAAATAGCGAGGGCAACGTAGGTTAAGCAAAGACAGAGTGATAGAGCAGGCAAATGGTCAAGATAACAGGCAGAGAATCGTAACGAATAGGTAGTCCAAGGTCAAAAACAGATAATCCAAAACAGTCAGAAAAACGCTCAGAGTGTTGGCCGGGGCAAGACAAAACTTCTTGAATTACCAAACACATAGGAAGTCTTTTTATATGGCAACACCTGGCACGGAATTGACAGGGTGTTTCCGAGAACCCGGTCCGGGTGGAAACTAGTACTCTGGAGATGGTTCCCGCTGATGGCGGTTAGAGAGAGCCACAGAGGTCGCCGTTACAGGCATGACATATTCTTCAATTAATTGTGCGGAAATTACGCTTTATTAATCAAAACTCAAAACTGTAAATTTGTATAAAAAGGAATAGGAGAAGGAATAGGAATAAGAGAGGAATCTCTAAGATTTACGGCCTGTGTGTACTGCACACCTTATCTCCACCTTGCATTCCCTAGATCTACCACTGAGGTTCGGAAGCCCGCGTGCGGTACTTCCCCTCTTGTATGAGAGCGATCAGCTGCTATGACGTTTTTCTTCCCGAGGGGAGAAAAAGGCTTATGCGTGTTCCCCAATCTCAAAAGGGAAGGCTGTCTTTGAGGAGATAGTCTTCACTAGCGTTCCTCACCGTGCCAGATCCGCTCGCCCCGAGGCAGAGTTGTGCAGCCAGGTCGGTTTCAGAGAACAATGTGCAAATGAAGCTGCTGCCATAGAATATAATCATAAATCAAACCAATATATTAATTATATATTGTTAAAATAAAAATAAATTCCCTTCTTTGAATTGTGGAAAAGGAATATAAACACATTTCCTCTGAGATTGTCATTCAGTAAATTGTACTTCTTGGGAGCAGCTATATGAGACCACTCCAAAAATTGAGCTCATGCAGTACGCAAGTTACAGAAGGCAAAAAACTGAAAAAGTCTGTGCTGACCTCCTAATGTCAAGCAGCATGGTTTAGATTTTGAATGTGGAACTGAAAAATGCAAAAAGAGAAGGGGGAAAAGACAACGTTCTTAAGAGTTGATTGACTACTTGCCATGGCCTAGTTATTGACTTCCTATTACTCCCTCACTTATCTCACAGCTCCATCAGTGTTCCAAAGCAGACCAACAGCACAAAATGACCAATGCACACCAGTTTTATTTAGCAGAACCACACTGTAACATTTTCTATTTGGCATACAGCTGAGGAAAGCTTTTATGGGTAATTTTGTTATGATGCAGATTTATCAGTTGACTAACATATTATTATAGCCTACTTGATGACATATGGGCACCAGGGATAAACTTAAGTATCCTATAGTCATCCTCATGGGGAAATGCCTGGAATTCTAAGTTTTAACATTATTGAACAATGTGTTCGGCAACAATATTAGCTACTAAGACAGCATGACATCTTTCATGGGAAGTAAAAAAAAAAGTGAAGTACATTTTCCATGTTTGCAGTTGACCAATGAGCTACAAGTTTCTCACATTAATGTTGCAGGCCTCCCAAAAGGCATATAATGTCCAAATCAAACAAAGAAGATGTCTGCTGCTTAATAGCTTTGCATTTTCTTTTGCCTTATAAGGGTTATATCTAACCGAAGAATGTGTATTAAATTATGTATTGCACTGTATTGTGTTTTAGGGTTCAAGGAAATGTCTGTAAACTTACTGGATAATGCCCTAGCTGAAAATTACCAGTGCCTACAGTTTTGTTTCTTACACAAAAATTCATGTACAGGCAGTATATTATCTTAAAATGATCAGGGCTGTGTTTCCCAAAAGGGTCGTAAACCTAAGTTAATTGTAGGACCATTGTCATTGTTCTTTAATGACTTGGTATATTAACATTATATAAGTTAATGAAATTATGGTATTTAACTGTAAATTTAACTTGAACCCATAAAACCTATACCGTTGTTACAGTATTTTTATGGTCACATTCCGGCAAACATCAGCTGTCAGTTTTTTACAGTAAATTTTATGGATTTTTTTTTTTACAGTGTATGTTTCACTCACATTTTTAGCTTTAATTTCTTAGTTATTAGTTATGTTGTGTTTTCTGTTATTTATTTAGTTAATTCTGTCACTGGCTGGATTGTTCGCACTTACTGGCTAGCTGTTTGCTTCCCTTTCATTCTGGACAGCGACTGATCTCAGGTTCCCTGTCTGTCAGTCACTATGACGTTATGTCTTGACAACAGACTGGGTTTATTACTTGACCTGATTCGCTCTGATATAGACAAAACGGCAATGAAAATTCGCTAGTGAAATTTGCATGCTGAGCCACTCCCCACAAAGCGGGTATAAATAGGGCTGCAGGTGCATCTACTCATCAGATTTTGCTTCGGAGCCGAGAGCTGTCCATGTGCAGTTCTCTCCTGAATGCTGTGCTAAAGAAAGAACATTTCTTTAAGTGGAGGCTGTTCGGTGTGGCGTTACAATACAATCAACAGAATTCCTGTGTTCCAGCAATTCCCTTGGGCATTTCACAAAAGAGCAGTTTCTGACACCGTTGGCAGGGATCCAGCACGCTGAGGACGCTTTCGGGGATGAGACATGTTCTCATTGCGAGGAGATGTCCCTGCCAGTGCTGCGGTCTCACCTCTCTCTCCTCCAGGGAGGGGCAAGTGAGTTGTCCTCCTCAGTCGAGTTCGCCGCTCCCGGCGTTGACTTCTCTGCAAGGGGGGGTGCCGACATGAGGTCTGTGAGCTTCCCCACCAGGTGCGTCCTCGTGGCCCTCTAATACCTCTCGCAGGGATTGCCCAGTGCAGTTCACCGGCGATTTACCTGGACCGCCTCCGGGTGGCCCTCACATTTCGTTCGGTAGACCGTTGGATGATCGGATGTCGATCACAGCATCTGGGAATGGGTTTTCACCTGGTAAGGATGAAGATTCGGCCGGTCTTCCGCCTTCAGGCATTGCAGCCCAAGCCGAGTCCAACTCAGAGATGATTGCCATGCTCGCTCGGGCAGCCGAGAGCATCAGGCTGGAGGTGTCAAAGCCTCCCATCCCTGAGCGCTCTCGGCTGGTTGATTGGTTTCTGGGGTCTGGCCGTGGTTCACAGGAGGCTCCTTTTACAGCCAGGACCGTTTCGTCACCCTCCTCCATCCTCACTACCCTCGACGGTGGAGAAGCCAAGGGTTACAAGGGCATTTCCCAGGTTGAGCGCGCTGTGGCAGTGAACTTGTGCCCGCACAGCGCTGCCAACTGACGGACTCGCCCTTGTCTCCTGTCCGGCCCCTGTATAGCCACAGCAGTTCTGACTGCCAAAGCCAACAGTGCGGCCAGGCAGGCTGCTTCAGCCCTGCATGCCATGGCCATCCTGCGAACACTGCGACTGTGGCGTATATCAACCGGCAGGAGGGTATACAATCACGTCGCATGTACCAGCTCGCTCGCCATCTCCTTCTATGGAGCCAGCACCGGTTCAAATCCCTGCATGCTGTTCACATCCCGCGAGAGCTCAATCGTGCAGCCCATGGGCACTCACAACAGCTTACCTACCCGGTAGAGTGGCGTCTCCATCCCAAGACAGTTCAGCTCATCTGGAGTCAATTCGGGGAAGCACAAGTAGACCTGTTTGCCTCCCACGAGTCCTCCCACTGCCAGTGGTTTTATTCCCGCACCAAGGGGACCCTCGGCACGGATGCACAGGCACACAGCTGGCCGCAAGGCCTACAAAAGTACGCCTTCCCCCCCAGTGAGCCTTCTCGCACAGACACTGTGCAAGGTCAGGGACGACGAGAAACAGGTCATGCTGGTTGCGTCATACTGGCCCACCCGGACCTGGTTTAAGGAACTCATGCTCCTCGTGTAGATAGAATAGAAAACGATAAACTTTTCCTTTTCAAAGTGTAAAAAAAAAAATTTAATGGAGAAATTCACTCTAAAATTAAGATTAAAAAATTAAGACCCTTGAATTTAGTTTTAAGACAAATTAAGACATTTAAAGGCCTTATTTTAGAACAACGGAATTTAAGACTTTTTAAGGATCCGCGGGCACCCTGCTTTGAGCCGCTGGACTCAGTCGAGCTTAAATACCTGTCTCTTAAGACAACGCTCCTGACCACGCTCACTTCCATCAAGAGAATCGGGGACCTCCAAACATTTTCGGTAAGTGAAGAGTGCCTTGTATTCGGGCCTGCCTACTCTAACGTGGTCTTGAGACCCCGGCCTCGATACTTGCCAAAGGTTACCACCACGCCCTTCAGGGACCAGGTGGTGAACCTGCAAGCACTGCCCTCGGAAAAGGCGGATCCAGCCATGTCCCGTCAGAGCATTGCACAGAAGCTCTGAGCAGCTCTTTATCTGTTACGGAAGTCAGCAGAAAGGGAAGGCTGTCTCCAAACAGAGGTTGGTCCACTGGATAGTGGATGCCATCTTCTTGGCGTACCAGACCCAAGACGGGCCGTGTCCCCTGGGTGTGCGCACTCACTCCACTAGGGGTGTAGCGTCCTTGTGAAGGTTGAAATCCCTTTCATAGAGTTTAATCTATTCTCTAGCTCTGGAACGCACAGTTTGGCTCCCTCCAGTAGCAAAGGGCTACCGTTGATCCCTGCGGGTATCACCGTAAGCGAGATTCCACTGGAACATTGGGAAGGTTACGACCTTGCACAGCAATCGTCGATACGCTTACGCCTGTCAGAACTAACTGCAGTGCTGTTGGTTGTGACAGGGCTCTTGGCTGTGGCGCTTTCCATATGGACCCCAGTCTGTTGTCATGACATAACGTCATAGTGACTGACAGACAGGGAACATCTCGGTTACGTACGGTGAGCCCCGTTCCCTGATGGAGGGAACGGAGACGTTATGTCCCCCTGCCACAGCCTCGACCCACCGCTGGGGGCCCAGGGACCTGGCTCTACAAACACTTAATTTTTCATGTCTGATTGTGTAATCCAGATTACATGTAATTGGTTACTACCCATCACTGTACCTTCTTCTAAATCAGGCAGAAGCAATTTATATCATTGTCAAAACTAAATATATCAAACTCTGTTTAGATTCCCAGAGATACTGGGATATTATGGTGCCCTCATGCTTTTCCATGATTCACCCACGATGCCATGATTAAAGTCAAAGGAATTTTCCACAGACTTCCAGCTGGGTCAAACGGGCCATGGCATGACCACACAGTTTCTATTTTATCCCTATAGTTGAAAAGTTCCACAACGACAATCTGCTAAATGTGACATGAAATGGAAAGCGTCTATCATGTCTGTTGAACATTAACAGGTCATTGTAATTCAACTAGTTACATTCTATTTTCTGAAGAATGTAGTGTGCAGTGTTTGCCTGTGTTGAGGTTTTTGGTGTGTTGCTATGCAGCTATAGCAATAATAATGCTTGATCAGCACTAGTCATTATTTTTCCTCTGAAATGGGTTGGTAAGGCATGTTCTGATAACGCCTGGGTTTTTAGCTTAACATCATGTCTTAAAATATTTTGATTCATATTACAGTTTTTCTTGATTGCTAAAACACTATAACCAAGCTTTTAAACTAAAATTTCAAAATCATAATCTATTTTTCTGAAAGCACACCCAATTCCCTGAACTATAAACACTATTCCCTGCTTTGACACATGAGTCAAATTTGGTGAACTATTAGTGCAAAACTCTACA
>JAUCNO010000279.1:1631458-1657205 GCA_032353835.1 Enteromius viviparus | reverse complement strand
TAATTTCCATAATTCTTATTATTTCCATGAAAAGTTTCCAATATGGAATATTTCCAAAATTCCCAAGCTTAACTTACAATGGAAATTTAACGGAAACTTTCCGGAAATTTACCGGAAATTTTCCGCCCCTTTGCAACCCTACTTGCAAGCAAAACCAAAGTCCCTCAGCAGATGTAGACTGGTGGTGCTGGGGGAGGTGGAGGGTTTCAGAAGAAAATCTGATTTTCATTGGCTGCAGAAACAGCAGAGGTTAGCCAGTTTGTGACGTTTAGTAAAAGATGTGATTGTTTGCAGACTGCATGTACACAATGGACTAGAGTTTCACAAATGAACTAGATTTTTAGCCTAAAGACGTGTAACCCCACAATTATTCTGCAACTTAAACATACTATTATGGTATGTATAGTGTGGATGCATAAACCGTGCTGCAGTAATTGAAACAATGATTTGATAATCATCTTCTATGACATAATCTCCTGAATGACTAAACGTTTCCTATCAGGGTTTTAAAAGTATAATTACGCAATGTACTCTGCTTTTATTTTATGAGTTAGAATGAAAAAAAAGCAGTACAGTAGGTGAAATGATCAAAGTTAACTGCTTTCCTTTGAAACAGATGAAAGAGATGAGGAAGTATAGGTATAGAGGTATAGACCGTTTGTGGCAAATCCTTTAAAGGATTTTTTTTTTTCAGTTTAGGCTTAAGATGGAGGAAAACAGCCCACATAAAACAATCAGCGCTAATTGAGAGCACATGTATTCGAGGAAACACCATGAAAACAGGAGAGCCCTTGAGGGGCTTCACAGCTGCTAGAACAAGCCAAAAAACGGAGGATGTTGCTAAGTTCCTGATGAAAACTGCATGAATAAATAGTAATTGTGAAGCAGATGTGTATTAGACATTTTTTAGGGGCTTTCCTATAAACTCATGTTGCTTTGCTGGTTATAAAAAGACTTTTCAATTACTGATGAATCTTAACCATTCCTTGAATAAAAGATAGAAGAACATAGAAGAACTTTTCTGTCAGGATCACTATTGTCAGCATGACTTACAATTCTCCCAATTTTAGGTTGGGGGAATGGTTCTGTTCTGGGCAAACACTCCCTGCTCCTATCCATGCTAGGCTGTGTGGATGGGCAGAGACATCAGAATCAGGCAGAACAGAACCATAACCCCAATTTAAAACCTAGAGTCCTTTTTTTTTTAGTGTATGCAGAGGTCAGTAAAATGGAATTATGGTAAAGAAACACCCATGGTGGTTTGGATATATATATGGTGAACAAGTTTCTAAGTGAGAAGTCAGAAACAGGGTTATGTAATCCAGCATTCCAGACATTTGGCAGCTTGCCGCCTCTTTTAATTTTTTTCAGATCTCCTCTATGTTGCTTTGATCGAAAAGTCTTGATCAGATCAGAAGTATGTTTGAGGAGACCCTTCTCAAAATATCAAATAATGACTGTTTGCCTTTAATGTGTCAAATTAATCTCAGCACTAATGTCGATTTCTTACGATGATTACTTGTACAGTGTCAATGTAGCAGAACAAAACTTATCTTAATAATGGTCTTTGGCATTTACAACATCTGACCAAATCCACATATTTGTTTTCTTTGGAAATAGAAGTTCCACCACTGTATAGAGGTCAACGTAAATTTCCATAAATTAAACCCATAAAGAATAGCTTTGGCATTGTAAATCAAAGTATGGTTACACTTTATTTTGATAGTACACTTCAGACATAATAACTACGTCAACTAATTCTCATTGATTTGCAACTGCATCTCTACTAACTCTGAGCAGACTGTTAAGGTTATTAGAATAAGTTGACATATACTTGCACATTTTCTGATAATCAGTATGTTGTATGTTGTGGATCCATCAAAATAAATTGTTAGAAGAAATTAAGCAGAAAGTCTATTCATACTTAAATTACTGCTAGTTGACATGTAGCTCCAAAGTTACTTATTATCTAAATAAGTGTTAACCAATGTATTTAGGTAAACACCAGTTTATGCTATAATTTTTTTGGCAATGGCTATGGATTTTTCATACATAAAAAATTAACTGTTTGTGTGCATTTCGTATAATTTAATTTACTCTAAAATCACAATTCTGCATTCTGAATTTAGGAACTGAATGTAATTTTAAATTAAGTTTATGAGAGAACAAATGACAACACCAATTAAACATTTTCAGTAGTTTTATTGAAAAATGCCTCTTCTGATTCATAAATAAATAAGAACATAAGGCTGTGGAACAATATGCAATTCAGACATGAAGAAAACTATTCTATGTCCATAGACTTGCAACAAATTCCAACTGCATTTCAACTGATATCACTGGAAAAACAACTATATTCTGATTGTAAACGTCCTTACTAAATATACAACACAGGCATGCAATTCTTCTTTTGGTGTGAGCTGGTATACAACAGATAAATATTGGGTTTAGGATAACAAAACAAAAGCCAGGTCTAAGGGAACCGTTTTCTTTGAGAGAGAAAAAACATCAAAAACAATATGTTGCACTGCAGCAAGCACGTTTACACTCTGCAAACTTTCGATTGTGCAAGGATTCAGTTCGTAGTGTTTATTGGACATAGTACTGAACATGAGTTTGTTACAAATACAAAACGCAGTTATGTTACAAGCAAAGACACGTTGTGGAATCGTCGGTAAGCACATAGGTTTCTTACGAGAAAATGAGACTGTGCTAAATGTGCATATAAACAAGGCTTGATCTGGAGTTTAATGTAGTTTTTGACAGTACAGAAGATACACTTTCAATCTATGTTTCTATTCTTTGAGCTTCCTTTCTTGATAGCGATCTTTTTCCACGCTGGTTTCGTAAACCTGGTGACTGTGTCTCGATATCTTCCAAAGGCTGGGCTGGTATGGGCACTATGTAGGTGTCAGGTTCTGGCTGGTAGGGGCCTGCTTGGAAATATTATTTGGCCAGCTGAGCATGTGCTTTTGGGTTCCAACATGTCATTTTAACTCTTCATTCATACATTTAGTTAATACTAAACAAAAAAGTAATACAAAAAACTCCTATATTAACCAAAAACTAAACCCATTTGGCGGTTGTCAACAACCTTGCGTTGGATATGTCCCCCTTTAAACTATCACTAATCTAACATATGTGTATAAAAAGAATGCATTAGTGAACACTTGATGTGAGGTATCATACAATTAGAGAAATCACAATATCAAACAATGAAAGAAAACAAAAAACCCTAAATCTGTAAGGTTGCATATACTAAATGGCACACACTGCACTTTTAACCTGAGCGTTGCCTACATGTGTCATCAAGGATGAAAACCACAAATGAAAATGAAACGTCAGCAAGAAGCAAGTTATCAGGCACAAGCTTGATCACTGCTGTTAACCTGTTAACAATGCGTCATTGATTGAAATTTACAAGGCACAATTAGTTTATTTACAGTCACCTTAACCTTACAAAAAGTTACCACTGTGGAACACTGTTAACATAAACATTCTTTGTTAGTAGTTTCACATGCGTTCTCAGCAAAACGAAGCTCTTTCTTGCTGCTCTAGATGCAAATGGGCCAAGTGTACGTAACCATCACAGGCTCCACTATATAGTAGCGCTCAGCTGGTGTTAGTGTCAGTCCAGTCCTTTCTTTGGTTTGATTGGGGGGGGGGTTTAAGAGTTGGCCAGCAAATACTCAGCAATCATATCCATGGTGGTTATCCTTATTAGCTCAGAGCGAGTGCTAATCTCGCTGACACGGGATGTGCAAGGGATCAGGCAGTCTAGATAGCAAACTAAGCAAAACCTGAAATGGGTTAAAGATTGTGTTAGTTCATCTCAGTGGCAAAACGTCTACCGTCAAAAGTGTAAAACATACAACTATAAACATGCAATTCTTCATCGATTAGCTATATTGTTAAGCAAAGAGACAGCAATTATGATTAGCCGCTTGCTCTAGAGCTCTGTTCCCAATCCCGCTGAGCTGCCTAGCTAGACAGCATTAAGCTGCCTTAACTATAAGACCTTGATTTGATATTAGATAAAGATATTACCTTAACACATGAGGTCGGTCAAAACAGCCTTGAGGCTATCTGATCTAATCCTGAGTTTTTGTGATCTCTCATATTGTGCTACGTTAAATATCAAGGGTGGTTTTGTCTATTTGTAATGAGAGATTTGAGGACACATTAAAGGTCTTTTGCGTCGTAGGACAATATATTTCCATGAAATTCTATCAATTAGAAAAAAAATGCTATGCTATTACTCCTGACATCTTATAAAATGTATACAATAAATGTCAAACGATCCTAATATATATAACATTATATGATTACTTATAATCTTAGTTATTTAATGTTTGTTTGTATAAACCTTTCATGAAGACAAGATTTTATTATAGCCACAGTTTATGTTTAAGATGTTAGTCTACTGTATGTAAAAACAGTTGATATACTGTACAAAATGCCTCTTATGTGCACTCAGTTTAGTTTTGATAATACATAATTAAATAGTATATAAACTAAATTTCAGTGCAGAACTAATCATAGGTTACTTTAATTTAAAAAAATGTAAAAAAAACAATTTGAATTACTAGTTTTGCTATTAAGTTGGGATGCTTGGATCTGTTGGTCTAAAATTTGTATCGGCCAATTAAAGAAAGTGATTTTTATATTTGAAAATAAATAGCAATGGCATATAATAGTTTGGGATTAATCTTATTGTAACATACTAAATGAAAGAGTTCCCTGCATAGTTCACAGCATTAAGTGGCAGACATTTTTTCCCTTTATGAAATCCAAAATATTGGAAACCTTTGGGAATGTTCACTGTATTACCTAATATTTGTGTGTGCATTGTGTTGGTAGCTTAGCAACATGCTAACATCAAATTTCATTGGAATCATTAATGTTTGGTGTTTTTAAATTGTTTGAAGGTTCTGTTTCATTTAGAAGCCTAAACAAGACAACTCATTAGGTTCTGGGACAGAGCTCAAGATGATCGCTCAACCGCACTGTGCTTACCTGGGTAACCCTGTCCATTGTAAGGGATGCCTACACACTGTGAGGAGTCACAGTATCCTGTGGGTCCAGGTGGTCCACTGATTCCGGGGCCACCTTGCCGCCCTGGTGGGCCACGGGGCCCGGTTGATCCGGAGGGACCAGGGGGTCCTATCTGAGACTGCCCTGGTGGCCCTAAAAAAAAAAAAAAACAGGCAGAGGAGGTGTAAGAAAGCGTTCTTTATTCCGCCTCTAGGTTTTCACTGGATGTGGACGGGGAAATTGATTTCAAGCTCTGTAATTTAAATATTTTGACTGCTTAATTAAAAGGGAGAAGGGGTAATTCTACACCCCACCCCCCTAACCCTTCTCTGTCTAGACGGTATAAACCAAACTGGAATGCTGTCCCTCGGCTCTCACTCTGCACTCTGAAGTCAGCACATGTGTTGTCAATAAAGCCTCCGCAGAAAACACAAGTCAAACTACAAACAGTGAGTCACCGCAAGCTTCCTCCTACTGTACGTATATGAACGCTGTGTATTTCATTCACTGAGAGGTCTTGGCATTGTTTGCAATCGGGAGATGTTTCCACATCTTTATAGTTTTCTAGCTCCTGGAAATGCGTGGTTTGACATTAGCAGACTGGATAGTAATTAAATGCGTCCCCTGAAGAAAGTTGCAGAATTGTGTTTGTTGAATTGAGTGTTGCTGTAGTTGCCATGGTACTTCATTCAGACTCTGTGTTGTGCTGGGATGAGTGAATCAGGAGAGACTGTGCTGAGAACATGAAACAAGTCTGTACAAATTTTCTCTAATAATAACTGGATTACTTGGGCCTTGCGATCAGGGCTCAGCATGGAAACTACGACTTTGGCCAGCTTTGCTTCTTATGATAATGGAAGTGCCTTGTTTAATAAAAACAGTATTGTTTCCAGGTTTTTGTGTATCAGAAGGCCTGGGTGCAGATTGTTATAATTTTTGTGACAACTTCTGCATTGGTTTTTAACAGGCAAGGGGTTTCAAAGACTTATATTTATGAATATTCAGAAATAGCTCACAGATTATATTAAGGTCCAATTCTTGCTATAAACAAACCACTGAATAATACTATTGCATCAATAAACACCTAATTTGATGCAAGTTTAATAATTAGTAAGGTAGTTGTTCCGTTTAGGTATTGAGTAGGATTTGGGATGTAGAAAACGGTCACACAGAATATGTGCTTCTTAAGCATTAATAATTGGCATGCTAATAAGCAACTAGTTAGGAGTGAGAAGTAATGTCTGTACTAAAGTGTTACCCAGAAATACGATTAATTTAAGGGCTCTGTCAAATAAGAACAAAGCTAGAAATCAGTTGAGCTAAACAATAAACCTGAAATAATTTCACAAATCATGAACTGAATTAAACTAAACTTAACAATGAGACTATGAAATGTAAGTCATGTGCAAGTCATATGTAAGTAAGATTCATAATTACTAAGAAATGTAACACTTGCAACATTGTTATAGAGAAGCTGATTTGTATAAAGCGCAAAATAAATAAATGTGACTTGACTAGCAACAAATCACAGAAAAAAAGATGTGGCAATAGAACCAAGGAATGATAAACATAAGAAAATGTACCTGCTTCTGATTTCATTTATGTGTCCTGTTTAAAACTATTTTTTTTTTGTACTTCTGAGCAAGCATAAATGGTCAATATTAGTCTTATTAAATCAACTACCCACAGAAGTATTGAGATCATGGCATCATCATCATCATCTGAACTGAGCAGAAAGAGGATTTTGACTGTTGATTCAGGGTACAGCCAGCAGGTAATAAGCATGCTGATTGTCCTAACACGGGCTATGCTGTTTATATTCACGTGCAATGTGCTTTTCCATCCACGTCAACTGTAGAATGCAAATATTCCGCTGATAATGGAAAGCAATTGTTTCATTGACATACTTTAGAATAAGATACTTCTTAACTTCTTTTTTCTTAAGAGAGAAGAGGTTTGGATTATTTTGTATTCCAAAATATATTTATTAAAAATATATCTATTTGTATGTTTATTGTTTCTTAAGATTAATGCGAAAACCGAAGAATTCAAATTCTTGAAAGTAATCTTCTTAAAAATCAAAATAACTTCTTGAAATAAAAATACCTTCCTATAAATTATTTTATAGTAATTGCTATAACAAGCAACACATAATACATCTTACTATTACAAAGGTTTTGAAAAGTGATCCCAGTTATTGATAATGTAAACAGTTATCGGTCAATACATGTTTACCCTTCTTTCCAGGCAATCCTAGGATGTTAAGGGTGATTCAAAATGTGACTATTTGTGGATTTATTAACATCTACATAACGAATCAAATGGGGCCTTGTATTGTATTAAAAATAAACATTTTAGAATAACACGATTTTAGCCCTGTGTTTTAAATGGATTAAAAATATCTATTTCTAATACGCACGCACTTTAAAAAGATAAGTTAATAAAACCCCATCAAACCAGTTAATATGAAAATATTGTGCACACTTATTATGATTATTATGGTAATCTAAGTTAATTAAGTGCAAAAAGACTGGAGTCATTAAACTGATCAGTGAGTTTCTGGCAAGACCTGTTGTACAGTTTTCTTTTAAGAATAAACACTAAGATGTCCTCAAGAAAAAAAATAAGAATTTCTAAGGATTGTTTTAAAAATTGCACTTTATTTTTAAGGACCAATTCTCAACTAGTTGCTTATGAGCAAAGCATATTACTTTTTTATTTTAGATCCCTTAACTCTACCTAAACTTAACTACCACCTTACTATTAATAGTTAGTTAATGGTGAGAAATGAACTTTAAACTAAACTGTGACTGAAAACTTCTGATCTTTAAAGAATCCAGCCCCTGGATCTTAATCCTTTGGGAGTCTTTGGAAATCATAAGAGAGGAAAACACCCTAAATATTATCTGAAAAATTATTTGTCTGAATATTGCTACAGGCCTATTGAGACAAATACTTCAGGTGACTAACTCTTAAGGTTCTCTTAATCCCAACTGTCACAACACAGTTTGATGAGGGGTTAGCACATGCTCGAGCCAATCTATCCAAACAATCCAGAGGAAAAAGTTGTTCTGATTGTTTGGAAAAACTAATGGCAGCAGTTGTGTAACTTGCCATTTGTGTCTTAATGATTCATAATTTTGCGCTAATGCTCATCTATCATGACTAATTAGTCCCAGGATGAAAAAAACTGTGATACGGAATAACAACAAAGAAATCATAGTTGTTAGCGATAATTAGAATTGGTTCCATTAATCAGGGGGTATTGGATAGACTGGGACCGAAAAACCTTGAAAAGGCAAGCGTGTACACAAATTCTGGCTATAATTAGCAATGAAATGGACTGGTTAAACTGAGATGGTGTTAGGTTGCACAAAGACATACCAGGAGGTCCAGGTAATCCTCTCTGTCCTCGAGTGCCAATGCCTGGACTTCCTCTTTCACCCTTCTCTCCGGGCAATCCTAGAATGTTAAGGGTAAATGCATTCAAAAATGCAATGCAAACCATATGTGTCTGATTGACAGTAGTGCCAAACGCTAAGTATATAGGGAAAATGGAATGTGCATTTGTTTCAGTTTTTGAGTCAAATCTTACTTGTGAAATCCCCCCCTTTTAAACATAAATCTATAAATACACAAATACATTTGAGGTGTTTAAGCCCAGCCTCAAATTATGACATATAAAGATGCCTTATCTTGCCATCTTTAACAGGACTTCTTCCCATGTGAGGTAACTGCATACCTCTTTCTCCTGGAGGCCCAGGCAAACCTGGATTTCCTGGGAAGCCATTGGGTCCGGGCTGACCTGGCTCTCCACTTTGTCCCTGGTTGCCAGGTGGTCCTGGAGGTCCAGCAGGACCAGGACTATTACTCCTGTAGTTACTGGGGATCTGGTTCAGCATCATATCGATTCTGCTCATTTGTCCTACAAGCAAATAAAACATCTTCTGTTGTAACATGAACTATACTTAATGCAGCAGTGACTGAAATATCCATTTATATTTATTATTATTATTTTGAAGTGCCTTACTGCTGACTAGTTGTTCACAAACTTGTCTGGCTACAGAGCGCATCATATTCTGTGACGCAGTATCTCCCTGGAAAACAGACAGAGTGATCTAGATTGTTCTTGCTCAAGCATTAATCATTTTTCAACGGCAATGTTCTGGTTCTTAATGGGTACTAGATCATTGCAAGGTGGTTTGATGAGGTATTATTTGCTTAGCTGTGCTGGGTGAACAATGCAAATTGCATGAAAATTTCATTAAAGCGACACATACCCTTTCACCCTTCTCTCCTTTCATGCCAACAGGTCCCTGTGATTGACAGATTAAAAACGACGATTTAGAAATCATACATTTGGTTAGGCTGAACGGAACATATAATTGTTTGCTATTCTATCAATTTCTATAATCAGAACAGAAGTCCTATGATATTTAAAATTAGCCAAATGTACATACCGGGAGGCCAGTGTCTCCAGATTTTCCTGGTTTTCCTGTAATTCCTGGCATTCCAGGTGATCCTGGTGGTCCCTAAAATATTGATTTCATTAAGCATGACTCATATAAAACTGAATTCACAATATCAGCTCATTCCCAATTACTAACACAAAGAACCAGTAGCAAGGTAGCAACTGAGTACAAAATAATATTAATATAGTACATTAACTCACCATACATAAATCGTTGCTTGTATATATTTACAATTTACTTTTATTACTACAGCAAATTAAAAAAATATATAATATATATATATATATATATATATATATATATGTGTGTGTGTGTGTGTGTGTGTGTGTGTGATCAAATGTACTTTATTAAGTCGTTGTATTTGTAACAGGAAATGTGATACATGTGCTATACTGCAGATACTTTAGCTGGCATGACTCAGAAGACACTCATCAGATACTCAACATTTTTACACTACATACCATTGGTCCCGATGGACCTCTTGGTCCAGACGGGCCTTCATTTCCTGGTGGACCCTGAACAAAAACATATGCTATCATGAACTGTACAAGATGCACAACTAATAGCATTAGCAAAGATTCACTCAATATGTAGAAAGTTTAAAGACGCCCTTGAGATGGGCCCAACACATCCCACTGAATTGGTCCAACAAGACAGAAGAGACAAGTCAGATAACAAAGCCAAAACTAAAAACATGTACTTCTAAACCAATTCAAGGTGCACTTAAGAAACGTCTCTTACCCTTGCTCCAGAAGGTCCAACAGGGCCGAGTTGACCTGAAGCACCAATCGGGCCCTTGGAAGAAGGAAAAATACTTAATGTCATTGGTCACACTAGTGGTTGTTCAAAATACAAGGTTTTGTATTAAACAAGCTGTTTGTGGATTAAACATGAGCAATTTAAAATATAATCAGGATATGACTAAACTCAACTTTCCGTGGAAGAGAATTAAGGTTGTACTAAACCTATGAATACATGCACAAATAAACCCTTCGCAAAGGGACTTCATCCTGTACAGCAATATGTTGGTTCTGACTGTGTATTTATTTTGGAAGTGAAAAATAAAATGACGTTATGATGAAGGTGTTAGCAATCATTTTGCTCTGAAGCTGAGTGTTTTAAGAGGACATGAATTGTGTTTGTTGAGTGTTTTTTAAGCATGAATGTAATCATAAAGCCATTTATCTGATAAACACATTAAATCTTCTAAATCCCACACTGCAGAAACCTTCCAGAACCCATTATGACACAATTTAAATGCACTTAAAAACAGCTCAAACAAAGAAGCACTTACCCGCTGGCCAGGTAAACCTGGGTCACCGGGGTCTCCCTTAGGTCCAGGCCGCCCCTGGAAACGGAAGAAATGAGGCAATCTTTTTCACATTCATTCCTGTCTTTCATGACATTGAATGGAATTTACATCTTAGCTGTATATGAAGGAGGGATGAGGGGGCGACTGAGCACTGGCTCCGATAAATAAATGGGTCTGAAGCTTTCAGTCATAAATAACACCCGCACTATACAGTACTATAGCCAGACAGATCCAGGGGTTTAATGTCCCAAGAAAATGAAATAGAAGATATTCACTTTCCGTAAGTGTAGTAGAAACTGGTGTTCCATAACTTGTTTTTAAAAGCAAAAATGAAAAAAAATAACATGACATAAAAATATATGTTACAAAGTTACCTTGAAAAACAAAATCCCTGCCCCGTCTTCTTTAAATGTATTAATCTGACATTAAAATCATTTCATAAAATGCTGGTATATTTGCAGGAAACTGCATTAATAAATTACAAAAAGCATATGGAAAGTTTATTTGCAAAAACATATAAGCCAACATATTTTTTATTATGTAATGTTTTTATTGTGTTAGTTAGCTAATGTTAGTTATTTTTTTTTCTTAATCAAAATCCCTCAAATGCTTTTTGCTGATTGAGATTAATTGGAATGCACATTGATAAAAATAATTTTTGAAAATTGTTAAAACCAGGTTACTGGTCTGTTTTTGCAAATAACTTATTCATATTTATTATGACTGCCTAAGATGGGATAAACTATATACTAATAAAGCATTTATTAATTAGCTTGAACAGTTTTCATTTTAATTTTTATTTTTTTCCATTTCTAATTTTTTTTTATGTTAAGTTTAAAAATATTAATATTTACATTTAATCCAATTTTGGGCTTAAGAAAAGCCTCAGTAATTACTAACTATATTCTGTAAGGGGCAATACAAATTTGAAAAATGGAAATAAACAGAGTCTTGTGTTTTACTTACTGGTTCACCAGGAAGAGACAGTCCATTAGGGCCCTGTGGGCCTGGTGGACCCATTTGTCCTGGCAGACCCTGCTCTCCACGTGGGCCCATTGAACCCTGAAATTGCAATGAATGGGTTTAAGTCCTGTTAAACTATCCAGTTTCAACACTCTGGAAAGGATCGCTGAGAGAAAAGGTAGCTCAGTGGTATTGATTCAACATCTACTTCTCTATCTGACCGTTTGGCATTCATTAGCAGGTCATTTATAAACTAGAGCTGAAAAAGGAAGATGAGTTTACCGTGGGGCCAGACTCTCCCCTTTCACCTCGTGGGCCTTTTGTACCAGGGCTGCCCTGGAAACACAAAGAAAAGAATTTCAGATGATTCATTATTTTATAAGACAAACTCAAATAGCTCTAAAGAGATGGTGTTTCCAAGTTATTTACTTCTGCTTTCTGAACTTTAAGCACATTCTCTCTAAAAGTCCATGAGTAAGTCACTAGTCATTAGCTCACGCTGTGCTGTTAGCCGTCGCTAATCCCAGATGTGGAGAGACGAGCCACCATAATAATATTCCTGTGCTTAATGTACAGAGCGGGACTAAAATTACAGCATTGGGGCTTTGGGGAAAATCTCCCGCTGTCCCTGAACTCTGAACCTTTTCGTCCTCGTCATGATAAGTGAGGTTTGCAGTGGTTGCACAATGACTTCAGAAAGAGAGGAAATGTCATGGGGCTCTAATGATCTTACCTGAGGGCCCGCTGGGCCTGGAGGTCCAATGCTGTCCTGAGCACATGTGCAGGAGTGAGGAAGAGCGGGACATTTAGCTTCATCTCTCTACAGAAATGGAGAAATAAATCAAACCCTCTGAAAATGTCAAAGACTACATAAAATTATAAAAAGAAAAGAACTGCAATAATAAAGACAGCTTACATATGAATACTGTATCTCTAATACAACATTCTATTACATTTTATATTAAAACACTTAAATGTATAAATACTATGTAAGTAATTTATTTTTCATTAAGCAATGTTCCTTCAATGGAAACATAATATCATATTTAATACATAGTCTAATGTGGCTATGTGCTTTCATTTACTTGTCACTAACATAATCTGAAACATGTGTTTATGTGTTATGTTATTTAAGGAAGATAAACCTGCACTTTAGAACAAGACAGTGACATATTGCTACAAAGGGACTCCCTAAAAACACATTAAGGAAAAGGGCAATCACCGTGAAAAAGGAAGTCACATTGAAACACAACTGGGAATTGCTTGAAAACCTGACAGCTGTATTTAGGGGGTTAGAGAGTGTCCCTTCTCTAAATACAAGCACCTTTTGAAGTCTGTAAAACTCAATGCCATTTTCTCAGCATGGGTTAAATGTGCTTTCAGCATACTGACCAAACCGCCCCCCCAACCCTGTAAGAGGATAATCCATATGCAATCCCTTCTTACCATTGCTGGAATATCACAACATTTGTCTCGACTTGTCCAGCCCAAACTGCAGACAATATCAAACATCTGGAGCTGGAACTAAGGGAGAGAAAAATGTGAACACAAACGGATGTTACAGATGGCTTGCATTGAGAGCGGGACTCAAAAAAAAAACAAAACCTGTCCACATGCACCCAACAGTGTTTTGAAGAACAATACAGACAAAATCGAATCTGTTCAGGCATGAAAGGGTGGGCGGATGTGTACTTGATTGAGTATGAGGGGACAAAGGGAACGGCAGGATTAATAATTCAGTGTTCACTTTTGGTGTACTGAAGGGAATGAGCAGTCTGTACTTACTGTGGCTGACTGTTTCCTTGAACCACCAGACTTTGCCATTTTTCCAAGGACTTCATAGCCATCTGTGGATACGTTGTTGGCCTCTTTGATCTCTTTCTCAGCCACCTCTTGGCAGTCAATGTTGAGTTTGACATTTTTCGGTGAAATAGAAATGTGAAGCTGCGAAAATATAAAGGCATTAGAGTGAATACCTCAGTGCTGCAATCCAAGCACCAGTTAAAATTATTACTTAGTACTCTGGACATCTTGGTTTTCTTCATAAATCTTCATGAAATGGATTCACGAAACTGCCTGATTGACAAGAATATCCAAAAACCAACCTCTCTGAAACTTTTCCCATGATCTCTGAGAACGTACGGCCCCTAAACTATGTTTAGCGTTATGCTCTCAATTCTTCCAATAACAGTTGCTGGCCAACTATAATGAGATTAATTAGTTCATTATGTAAAGGCATGCCAGTTGCCGAACACAAACACGAATTTTTGTGTCAGCAGATAATATTAACCGGTTTACCATCTGTAATTTCCCCTTTGCATGCACTGTAAGACTCTACATGCGGATGCAACCACCAAAATGCTTTTTCCATCCATTTTTTCAGAGCGAATACAACGTTTTCTTTATGTAGTGTCACCACATGTTGCTATTATGTCATTCTGTGGCTGACCATCTAATGCGCTCATTCACTGACTCAAGCAGTTGCCTTTTTCTGTCAAAAAGTCTGACCAGCTCATACATCTGATATTCATACCATTCAGATCAGCACTCCAAAGGCAAGGTCATATTTCTTGCCGCAACATCGTCAACATCTTTGGCAATCGGCATTTGGCTTCCCACAAGGAGAACGAGTCTGAAGTTCTGGCTTTAGATGGAAAACTTAAGAAGCTTATCCAAATAGTGTGTTCAAATGCTCGTGGGAAGCTGAGAATGCAATAGTTATCAATTCAGAAAGTGCATGCAGAGAGACAATTTTGCTAAAGGGTAAAGCGTCATAACGGACAGGGCCACAGAACAATGCTTTTGACTTGTTCTGTTGTATGGTGTACTGTGTATTTACACTTTCTTGAATCATCCCATTCTGGCTATTGTGGGTGTGTGAAAATACCCAGCAAGTCTTGCCTTTTGTCCTGTCATACTTCCATTATATCTATCAGCCATCCTCCCCCACCATTCCCTCAGCTGTAAGCATTTCTTGAGTAAAATCTAATTTTATATAATAAAATATTATAATATTAGAGTGTGCACATTTACAAAAGATGGACCGCTAACACCAGCAGAGTAAGTCTATGCAGGCTGTGCACAGAGACTGTAAAGTGGAGCAATTCTACCCCTGTAAGAACAGTCTGGCACTTCTGACTCACAACCTTTAAGTAAGTCATGTTTTTTTAATTAAAAAAACCTGCTACTTACTATTCAAACATGAGTTTTGAGCAGAGTAAGGGTAGTGTTGTTGTTTGTTGTTTCTTCAATCACAAATGCAGACATTTTGTTATGGTTACAAGGCACGATGCAACGCGACACGTAAAAAGACAAAACAAAAAGAAAGTCAAAATAATCAGTAATTATGTCTCCACTGGATGCAACAAATGCCTCGTTTGTGATGTGATTTATTGTTTTGGTATCATAGTGCCGGAACGTTATGGTAAAGGTGTAACATTTCAGCTACAAGCTCGCAGTATTCAGCCAATCACAATGCACTGGATAGCTGGCCAAACAGAGCACACCTTCCTTTTTTGAATGATGAGTTTTGCACAAATCGAACCATTTCAGGACGCGTGGCTTAGAGGAGAAACAAAAATGCACATTATTAGGAAAAATGATATGTTTTTTGCACCTTAAACTGCATAAAAACATTGCATTTAAACAAATACTCAAAATAATGTTCTTTTTAGCAACGTCATATGAGTAATCTTTAATCTGATCAATCATTTATGTTGTTAAACTGGCACAGTGTACACACTTTTGTCAACACTCATGCTTTAATTCAGATTATAATGGCTTGTACATTGTTATTAACCAATTAAAAAATTACCCAATACAAATCCATCTGGCTATCCATGTTCATCGGAATTGCCAGTGGTAAGATTCAGGTCAATAACATGTAAGCTGAACAAGTAATCAAATATGATTTATTTATTTATTTTTGTTGACTTTTCAGTGATCCTGACAGACTTTATTAGTTTCACTCAATGAAATATCCCATGCAAAATCCATTTATTTAGAAAGTGGTGAGGTAAGCAGTGCAGTTTAATATTTATGGTTAGAATTAGTTCAAATCCCTTAACCAAAGTATGAGCAACTGTGATAGTGTTGCTTTAGTAAGCAAAAACAAACCTCAGAAGAAAGAAAGAGAAAAGACTTTCATTTTAAACAACTTTCTAACTCTCAAAAGCTTGATAGGTTTGTTTAACCTAAAAGGTTTCCTTTTCATGTAACCAGTCTGTAATCTTGTAACCAAGGTGGTCAGCTAATCACCACTTTAGCTCAGAATTGTTGTTCTGAGTTCACGTTTCCAGCAATGCCAGTGGTTGCTGAACATACAGTAGGCAACAGTGGCAAACCAAAGCTTGTTCATCAAGCCTGGACCACAAATCGGCCTACAGTCACAATCCAGTCTATATGACATCACTTTGTGATTAAAGTCATTATAATGATGTCAATGGGTGAATCGCAATCAAAAAATGTTTTTGTTTGTAAATCATACACACTTTTTAGTATTACAGTAATGAAAACTGGCTGGAAATAGGTTTTATTTTCTTGAAGCATTATAATTATTTTTCTTTGACTTTCTGGTGGTCTTCCTGAGATTCACCCCAATTGCTCAAACTGTGCTTTCAGATTTCAGACTGGGGAAATCTTTCATGTGTGGTTGTAAAATTAGCACATCTTGAAATCTGATTTTCCAGCATGCACTTACTAGACCAAAAACTGCCAAATCCCAGCAAGCATAAATTACAGACTCCTTGTTGTCTGGCATTTTTTACATTAGAAATTAAACTATGCCAGTGGCCACTTGGGACAAACATGACAAAATGATGACATGTTTAGCTTTAAACAGACTCTGCGTGTGCGCTGGGCTTAGAAAAATCTCTGAGAAAGCAAAACCCTTTATAAAATAAAAATAACATCATTAACGTCCTCTTTCACAGCGTGTTCAGTAATAATGATGGATGTTTCCAGCTCTCATGAACCACATCACCATGAGCATCTCTTGCTCAAACCTGCAGCTAGAATAATGGCTGGTGGGTGCACAGGCGAAAGCTCTGCATGCACCATATGGGCCGTTAAACATCTCAATTTAAAGCCAAAGGCAAAATCAACAGTGGCAAATCTTTCAATAAGCTCCAAGAAGAAAAACCGTGTCTTCAGTTGGAAACACATTTTGAAATTATCAGCCAAGAGTTATAACACAAGCAATCTCTTCCAAAATCGTTATGCTTTACTCAACAAATTTTACTACTTTGCAGGGACGAATATTCATCTAAAGAAATCCAAACACTTTCTTAAGACTTCGTGGCAGTATTTTTAAAAGGACGCTCCAAGTTCAAATCCATTAACCGATTTATATTCACAAGACATCTGGTCAAGATGTAGGCAATACAGACTGACATCTGCCTCCTCATCTAAAGGAACTGGTTTAGTTTTATGAATTTAACGCATCAAGACATCTTAAAGGTTCTTTATTGGCATTGATGGTTCTGTTAGAAACCTTTTATCATCTTTGGAACCTTTTAATTGGACAAAAGGGTATTTATAGTGGCAAAAAAAGATTCTTTA
The DNA here is from genome assembly GCA_032353835.1 of Enteromius viviparus. NCBI lineage: Eukaryota > Metazoa > Chordata > Actinopteri > Cypriniformes > Cyprinidae > Enteromius > Enteromius viviparus. The sequence goes on along the minus strand of JAUCNO010000279.1, from coordinate 1,639,865 downwards.
CATTTCAAAATGACTGTTTTAAGAACTTTTAGAAAACCAAAAATCCCTGGCATCACTGTGAAAACACCCTTTGGGAAACTTTATTTTTAAGCAGTCATCCAAAGAAAGAAAATCAATCTACCTTGTGGAAACTGCCGTGGAAAACTTTCTTCACTTTGTCATTATCAAAGGAGACTTTCTGAATTTCACCTCTGGAGTCCTTATTGTAGAATGAGATGATTCTACTGGAGGCTGAGAACAAGAAACACACATACTTACTGATACTGTAGTTCTGAACTGACCGCCTGGGCAAAAATGACAACAAAAAAAAACAACAACAACAAAACAAAGGATTGCCATTCAAATTTGAGCTTGATGCTCTAAAAGGGCTGATTGTGCAGTTCTGAATAATTACTGCTATAAATCACCGCAAGCTTGAAATCTGGAACCCATTTAGAGGGTTTCTGTTTCTAAATAAGCTTTAGCAGACACCACAACGTTTACTGCACACACACACACACACACATAAACACAAACAACACATGGAAGATGAAAATGGGGCTTACGGTCAATGGTGAGTCCGACCTCAGGGTTGTTGTTCTTATCTGATATCTGCCATATATCAAATGCATCCTTGCCGGTGTCAGGGAGGAGACGGAAGAGGAGAATGAGTGTGTATGAGGGAGGAAGACCATCTGGATGAATTTCCCTTCAAAGAATAACACAGCTTATTTATCAATGCAAAGAACTTCATCAGGCAGCCGACAAACGTAATGTTCATAAAATCATGTCATTATGCAAAATATGACCCGCACTTGATGGGTTTTGTGGGAATATTGCATGTGTCTAATGACAAGAGAATCATTAAAATCTTCTTACAGTTTAATTTGTTGAGCAGTGAGAACAGACATAAATCAAAAAGGGCAGAAGAGACTCATGTAGCATCCTCTGAGAAAAAAGCAACAGACTTCCAGGCTTGAGTAATGGCAACATATTGAAGTATTTTCCCTCCTCTGGTGCTTAAAATGTTTCCATTTGAACAGCTGCTTGCCCACGCACAAATACAAATCATTAGTTAAATTAATCAAGCATGCTTTGGCCAGAGACCTTCAGAAAAGATCTTTAGTCAGCTCGATTTGAGGTACGATTGTTGATCTAACAGTGTATAGGCAATACACTGAAACATTGTTATGTAAAATTGGTAATTAAGTCATGATTTGTACTATGTTTTGCAAATAGTGCAATGAGTAATACAAGTTTTTATTACTATTTAGTCTTAGTTATTTTATTTATTTATTTATTTATTTTTATTTATTTTTTTACAAATGTTAGCGCTGGACCCTTTTTAATATTATGTCATTTCAATTGCTAAAACATTTTAATAATTTTATTTAATTATAATAATTCTAGCTTTCACAACAATGTTCCAATTGTTAATAAAAAGTCAAATATGTTTAATATACTGTTGCAACTATAAACTGCAGAAAAGCTATTCTTATTAGATTAATTTCTACCTCTAAAGCAACAGTTGGCATTGATTTTTAATGTGACTTCCTATTTCCACTTCATTAATGCCAAATAAAACTAAAACAAAAAATATTTTTGAATAGGTCAGTCATGAAAAGGTTTTTATGAGATTGCACTGGAAACTTCTGTGAAATCTGACACTCCATTCACGCAAGCTGCTACAGTACAACAAACAAAAAGAAATGCCCCTTAAAGCAACTTCAGATACAGCAAATGCTCTGAAGACAGTTCAAATAATTGTGATCGCTTGGCTGCTATTACAGTCTGTAGGGGAGCAGCTCAGAAAACATGCAAAACACATGCACTTCAACTTACTTTGTAGGCTGGGAAATGAATGCATCCTTATGGAGTCTGTACGCAATGTAACTGTTGAAGGAGCCAGGTTCCATGGAGACGCCGTTCATGCCAGCAAATGTCTTGTCAGTGATGTTAAAGGCTTCCAGCATCCTGAAGCCTGTAAGTTTTCAACAAAACATCAATCAAGAGATACATAACAGGGTGTAATGACAGAGACAAATAAGACAAGGATGATGGAAAGTCTTCGGATGTGGACTTCAATCGAGTTCTGACCTGGTGATGTGAATCCATTGAGGTAAATCAAAGGACAAGCTGTAAAAGAATACAGAGAACCATTTGAAACTTGTCTTTAATGGTATCGCGATAAAGGAAACAATGCAAAGCTGACTACAAAGAATGATGTCCTACTGGATGTTGCTGTTTCACAGATGAACGTAATGAGGTTGTCTTGGATCTTAGTAAATGCGTCAAAGTCATCAACGATGAAGACGTGTCTCTCGCTGGGCTTGCTTCCAATGTTCCTGAGTTCAGTGGTGTCTATGTCTGCGACACCCACCACAAACACACTGTAGCCTGTGGAAAAGACAACATAGAAGCTTTGAGGAGCATGCTGAGTGACTTGACTAAAGTAATCTTAGATACATCGCCTGTCAAAACATGTCAAGAACTCATCCAGGTCGTATTTCAAGCAAAAAATGAACGATTATATGTTGCATGAAGAAAATGAGGCCTATTTCCAAGACCACTGAGATCTGCAAGAGATCTTATTTTTTAAAAGAGAAAAATGTTCAAAAACAAATGATTCTTTTATAATATAGTCATTTACACAGTAAACATAATCATGGTCCAAAAAGGATGTCATTAAAACGTCTTCAGTTCAGTTTGACCAGATTTAGGGCTATGCTAAGTTTTTTTTAAAGTCTTAAATGCGGAGAAATAAAAATAGGAAACATAATATCACTTTGATAAGATTATTAATCTTCGAAAGACAATGATTGCATTGAGTAAATGTCAGCAGTTCATGTTTCAAAGTAAAAATGTAACATAAAAATGTTGCACTTGCTACAGCCTTACATATTTAAGAGCAATTCGCAAACAATGAATGCTGCGCATTTATGGCAAGTACTACAATTGGTTCATGTGCTACATTAATAATGCATAAAACAGTATATCATACACAATGCCTGAATAAAACAAGTTATTTTCAAGTAAAGTAAAATAAACCCAGATACATCATTTATTTTGTGGGTTCCCCCGCCACAATACTTACTCTTTTAAAGTAAAATAAAAGTGTGATTTTTGATCTCCAAGTTACCTGCATGTTGTAGTTTAGTAGCACTCTTCTTCACATCATCTTGAGATCGTCCGTCAGTTACTACGACCAGAACCTTGGGAACGTTTCTCCTCATACCACTGTCTGATGTAAACACTTTGTCTCCGATATGCTTCAGCGCAGCACCTAAAGCATTAGCACACATTCAAACTAAGTACTTCACAGCTATTTTGTTTCTTTTATCTTGATATATTTAGTTAGGGTAATACTAGGAACATGAAAACAATTCTTCACAAACCCGTTTTGGTGTTTCCTCCTCTGTAAATGACCATCTGAAGGGCGGACAGCACCATTCCCTTGTCGTGGTAGGTGTTCAGTTTGAACTCTGTTTTAGCTTCATCGCTGTACTGCACAAAAGACACCTGTTTCACAGGAGGAGAAAAAACAGCAAATGAATCCCAGCACGTGCACAGGCAACCAATCACATGACCACAGACAGCTCGGTTACCTGCATGCCATCACGGTTGATAACATCAAATGCTCCGATCATGCTGAAGACAAACTGACGGACTTTGTTGAAGCTCTCATCTCCAATACTCCAGGAGCCGTCGATCAAGAACACCAGGTCAGCCTTTGCGCCTTTGCACACTAGCATTACAAAACAGTGCAATGAGTAATGCAGGTATAGTAACACACCATATCACCCCAGTTAAATGTTCTTTTAAATGTTACTGAAATTTCAGTTGCTTATGCAATAAAAGGTGTTTGTTTTATGAACCCAAAATTCCATTCAGCTCTACTGTGACCTTTAACAGTATAATAAAAGTTTCAGACTATTGCATTGGTTGGAAAAAGCTATGAGGTCACACTTTATTTTAAGGTCCAATTCTCACTATTAACAAACCATGACTTTGGCTCGATTATCTACTAATGTCTTGCTATTAAAAATTAATAAGATAGTTGTTAGGTTTGAGATTGGGTATGATTAATGTTATATGTTATGAAGATTTTAGCATGGTAATAGATACTGTACGATAATGTTAATGTGTTCGGTCTTGGCAGAATAGATCTGCTACGCTGCTGCTGTTGGTTATTGATGTAGTTGTAAATGTTACTAGAAAAGCTTGGAAGCAAATTAAAAAATGTAAAATGTGTTTTTACCCTCGAGTGCAGAAGGGATGGTGGGTGGTGGTGGAGGAGTTGGAGGTGGCGTTGGGGCAACAGTTGGCTTCACCACTACAGAACAGACAAAGAAACCATAAGTAAAACTGTGATCAGAGGCGTGGGACTGAATTCTTCTGAATGCATGGTGACTTACATGTGCGCTCCTTGACACTGACTCCGGGCCCCTCCTGGTTAGGAGTCTGTGTGTAAACTGTGGCATTGTACAGAGCGTCTGGTGTCAGCCCATCAAAACAGTACTGGCTGTCAGCGCTGGTGATAGTGACCTCCTGAGCCCCACGGTGAGCCGCTAATCATAAGAGAGAAGCGTGAGCTTAAAGTTTGTGTAAATATACAAACAAGATTTAGGTATTTGAACTGTAGCAGAATGCGATGCTAAATGAATGAATGAATTGAAAACAGATCTAAATCAGTGCGCAATTAAGTTTGAACTATTTTCTGTGTGATTTTATTTAAATAATCATATTTTCAAAATACATTTATCCGCATTTAAAATTAATACTAAAACCATTAAAAATTATGAACTAAAACTAAACAAACAAAACAAAATTAAAAGCCACATGAGAAATATGTACCTATAAGAGATGTTAAAGTAAAATAAAATAAAAAATTAAATGAAATTCAAACATTAAAATAAAACAATTACAATGAAAGCAAAATTGTATTTAAAAAATCATCTTAAAAATATTAACAAAAGCTTTAACAGGATATACATTATTATTAAAATACTAAAACTTCCAATAGTTTAGAATTGGCATAAATTATTAATCGATCAGATACAATAGAATTAAAACTTACAGGATTGAAACTAATTGGATTATATCATATCATATCATATAAAAAAATGCATAAATCTTAATTTTAAGCTATATCACACTTTCAGAGGAAAAAAATAAAAATCAGCCTTTATGTTTAATTCATTTGCATAATTTTCTATTAACTCACGATTAAAAGGATTGAGTTTCAGCCTGTAAGAGGTGGCGGCTCGGTGAGGTGTCCATCTTATGCAAAATGACTCATAGCCAACATTGTATGTGGTGAGGTCAGTCACATTAAGGTACACTGTAATGGCAAACAGCATTCCAAAGTTAAAACAGTTACAAAACAGTCCCAAAACATGTCTGTATGATTTGTAAGTCACAGAATCGAGAACGCACGGGTGGTTCCCTGTCCAACCAGAGCGCCGCTCACGCCTGCATCGTACTGAGCGTAAACCTTCAGGTCATATGTGGTGCCAGGCTGGAGGTTGTGCAGGACGTGTGTAGTAACATCTCCAACAAACACTTCCATGGTGTTATCTGTGCCTGTAACAACACACCAAACAGAACTTACTAGCACATGTGCCAGCATAACCTACAACAGGATGTCCAGATTATATCAACAGAGTAAAATCATCTAAAGCTGTCTCTTACCTGCTGGGGTATAGACCAGATTATAACCGTTGACCCGCGCAGGTACAGCATCCCAGGATACTCGGAAACGAGTGTACCATTCATCAGAAACACGCAGGTTACGAGGCTCCAGGAGACCCACTGAAGGAGAAGGAAGAAACAGTAAACAGGAGCCAAGATATTGACTTCACAGCTTCTTTCTTACAGCCAACATGCCTGACTACAGTATCCATCTTTCTATCGAATAAAAACACAAATTTGATATCTTCTTAACATCATGTTTTGGAATGATTTTGGTACAGCAAGAAAAAAAAAAAAACTTTTTTTGTTTAAAAACAATTATTTTGTTTTTTTTGTTGTCTTTAAATGCATTCAGTTAGTGATAAAAATCTACCTTTGCTTATGCTTAAAATTATTGGACGTTTTTTTTTCTAGTGCATTTGTCCAATTACACAATGGCTGTCATAGCATGTTTCATAACAGATTCATTTAAGAACACATTAAATAATTAAGGTTTAATAAAATACATTTATTTATTGTGATATTATAGCCTGTCTGTTTATCTATCTATCTATCTACGCTATCTTATCTATCTATCTACGCTGTAATGGACTGTGTAACCTTCCTTACATGTTTTTCCATCTCCAGACAGTCGTCCTCCAGGCCCATCTTGATAAATGGCCTCTACGTTGATGAAGTATGGAGTGTCTGGCTGCAGGTTTTGCAAGATGACAGAGTTTCTGTTGCCAGGGACACTTGTCTATGTGAAAAACAGCAGGACAAGATCAGCTTTCTAGCATGCATTCAGTCAAATAACATTCATGAGCTCGTAAAAATACCTGATGTTAACATATAATGCTCCTGTCCTTTATAATCACAACTATAAAATACAACACCACTCACAAACTCCTCAATGGGATCTCCAGTGGTGGGTGCGTAGCCAATGCGGTACTGCAGCACGGGTCCTTCTGCCTGCTCCCAGCTGACGGTCAGCGTGCTGGTGGTCGGGTCATACACACGCAGGTTCCTGGGCCCACCACGGGGCACTGCAATCAGAAGAAACATGTTCTCTAAAAATCATCTTTTTGGAAGAAAAGACCATTTGTGTTCTGTTTGTGTCCATATAACTAACTGCTTATACAATTTAAGAGTATACTGAACTTTTCTTGATACACTAGATTTGACAATTTATAGATTACAATGCAAAGATTTTACTTTTAAAAGTGTTATTTTAAATACTTTTATTTTGAATATTTGTAGATTTCAATGTCATCCTCATTACATTATTTAAGTCATATCCATAGTTCTTCACCAGGTTTGCACACACTGCAGGAGGGATTTTGGCCCACTCCTCCATACAGATCTCTAGATCTGTCAGGTTTCTGGGCTGTCGCTGAGCAAACACTGAGTTTTGGCTCCCTCCAAAGATTTTCAATAGTATTTAGGTCTGGAGACTGGCTATGCCACTCCAGAACCTTGATATGCTTCTTAAGGATGCCACTCTGTGGTTTTCCTGGCTGTGTGCTTTGGGTCATTGTCATGTTGGAAGACCCAGCCACGACCCATCTTTAGTGCTCTGACTGAGGGAAGGACGTTGTTGCCCAATATGTCACAATACATGGTGCCGTTTATCCTCTCCTTACAGTGCAGTCATCCTGTCCCCTGTGCAGAAAAACACCCCCAGAGCAGGATGCTTCCAGCCCCGTGCTTCAATGTAGGTATGGTATTACTGGAATGATACTCATCACTCTTCCATCAAACAACAGCAAATGGAGTTAAGACCAAAACGTTCTACTTGGGTCTCATCTGACCACAGGACTTTCACCATAACTCCTCTGAATCATCCAGATGGTCCCTGCCAAACTCCAGACAGACCTGGGCACACGCTGACTTAAGCAGGGGAACCTTCCGTGCGATGCAAGATTTTAAACCATGACATCTTAGTGTATTACTGATAGTAGCCTTGGAAACAATGGTCCCAGCTCTCTTCATGGCATTGACCAGCTCCTCCCTTGTAGTTCTGGGCTGATTCTTCAACATTCTTAGCACCATTGATACCCCACAAGGGAGGATCTTCAATTGCTCCAACAGTTGTTCTTTTTTCACCAAGCTGCTTGGCAATTGCCCAGTAGCCTTTTCCAGCTTTGTGAAGGTCTACAATTTTGTCTCTTGTGTGTTTAGTAGACATATAGTTCCATATTAATGACAATCAGTGGACATGTAGTTACAAAGTTACTTATAGTTAGTAGAATGTCTAAAGTGAACTATTAACATTTCCAACTAACCAATTTTTCGGTCCCACTTTATATTAAGTGTCCCTAATACCTGTGTACTTACATAGTAACTAGATGTGTATCTAGCATGTAATCACAGTGTAAGTACATATTGCTACATAGTATCTACAGCTGTAATATGTCTGTAACTGCACACATGCAACAGCCCTCAGAACGGTGTAAGTACAAATGTGTAACAGGACATTGGTAACAACACTTTTTTTCACTTCACTAAGTAGTCATGTAACAGGAATTACATAGCTACATTATGTAACAGCATGTTTAAGAGTAACTGGAACAGGGGGTGATCAGGGCGTGTTTAGGGATATGTAAAGTGGGTGAAGTTGGTGGACTTAGTGCACCTCTGAAATACCATTGTATGTACATGGTAACTCCTCAGGAACTGCGCACTTAATATAAAGTGTAACATTTTGGACACCAACCACAATTTATATGTAAAGCCTAATTTACTGCCCGCTGCTGTG
>JAUCNO010000279.1:1610996-1631358 GCA_032353835.1 Enteromius viviparus | reverse complement strand
TTTATATGTAAAGCCTAATTTACTGCCCGCTGCTGTGTAACATCAGAGTAATTACATGCTAAATCCATAGCAATTGTCTACTGTATAAATTGTCTACTTGTAAATTGTCTAAAATTTTCTAAGAGAAATCATTTAATTCTTTGGCAGCATGTTCCTTTTACATTTTTTTGTCAGTACTGCCAATTTGCCCTTAAATATGACAAAATTTAAACTCAGCCCTGCAACAACAACATCGTTGTTCTAGCATTATTTTTGCCACAAGTGTTGAAAATGCAATGCCATTGGCTGGTAAAGCTATGTGATGATGTTGAAATGATGTAGCAGGGTTAGAGTTTGTAACAAGAAATAGCCATTTGTACTGCATATTTTGTATTGGGAGTGTAAATCAAAAATTGGACAAAACATATTTTTCTTTAAAAATATAAAAATGGCAAATTACAACCCTTGTACTTAGGGGTTGAGTTGGAAAATTTGATTTCCTGAAATTGAAACTTCCATGTATTAAATGAAATAGAAATATAAATGCTGACATTTCGCTGCACACTAAACACATAACAAGGAACCTCTGCTGGAGGCACCCTGCAGTTAGACTCACATGTTTTCCCGTTATCAGACACAGAGGAGCCCTCGCCGTCAGCATATAGAGCCACCACACTAACAGCATAGTCTGTGTCTGAATCCAGCTGCTGCAGCAAAGCAGTGTGGGTGTTCCCTGGAACAAGCACCTAACCGATAAAAAAATTAAATAAAAATGACCACAAGGGACACACAGGCTGTCTTTGTTAACTAGTGACATTTGTGATACTTTCACAGTGATTAATGAGTGGAGCTCACAAAGAACATATGCAGGTCATATTTCAGCAAAAATCAATACAATACAAATAGTAAATTATTATATTATATTATATTAAATAACAAAAAACAACTAAAAAAAAAAGAAAAAAAAAAAAATATATATATATATAAATATATATTAGGATGATCCACCAGACGCCTACATTTATTGGTCACACTTCACTTAAAGTACCATTTTTAACTACTAGCTATGACTTATACCTCAGTATACTCTTAATTGTCTAATTATTAATTATTGATAGTCGACAGTAAATTCAGATATTTGGTAGGATTAAAGGAATAAAAATCGTCATGCATTAATTTGTGCTATGTAATAATCAACAGCCAACAATGCTAGCAACAAACATGCTCATAAACAACTAGCTTATAATGAGAATTGGTCTTTAAAATAAAGTGTTACCATTTAATCCATGTTAATTCATTTACATAAGGATTCAATCCACAGTCGAGGCAATAAATATAAATAAATCAGTGCATTTTACAAAAAGCATATTGTTCACAGGAATCTACCATTTATTCTTATCTGATTTTTATACTCTGTAAAGCTTGGGAAGACAGTCATTCTATATATATATATATATATATTCATAACAGTAATGTGAATGAGTGGTGTTTAATATTAAGAATGTCACAAAGCAAACAATGAAAAAAATAGATTTATGCAAAATGATATGTCCCTCCACATCTTATCCCTTAAGATCACACACATTAAAACTGCTGGCTTTAAAAATCTCTGATACATTAAACCCTGAGAAAGAAGTTTGTCTGTTTTTCTACAGATGAACTCTTGCCCTTCCTGATTCTTGTGTCACCACTCAATTCGAAACTAACCATTAGCGATCCCTTGCTTAGCCAATGCAGTGGAAACATTCCTTTGATGTGTTAATAGTCAGGAGTTGTAGCAATTCGAGTGAATGATGTGCTGACAATGTCGTGCAATCACCTCCTTTCATTGCTCTTTACAGCGCCAGGTCATGGGGGTCACTGACTTCCCAACTAATGCTTTCTGCTGACAACACTATCCTTTATTTTAAAGGTTGAGGCCAGTGGGCGTTTGATAGCACGTCTGAAGTTTTTCAAAGTTCCAGTGGAAAACGTAAAAAATTCATTGCAGATCGAAGGTTAAAATGAAAGCACAGAGAATTTGGAAAACTGGCCACAATATTGGAAAAGATGTGTGTCCATAACAATAATATTCCACAAAGCAGATAAGAAGCTTGTTCTTTTAAGACATAAGACTGGATGTTTAAATTCTGTTTTCCTCAGAGCTGAAATAAAACAGGTTTGGGCTCAAGATTTCCCACAGCTGCTTTCTTTACGCAAGCATCTGACGACAATAAAAGTCATTTATGGATTTCGGGGCTTTGTGAAAATCCCTCTCAAGCAATGAAGTTCATGTGAGAACGAGGCTGCATGACATTAAAAACACAAACATCTTTGCAGAGGGGCAGACTGCAAACAGACCATTACACTCCAAAGGCTGAGAGACTGACATTTGTCTCGACTGTATTTCCTCTTTCACGCGAGGCTAACGATGAGAACTTACAGATTGAGGGGGACGGACTCCAGAGAGGGGGGCGTAGGCGACGCGGTACTGCAGCACATCACCGGAGGCCGGCTCCCAGCGCACGTTCAGGGTGTTTGTGGTGGGGTTGTGAACCCGGATGTTCTTGGCAGGGGTCCGAGTCACTGTTTCAGACAGGAGCGGGAGCGGCATCATAAAAACAAAGACAGTAAAAGGAGTGAGCGTTAGAGTGGTTAAAGAGGTACGGAAATGTGCAACTATTTAAAGAGCCCTGATGCATGCCGTTTAAAACACAATACCAGTAACAACGTTAACTGCCACAGCATTTCAAAAGAGTGAAGACAGACATCTTGTTTTTTTTTTAATAGCCTTTAAACCAAAACCAAGGATAAGAGAATAATCAAAAAACTTGATCAACAGCTTTTGGATTAATCTACAGAGATATGGCAGCTTTGGAGAATGTCCAGGATATACGTATATCACCCCAAAAATTGAAAGATAGACGTTATATGTTTAGCTTTTGTTCAGCTTGTGGCAACATTCTAGTAACATGCATGCTAATAAGTAACGTGTTAAGATACACTTAAATATTGTGTTAACCAGCTTGTTTTAACTACACTAAACTGAGACTTTTCTTTTGCAAGTGTTGTTTCAGACTTAGTGGGAAAAAATATCCAAAATATTCTTTAAAGTGTTTCTTTTATTGCATTTCTTTATTTGTTTGTGTCTGCAGTTGTTGTTTCACTGTTCATTTACCATTCACCTGATCTTACATCAAAATTCTAAAACTCCAGTGTTCCAGTTTTCAAATCGCCATTCTGTAAATGTATGCAAATCACTGCAGATTTATTTTAAATAACGCACACAATTTGCACATTTAGGAAAACTTGTGTACTAAATATTTTTTGCAATTAATGTTAAAATCAATCAAGTGGGGAAGATAATCTATGATTTAACTATTTTATCCAATTCACCTAGGGAGTATTTTGATAATATACATTGTGAATGCTGCATGAAAACAAAAATCTAAACAGAACAAGCTTTAGATTTCCACAAGCAAAAACCCTGATCTTAGATTTTAACCAAAACAAACACTTGCATGAACGTGGCAAAGGCACACAAAGAAAGCTGGAGATGAAGCAAAACACCTGGTGGAAAAACAACGAAGCCAACAAAAATCAGTTAGCTGAACTCTGAATGAGGAGCATTGCGCTGACAGCAATAAATAAGGGTGCTTTTATGTCCTTGCACCTCCCTGGGTTTTCCATTTGGTGAAATAGATTGTTCGTAAGCCTCGCACCAGCATCTCCAGTCATTACACCCCATAAAGAAGGCTCATTAAGTCCAGACTGGAGTCACATTTATGGGGTTGCCAGCACTTCGGCATTCCTCCCTTGGTGATCAATCCATTAAAGCTGATTCAATCTTTGAGCAAGGCTCTGAGATTCTATTTATAAGTTAAAGACTATAATGTTAAAGCCAGAAAACTGCACTTTGCACTTTCCGAATTGAAAACTTTGGCAAAAGGGTTCAAATTACTGGGGAGTATATGATGGATGACAATGGGAATTAATTGCTTCCAGTAATGATAAAATAAGAAAAGGCTGCATCCACTCACAGGTTTTTCCATTCTCCGACATGCGTTTGCCCTCTCCAGGAGCATATACTGGCACAACAGTTACTGTATACACAGTATCAGACTGCAGGTTCTTCAGAACAGTACTGGTGGTGCTTCCAGGAACCTGGACCTGAGAACATTAAAACAATGAAAAAAATATATTTTCTAGTCTAGTGTTTAGGATGGTTGAGGGACTGCTGCTATTTAGTACATTTTGATGCACTTGTTTAAGTGGTTGCTTTCTGGTCCAAGCCAAAAGAGGCAAAATCCTAGTGTCTATGATTACGCGTTTATGAGCAATGAAAGCCCATTTCTGCCACTGAATGGAAATAGGAAAAAAGGTATTTGGAACTTTGTATCTAACAATTTCTTCTTCTTTTTTTGTCTGGGCATGGTGAGTTTACATCCTGCAATTCTGACTCTATAACTCCAGAACTTGAGTTTATATCTATTCCGAGATTTGCAAGACGTAAACTTAAAATTGAGAGGAAGAAAAAAGCTTTATTTTTATTTTTTTCTGTGGCACACATTGGGTTCCATAATGAACTAATAAACATTTACACCTTCAATATCTCCAAAATAAAAGGATCTGCCAAAGGCATAAATGTAATAAATATAAGCACTCTTAGATGGTAGTTGAGAAACTGTCATAACAAAATATATATATATATATTTTTTTTTTTTTGGGTCAACACACCTGCCTTTAGTGAAAGAATCAAGTTAAAAAATCAAATTGATCAGCCAACATTAAAATAAACATTAAAGGTAACCAGTATTTCAGACCACTCAGAAACAACATAATGTAAGTGTTATATATACCATGTCTTCTGCTCCCCCTGTGACCGTCTGGTAGTAAATCCTGTATTGCCGTACACTGCCTTCAGCCGGCTCCCAGCGTACATTCAGAGTGGTGACTGTGGGGTCTGTGACCTGAAGGTTTCTCACACTGCCCAGCGGTACTATGTGAACACATATAACTCATTTTCAACTTAGTCAACATGTCAACAGTGACTTCATTTATATAATTTAAGTACTATCTGAAAAATGCATTAATGTAGCAGGGTAATCAACAAGTCTAATGAATGAAGTAAAGACACGTGACGTACATGTCTTTCCTTGGCCAGAAATGTCTTTGGCATCTCCATTTGCGTAGACTGCAGCAACTGTGATGTAGTAGGGTGTGTCTGGAGTCAGTTTCTGCAGAATAACTGTGTTTTTCTTCCCTCCAACCTGTGTCTGTGACAGAGAGAATGAACTGTGTTGTTAAATGAGTACAAGGATCAGCTCCACTATTTGTGTCTATATTATATATACACTGGCAACTACAAAAATGATAAATAATAATTTCTCATGATAAAACAAACCTCCCATGGATTCAGTGTCAACAAAGAAAATGAAAAAAGTAATTTTCTGTTATTCTTTTAGCCCAAAATATTCTTTTTATAAGCTTAAGTAATTATCAGCAGTGCTGGATAATGTCAGGAACAGCACTTCACAAATACTGTACGATTGCAGATAGGACTGTTTTTCAGCAGAGCAAAACAGCATTGAGTTTTATGCTGTTATTCCTATGACTGCTGCCAGTGTAAATCTGCCTTCTTAATGAAGAAAACAGAGGCTGGGAAAGTCTCTGCAATGGCTTTATTTTTGTATAGAAAAACATTCAGATACCATTCAGATACCATGAAAACATGGAAAAGAATAAAATGATAGTTGATTCTGCAGACAAAAACATCTTAAACAGCCTACTCTCAGGTGGATCAGCTAAACCAAAAACAGCAACCTGTAGGGAATATTTAATGATAAAGATAATTCCAGCCATACAATTCATATGAAATATAATGGCAATAAATAATTTAGATTAGATCTATTCCTGTGCTTAACTGTGATGCAATAATCTAAAGACATAATGTAAACTATAGATCTAAGTGTTAATGATGAAGAAACGTCTAGGTTACAAACGTAACCCACGTTCCCTGAAGGAGGGAACGGAGACGTTACATATGGGATCTCGCCAGAGAGACCTATCTGCTTTGAACTTTTACTAAAGGCCAATGAATATTGGCGTGCACTGATTGCGCTCAGGTGCACCTTATCACTGCTTGAGTATAAGTGGGCGCGCACAGTTCACATGCAGGTTTTCGCTGAAGAGCCGTTGCTGGCGTCAGCGCGACCCTAGAGACGTGGCAGGAGAAAGTGTAACGTCTCCGTTCCCTCCTTCAGCTACTTCTCTCTAGTCCAACTGCGGGGCAGGGAGGACTCAGGTTTACGCACATTAAAGGGAAGCTGAGAATTTAAGCGCGGGTTCCGTGGAAGCGGCGCAGCAAGCCAGCACCAGCAGCTGTTCTGATCAAGAACGCGAGAAGACACGGCCTTTACGCGGAGGTCGTAAAACCTGGCGAAGGTGTTGGGTGTCGCCCAGCCCGCAGCTCTGCAGATATCCGCTAAGGAGGCGCCATGAGCCAACGCACGAATAATAAGAGAATCAGCCGGGCCGAACTGAAGGCACTCTTCGTCGACAGAGAAGGCTTGCAGATCCCCTACCCTCTTGATGGAGGCCTGCGCAATGAGAATCGCTGTTTTCAGTGTCAGAAATTTAATTTCTGTATACTGAAGAGGCTCGGAGGGAGCTAGCCGCAGGCCAGCCAAGGCGACGGCTAGGTCCCAAGAGGGCAAAAGATGTGGTCTCAGGGGGGGTTAACCCGATGCGCACCTTTGAGGAATCTGACGACGAGCTGAGCTCCACTGCGTCCAGATATGTGGCTATGGCAGAGACATATAACTTTTCTTGCAGGAAGGAAAGCACAACTGTGATTGTATATCTCTGTGGGCCCTCACCACGGGAGGAACACCATTCGATGAACAGACTCCATCTCTGAGCGTAAGCCTGCCTCGTAGAGGGGGCTCGGGCTTGAGTAATGGTATCTACGACAGCGCAGGAAAGGCTGGAGAAGTCTTCCCGTCCAGAAGCCACACTTGCAGGTTCCAGAGTTCGGGACGCGGGTGCCATATGGTATCCATCCCCTGAGAAAGAAGGTCCTCCCTCCAGGGGATTTTCCAAGGAGGGGCTGCTGCGAGATGCGTGAGGTCTGCAAACCATGTCCAGGAGGACCAGTAAGGCGCTACTACCAGAACTCGCTCCTCGTCCTTCCTGATCTTGCACAGGGTCTGTGCAAGGAGGCTCACTGGAGGAAATGCGTACTTTAGCCCCTGAGGCCAGCTGCATGCCAGCGCATCCCTGCCAAGCGGCCGAGGGGACTCGAGGAGGGAATAAAACAGCCGGCAATGGGTCGACTCGGGGGAGGCAAAGAGGTCTATCTTGGCCTCTCTAAGTGACTCCAGATCAGCTGGACTACCTGGGGTGGAGCCGCCATTCTCCAGGGTGGGTGGACTGCCGTGAGAGCTGATCTGCTGCACGGTTGAGTAGCTCTGGAACATCCGCTTGTGACTCCACAGGAGCAGATGGCGGGCGAGCTGAGACATACGGTGGGAGCGTAGACCACCTTGTTTGTTGATGTATGCAACAGCCGCAGTGTTGTCCGTCCGGACCAACATGTGCTTGTGGCGCAGCGCAGGAAGAAAATGACGCAGCGCGAGAAACACTGCCATCAGCTCTAGGCAATTGATGTGCCAGGGACACCTGTCCAGGGACCCAAAGCTGCTTGCCCGTTGCATACAGCACCCCATCCCGTGAGAAAGGCATCCGTGTTCACCACCACATGTCTCGATACCTGTCCTAGGGGTACCCCAACCCGTAGGAAAGCAGGATTGTCCCACGGACTGAAAAGGTGGCGACACTCCGGGGAAACACTGATCCGAAGTGTGCCACGGTGCCATGCCAATCTCGGGACCCGATCGTGTAACCAACGCTGAAACGGTCTCATATGTAACAAGCCCAGCGGCTTAACCGCGGCTGCAGCTGCCATATGCCCCAGGAGCCTCTGAAAAGTTTTGAGAGGAACAGCTTTCTTGTGCCAGAACTTATCCAGGCAGTTCAGCATGGCCCACGGGCGCTCTGCTGTGAGGTGGGTGGTCATATTGATCGAGTCCAGCTCCATACCGAGATAAGAGATCCTCTGCACTGGGGAGAGTTTGCTCCTTTCTCAGTTGACCTGAAGACCCAGATGGCTGAGGTGCCGGAGCACTATGTCCCTGTGCACGCACAACTGATCCTTCGAGTGAGCTATTATTAGCCAGTCTACATCGTTCTTAAGTTGTACCTTAAGACGTACCTTATCTTTGCTGCCTGACGTGACCACCAAAACGCAAAACACATTGCAGTTTCACATCGCAGTTTAAAATAAATTTTAAATAAATAAATTTAATAAAAAATCTGAATTAATATTAAATTTACCTTTTTAATTTACTTTACATTTTATACATAAAATACTTAAGTTGTTATAGCCTACACCCAGTGAATGGAAGTGTTTTCATTAATAAAATTTCCATACAATGGTTGTTAGATTTTTTTAATTAAAGCACATCAGCTGGCAAACCACTTGACAGAAAAGGCTTAAGAGTCTAAATAAAGAAAGATGAGTTTACACAAACTTTATAGCTATGGTAGCGCTTGCAAAATTGTACCATTTTTTGAAAACCATTATGCGGACACTTGTAGCGGCGGTTCTACATTGAATTACTCTCTGGGCAAGACCCACTCTTAGCCCCTTTTATAATTTCAAATAACACAAATAACATAAGAAAAGCATTTATTTTGAATAAAAATGAAAGAAAAAACAAAACAAAACTTTACACTAAATAAGTTGCATTCTGTTTTATAATGCACTTCAGTCGAGGTTATGCTATATGGCTGGTGGGTCGGCATATGGAGAACATTAACACACTTATGGGATTGCGGACATATTTATTTTGCATGTTCATATTTAAATTAGCCCCGATAAATGCAGTTCGTACTATTTCTAAAACACTTCTTTATAAAGAAATTATTTTTCTCAATACTTTTCCTATACCGCTGTGAAGGAAAAAGCGCACAATCGATCCATCGATATCAGTGGACAGCACCTGCTAAGGTCGCACTTAAGAAGGTTTACCTTAAGCACCATCCTAAGGTATAGTTCGGCGAACACACGTAGGAAAGGTATAACTGTAGTTAAGGTGTACCTTTTGAATCTTCGTAGTGCGCTAAGAGACAACGTTATCGGAGAACGCAGCCCAAAACATTTTGCTATAATAACTTATATTACAATTCAAATCTTGTGTTTTTCAACTGAATGAATATTGCATAAATTGAATACAGATACTGTTTGTGGTTGCGAACCTTTGATTGCACTAGAGAAAATAATACACAACTCTTATTTTACTATTATCAGTCTGCCACGTAATATGTAATATTACATAATATGAACGTAAAAAATGTAAAAATGTTCTTTACAGATTGTGATCTTCCTCCTGCGACCGGTATGTAGGTGATTCTGTAGTTCTGCACTCGTCCAGGAGCGTGATCCCACTTGGCCGTGAGGGAGGTGGTAGTGGCATTGAACACCTGGAGGTTTTGGGGAGGTCCACTAGGAGCTTTAAGAAAAAAAAATTATATTTCAGTTTTGTGTTTGAACACATCCTTATATCCACATGGAATCTAAATGGTAAATGTCATATTAAAAGCGTCAGACTCACCAGGTGTAATAACCTTGGACACTGCAGTCAGCAGGAACAGAGAAAAAGAGTGAGAGTTTGTCAAATGCACATGTGCTGTCTAAAGTGCAGTACATAGAAAATGTCTATCATCTGGATTTTGGGTTTTCTTACATGTACGCTGGCTACCCAAAAGATCTTCGCTCTCAGATTCATCGGGGTAAATGGCAGTGACAGAAACATCATATAGGGTGTCTGGCTCCAGGTTCTCCAGAAGGAGAGTGGTGTCCTCACTGTTCAGAATATCCTGAGGAAGACAATGATATTAGCTACATACTGTACAGCAACTAAATGTACAATTACCCTTTACCAGTACTGTGACACAAATAACAAAACTGCTACTGACAATCACTATTACTTGCAGAAGTGTAAAAAGTACTGAAAAGTACTGTTTTTAATAAGCAATTAAAAGCACATTTCATTACATTATTAAACAAAAAAATAAAAAAAAATTAATTGTTTTATTTCATGTAGTTTTTAAAACAACATTTCTCATATTGTTGAAAAACTAAAACTGAAAGCAAATAAAAGCTGAAACAATTAACAAAATCAAAGAATAAATGATTATTTTTACTTTGTAAATGTACAAGTACAGATCAGAAGCAGACAGTAGTGAAGTTCCTTTTTCTTGAGTGTTGTACTTAAGAACACTTTTAACACTTAGATTATCTGTACTTTACATGATTTTTATTTATTTTTATTTTTTTTGGAACCTTGTGACTTTAACTTAACTAATTTTGAAACACAAGTATTATTTTCATTCTGCTACATTTCTGCCAAGGTCCTCAAAGTAGAAAGTTGTTTCTAAGTAAGCACCTTTAAAGACAGAGAGGGTGATCTTTATTTCTTCTGTAAATGTAAGAGACATTTTCTCTTCTGTAAGAGACATTATTGATGTTTTCAAAACATAATGTCTTGCTGACTTGTAAAGCAGTGTTCCTGTTGGGCGGTTATATAGGCCTAGCTATGCTTGTGTAATTGAGTTAGCAGGATGAATTGTTAGTTTTAATTTTTCCTGATTAAGAAAATTTCACTATACACTTGAATCAAATGTGGATGGTTGAACACACTTTGATCTGTGTACACACCGCTCCAGCTGTTATAGGACACTACCATGCTGTTTTGTGATGGTGGGTAGTAGAATTAAAGCAACTTCACTAATTTATGAAGTTAAATAATCTTTTGCTGCACATCAGAAATATATTCCTTGGTTTTTCTCATTTTGATGGATGAATAAGGGAATTTTGTTCTTGTTTGCCCTCCTATTTATATTCCTGAGAAAGAGGACGCCACGGCTGAATAATTTCATGTCCATAATCACTCTGGAGTGCTCAATTTTGTGAATAACAATAGAAATACACTTCTGAGATATTTTACTCATAAGAATGTATGACTTTACTTGTAATGGATTAATATTGGACCAGCAGTATCTATACTTTCACTCAAGCAATGGATTTAGGTACTTTTTCCCTACAGAAATAAATTCCTAGAACAGATTACTCTTTACTTCTTTATACTGTATGTAATGTATGCATGTAATAGTTAGGATTTTATGGGAAGAAGAGTAAGTACAGTTTAAGTCAACTGTTTGTATACTGTTGTATTTCAACTTGAAGACTTTGATGTCTTACATATTGAAAGTTGTTTTCTCCGCTCTTGGTCCAGCCGACGCGATACAGGGAGACATCAGGAGCGCCATGCTCCCAGTGAGCCCTGAAACTGGTCTGTGTTACTTGAGAGAACCTCAAGTTCTTCGGAGCAGGGACAACATCTAGAACAAGGTAACAGGTTACAATTGGGCACTTGAAACATCAAGTGTTATTTCACTTTATAGAGGTTATTTATTAATAATGGATTCCCTGGGCTGTTACCTGTTATGGCTTGGTTAAGCATCGGATTTCCGGGCCCAGAATCATACACAGGAGTCACAGCCACATCGTATTCCGTTTGGGAAATTAGATTATCCAGTCCTCTGAACGTTACGTCTCCGTCAACTTCAAGCTAAATTGAAACATGAGAAGTGCAGTTATGGCCACACAATAGCAAAAAGACTTCATCAGAAGGTATCAGAAGGTCAAGCGGTGGCAGTTAAATTTATAGATTACTTACAAATTATAATCTTGTACTGATTCCAAAGGACATTGCATAAAGTGTAGTAAGTAGTATTATCTATTCAAATACACAATTTGAGTAATGTAATCTGATTACTTTTAGATTGCTTTAGATTACATTTTACTGATTATGATTATCTAGTTACAGGAATCAGATAAAGAAATCCAAATTACCTGTAATTAACCTATCTATGATATTTTTAAAGTTGAAAATACAATTGTGCAAATATTTAAGTTTGACTCAAAATTCTTCAGTTTATCAGTTATTGTTGTAAATCCTACAACAATGTTTTTAATACGTGGATCATATTTCTTAAACAAAATCTATCTTTTTGCAATTGAGGAGCAGAACACAAGCTGAATCTAAAGTGGTGTCTAACGTATTTACAAAGACTGTTTCATGCATCTCAGAGATGCCACAAAAGCATTTATACTGCTGTTACAATTACATAAACACTGTTTAATGATTAATGTATTAAACAAAGTATACTTTATATAAAACTATTGCATCATACTTTAAATATGATACAAATCCACCAGTTGGTGGTGAAAACCACCAGCCTTTATATACCCAAAATCACTTTAAGTTCCTGCAAAATTAGGCCTGGTCTTTGATCCAGGGTCAGGTAACAGGAGCTGCCACCATCTATCGGGCTTCTCAGGCTTCCATCCACCTGGACCCACATTTGTGTGTATGTTTGTTTCATCTTTTCATTCCAGAACGAAGAGTTATGAGCAGAACTGAGTCATGATTAATGCCTCAGGATGTGGAGAAAAGCTAAGTCCAAAACTGCCACTGAGAGTTAAAAAAGAAAAAAAAAATCCCTCCCATAAAATACATATCCCAAAGCACTGGAATGCTGCGTGCCACTCAAAACTCCATCTTTTTTATCGTCTGTCTGTTCTCGCAATCTTTGGTAGATAATCGCGGTAACCAAAGCTCTGGAGAGCAGCTGTACTCTCTCGGCAGCTGCCGTCTCTACTGACTTGTGTAATGTAATTGCTGATATGTTAAAAGGTCCCAAATCCATCAACATGAGTCTCTTTCTTGGTTGTCTGCCTGGACGCATTGTGTAAACAGACAGGAATCTTTCCACAGGAAGGCTTTCACAGTGACCCAGGAAGGCTTTGCACATTTGAAAACACGATTGTTGTTTAACAGCTGATAAGCTGTGCAGAAAATTAATCCCAAATGCAGTGCTACTCAACACATGGATGGCAGGCCACGTACTGTAAAGCCATTGGAGCTTTTCGTTGTGATAATGTAAAAAAAAACATAAATATTAAAAGTACAAATTACTTTTACTATAAAACCCTATTGTGATTGTATTTGCGTCGTGGACCCTCTGCTTTAAATGATATGTCCAATATGTCCACTCCAAACCAGTGATTTTATTAAGAATTACTGGAATCAGCAGCTGAAAGTCAATTAGGATATTCTATTGTTTAGGTAACATGTAAAGTGTTGTAAAATCATAAATAAATTATAAGCTCACATTTTTTATTATGGATGTTAAATACAATTAGTCTAAACAAAACTGGCAGATGGGCTGAATGAAAATCTTTGACAGCATGTGGTGATTTAAAAAAAGCAGAAAAACAGCAGTTATCCCCGTTTCCGAGAAAAGCAAAGCAATGCTGCACTTAAAAAAATACTTGTAGACATCATACAGAGGTGAGATTAAACTAAATTGTCATTGTAACCTTTCTGAAGACAGTCCGTTTCCTCAGACATATAATCACAAATCAACTGAATGACCTATTCAGTGACAAGTTAGAACAGGCAAATGTCACAGAAAGCTGATGAGTTTGAATTTACCTCTTTTAACTCTCCTTCATCGGGCTTGTAAGTGATGATGTATTTACGAACGGTGCCAGGCGCAGCATCCCAGTCCAGCTGCATGGTGCTGTGGGTAACATCCGTGATCCTCAACTCACCGGATGCAGGAATAGGCACTACAGAGAAGGGAGAGATACAAACGAAAAAAAACAACAGACAAACAAATGATGAGAATCAGATAGGTGTGCTAAACATCCCCGCTGAAGGGAAAGAAAGCCCTAGTGCCACCTACAGGTCACCCCCCGAACAGTGAGAGGATCACTGGCGAAATCGCCGAACAGGGCGGAGACAGAAACTCTGTAGGCTGTGTTGGGATGAAGTTTCTTCAGCTGGACATCAGTAACTTTTCCTTTCACACGCATCTGTGAAAGCCAACCACATCACAAATGAAAGGGATGGTGAACTTGTTCAAGGAAACATGATGGAATTTTTTTATGCCACTGCTAAAAAGACCAGGATGGACCCATTTGAATTTCTAAGATTTTTATGAATGATATGTAAGCTAGAGTTAATATTATATACTAATACTAAATGATACTAATGATATTAAAATGATACTAAAATAACACTAGGCCGAACAAAGTTCTCACAGTGACAGAGAAGAAGAGAGTTACAATTGTAACAAAGAGTAACAAAGTTACAAATTTCAGAATACCGAATCAGAATCATGGCCAAAAAGTAAATAGGGTTCATTTTGATGGGATGTTGATGTTAAGCTATATAAGAAAAAGGCTGCAGAAATGCAGGGGATTAGTTGCCAAAACAACATCTGCTGATCTTTTTAGCAGGACCGTTTTAGCACAAATACCTTAAAATATCTCTAACTCGTTTAAAATTTTATAAAATGGTAGAAATTAGGATTTTAGTCTTGGCTAAGATATAGAATTCTGAATACCAGTGCAATTTTTTTTTTCTTACTCTCTATTTTTGTTTCACTTTCTAGAACAAATAACAAATGTTTATATAGATCAAACTGGAAAATAAAGCGAAAAATAAGACAAAAAGAGTACAAAGAAAATATTTTTTGCAGTGAAGACATTATGACTGTGTCTACCAACTATAACAAAAACTCTTTTCTTTACTCTCTTTTTTTCTAATGAAAAAATGGAGGAACAATACTGAAACATCTGCTCTGTAAGACAAGCCCTGTGGACATCAGACTCACGCCAAAACTGACGTCGAGACCTCTGGATCTTCTAACTGTGTGAAATACTTGAAAGAGGAACTGTGCTAACAAGCCCCAAAGCGCTAATGAGCTGTTATTTTCCGAAAGCTACAATATAAAGGACGTTTTTGAACCCCATAAATGTCGACCTACCACCTGTGGTATCTACAATATCTCCAAAAATGCTTTCCATTTCCTATTTCTGCTACAGTATGTCAGAGTTGTTGACAGATTTGAGCTGCACAGCTCCATAGGGTTTCCATTATACAATTTTGTTTCCAGTAAGTCCTGATGAACTGATTTTTTTTTAAATATTCAGCTTCAAGATTGCTCCTTTCAAATGACTG
Source organism: Enteromius viviparus (assembly GCA_032353835.1). NCBI lineage: Eukaryota > Metazoa > Chordata > Actinopteri > Cypriniformes > Cyprinidae > Enteromius > Enteromius viviparus. Next base: position 1,616,245 of record JAUCNO010000279.1, on the reverse strand, counting down.
ACTGGCTAGAGATGGAACAGCAAAACGGGCACTAGATAAAATGTTTGGCGTCACCATACCTCCTGTTCCACAAAGGGTTCAGTGGCATTAATGGCATTGTAGTGAAGCATGTAGCCTGTGGCCCCTTCGACTGAATCCCATCTCACATTCATGGTGGTGGAGCGCTCTTTGTAGATGTTCAAGTTCCTCACAGCACTGAGAGGCACTACAGAGGGGAACATGACTTTTCTCTCTTTCTCTTCTGCAATTTGAGCCCTGGCTATACTTCTAAGTGGACTAAAGCTCGAATGGGAACATGGAAGCATTCCGGATGGAATATGATGGATGTGTGACAAGATGGAATGGATCGCCATGAGAGACAATGGTAGGGTGAGAATGATCATGGGGTACTTACGTGATGGACAAACAGACAAACAAACAGATATGCGAATGTCAACGCACAGACAACAAATTAAATTATACAATGACAAATTGCGATGCAAAAGCAGCATCATGCCATATGCAACACGGTTACATTCAGAGCACTGTAAAAGGAATGATGGTGTTAGGGTCATAATGTAATTAAAACAAATAGAGGTGGAAATAAAGGTACAGCAATATTAGCACATACACTTTGCATAGCATTTTATTTGCACCTTCTAAGCAACTGCCTAAGCATCCGAAAATTCATTTTAAACAGCAAAGAGAAAACTTTATTGAGTGAATCTCAGAAAACTTGTCAACAACTGAATTGCAAAATATAGGAAATTACACTTGAGAACATTTCTTATTATTATCTATGGTGTTAACAGTTCTGCTACACCATCTATTTTTGTATAAACTGATATATTTTATTCTTCAGGATTCTCTGATGAATAGAAATGTCAAATTAACAGCATTTATTGGAAACAGAAATCCTTCGTAACATTATAAATGTCTTTACTGTAACTGTGTCTTTACTGATCAATTATTGGATCCTTGCTAAATAAAATGTTAAATAATAATTATCATAATGCTTTTTATTAGACATGTTTTTGTGAGATTCACAGAAGTGAAATGATACAATACATACAAAACTGTCAAACTTTTTACCATATCCTCATCAATATGTACTTCTAAAATGATTTTCACAGTGTTTTGGTCACATTTTAGGTGACTTGAACTACTACTGCATGTACTTGCAACAAAAAATAAGTACAATGTACTTATTGTGTTTATATTGTATTTCAAAACACTTCTGCTGCTATTGAGGTGGGACAGAATAAGGTTAGGGACAGGTTTGGTGGTATGGGTCAGTTTAAGGGTGGTTTAATGTGTATAATCAGCAGTGTAATTATAAACACAATTACTCAAATTAATTACAAATGTAACTATGTATATGTATTTTTAAATTTTTTTACACTGCAAAAACATTATGTTAACACAATAAGTCCATTGTACCGAATTATTAATTTCAATGTAAGTACATAGTAGTTAAGGCCACCTAATATACAGTGGGGCCGTGTTTTTTGGTGTTCTGATACATAATGTTGAGGACTTGGCTCTGGCTGTTTTGGTAACGAGTGAAAATGCACACTTACATGTGGTCTCTGAGCCTTTGAGTGGGTCGCTGCTGTCCTCTCCCACCACTGAGTGAACCTTCACGATGTACTCTGTCAGCGGAGTGAGATTCTCCAAGACCACAGTCGTCACCGTACCATCGACAAGCAACTGCAACATATAAACAGAATTAAAGTGAGAATTCACAAGAATAGGACATGATTGTGTTTGCAAAATAAAACTAAATCAATCACTCCTAGGTCAAATCAAAGTTAGCCTTTCGAATTGTTTCCGGACTTCCAGACTTCTGAAAGCCACATTTTCTCTTTCTTTTCCCTTAAATGTGCATTGCGTAAATAGTTTTAAATGAATTGCATACTTAAGTTTAATAGTTAGTGTTTAACAATTCTAACAATGGGCAATAGTAATTGTGTAGTAAAAAGTATTCATACCCTTTGTGGTTCTCCTCCTGCCATGCTCACATACTCTATTCTGTACTTCTCCACAGGGCTATCAGGAGCGACCCAGGTGGCCCGGAAGGAGTAATGGGTCACTTCTGAGGTCGTTAGATCAGTGGGTGGGTCAGGGCCTCCTCCTGTGAGAGATGATGATGGTGATTAGGGCTTAACCTTTGACCCCAGTTCATACAGGGCTGTTTCTGAGCGAGGCTGAATTTGGTAAACATTGCCCTAAAATTCTGGAAATTCATACAGTGTTTATACAGTGATGCATTTAATATCTCATATTTCACTTTGCTACACTTAAAGAACAGGGGAAGAATTTCCTCCAGAGATTACAATAGCTACACAACTGTAGCAGCTCTAACATTGCTCTGATGTGTCAGAAATGTCAGAAGATACTTCTAATCAGTCAAAAGTTCACAGACTATTAACAGCATCATGCATTTTTTTCCATTTCTAGACTGGGTTGCTTCTAGACATTTTTTGTTTTCTCACAGAGCCTAGAAAGTCTGTCTGCGTCTGGATCATGTTTCAAAGTGTCAAAGTTTCATCATGAAAAGGTCAAAGCCCTCAGGGATTCAATTTTGTTAAAAGGCAAAAAAAAAGAAAGAAAAAAGGATAGACTCATTCTTAAACCTTTTAAGACATGGCTGTTATTATTTGGGAAGTCCACATTACGAAATTCTACCAACTACAAGCAAGCAATCATTAGAGATTTTGTAGGATGTCTGCTTAGTGTAATGTAATATAATATAAAGATACAGTACAGTGCAGCATAAAAACAAGACAAAATTTTGCCTGCTCTGACCTATCAACTTCTAGTATTAAAGGTGCACTAAGTGATTTTTGAAAAAGGCTTTTAAACACAGTGTCAGACAGAGTCCCAAAACACACTTATAACCAATAAGCCTTTATTAATAAGTAAGGGTGGCGTATCTAATAATGATAGACAGAAGAAAGCACTCCGTTTGATTGCATAGGAAGGATATTAGCAGATCAACTATTGATAGAAAGAGATAGCAGATAAAAAAGAGGAAAATATCAGAGAAACAAAACATTTAAAAAAAAAAAAAGGTTTCGAACAGGCCAGGTCCAGTAGGACTAGGGTTGGGCATCGAGAACCGGTTCCAACTTGGAACCGTTTAAAAAATAACGATTCCATCGGAATCGTTCATAAAATTTGTTTTCGATTCCGATCATCGGTTCCAAACACGCAAGTTTTGGTTTCCATTGTGGCCACTGTATTTCCGGAAGTGCTTGCCGCGCGCTTGTTCAGTTGCAGCTATGGAGCACAGTAAGCGGCGCTCAAAAGTGTGGCTTATTTCACACTAAAAAGTCGGCACAGTGCAACACATGTGACGAAATGATATCTTGCACGGGAGGATGCACTAACTGCAAAAGAACGTGTCAGCGAGGACGCGCATTGTCTACGCCGGGCGTAGCTGCGCCTGGTCGTAGTTTTGTAGTAGTTAGCATGTTTGACGTGCTGCGCAGGTCCACTGTCTTGTCCTCCTCGGGCAACCCTGCGCTAAGCAACGTTGGTAACGTTACCTCGTCACAACAATCAGGTAAGTGATTGTAGTTTAACAATTTGGCGGTTGACCAAATTTGGTGAACAACAACGTTACTCCAGCCCACAAAGAATCGAAATTGGGAATCGAAAAGAACCGGAATCGAAAGGAAGAATCTGAATCGGAATCAGAATCGTTCAAATCAAAACGATGCCCAACCCTAGCCTCACGTGAGAACTCCGGTCTTGCACCGGTGATCTCGCGTTGTCTTCTCGTGTGTCTTTGGAAAGGAGACAAAGTTGATGGCGATTGTTCCTGTTGTAAAGTCAAGCAATGTGAAACCCCTTGTCACCGATCTATCATACAATGTAAACACAGCAGTGACTGAATGCTACCCCAGGTAGTCACGCAGTATGAAAACATCTGTGACATGGCTGTTTTGAAAATCGTGCAGTCTGAACTCGGCTTTAACAGCGTCATTTAAAAAGAGGTGTGGCCACATATACTCAAAAACCTAAACAAAAACACAAAACTTTATGCAACTTGGTTAAAACATGTCACAGATGAGTATTAGAAAGCATGCAAAGTTTTATGGAGCTCAGACCATAGCTAGCACTATAACCATTAAAAAAGGCCTCAAAAACACAATGTGTCCAGTAAACAAGCTTAAATCCATCATACCTTCTCTCATATACTGTATATTCGTTTGATATCAAAGATCTCCTCATTCTGAACAACTTTGCATCAAGGATTGATGATGTCAATCAAACAGTTTTAACAAAACAGACTATGGCAATTTTAACACTTCAACAGAGCTATTTCTAAAATATATGAAATTTGTAACCACTAGGTGTGACACTATGTGTGTGTCTCTGTGTTTGTGTTAATATAATAGTTTAACCATTTCATTTCTGTGTCTGTGTGTCTGTAAGCCTATTGTCAATGCTTAGTTTGCTTGACTTTCTGCCATACATTCAGGTTGCCCTCAAAAACCTTAAAAACCTAAAAACCCTTCAAATGCTCGAACCCGATAATTGCTGCTGGCAGCTATATTTGTTATTATATTTTATTATTTTTATTTTTTTTTTGGAGACAAGATTAAAATTGTTGGGTATTATTTAAAATAACACTTTATTACAAAACAATTTACAAAAAAAAAAAAAAAACATGTGACAAGTCTGCGCAGCAACTGACGTTTTTTTAATTCTGTGAGCCTGCATCCAGCGGTGTATAATATGGGTCGAAAAGAGCCGGAGAGACAGCAGGCAGCAGCATCATTATCGCAGAATATTAAACATATGTTCAAAAAGACTGCCAAACAGAGTAAGTATGTTATATATACTACCTCAAGATAAAATTTGCTAACGCTAGTTAAGTGTAGGGTTGCCAACCGTCCCTTGAAATACGGAATCGTCCCGTATTTAGAAACAAAAGTACGTGTCCCGTATTGAGCTTAAAAGGGACACACTTTGTCCCGAATTTTCATGAGAATAAAAAAAAACAAAAAAACATTCACATCAATGTTAACTCGGTGATAAAATTACACTCATCAGACAAAAAATATATATGATTCGCTTTCAAGTCTTGTCGATGTGTGTGCTGTCCGGCGCGCTTTAAGTGTGCACACCTGAAGCGCACGCGCATGCACTAAAAAGCCTGTCAAATAGCGCCTAATTACTGAATAAGATATTTATCACATGTGATTGTGGTAATACTGTCACAAACACACAGCGTTAAACACAGCTGCTTGTGTCTAAAG
>JAUCNO010000279.1:1576919-1599688 GCA_032353835.1 Enteromius viviparus | reverse complement strand
TGAAACTCTGCTGTTTGAGCGTGATTCTCTGAATTGATTGAGAACAAGACTGACAACAACCTCTCTCAGCCACAACACACACAGCAGAGAAACCACTTAGGTCTAAACAATTAAAATTGTTTTTTCATCCCTAGGTCAAGACTGAAACACAAAAGCTTTTTCTATTGCTGACCCAAAAAATAAAACCTCCCTGTAGCCATCCCAAAAGTATCTTTATAATACTAATGCAGTTTGAAATAATAGTCAGTGACAGGAGCTGTAAACATGCAGGATTGCAGTATGCATCGATTCTTTTTGATAACATATGAAGATAAAATAATGCCATAAAGATTTGCATGTGAAGAGTAAGTGTTGTGCAAGTGTTTCTTGTTGTGCTTCTGAGAACAGGGATAATAAAAGAAGAAGAAGTAGGAAGAGAAAAAGCTAAATAAAAAGCAGCCCAAACGAAGCACTAACGATTGAACCTATTTTGGGTCAGTTTGGAGCATGTGGGGGGCTGGTGATGTCATCGCCTATAATGTAATGTCTAATAATTTCAAAACCGAAGCAGCACAAACAAAACTTTTACCGGCACAAACAAACGAGACTATTTAGGGTAATTTTACTTCACGGAGGTTTATGACCTGACTAATAATTATATGCAACAAATTGTCTTGCCATGCTATATCAATAAAAACAAAACTGATTAATCCTTTTCATTTCTTGACTCATACTGATATTAAATCTTCAAAAAAAGTATTTCATTCATAATTCCTCTATCTGAAAACGTAGAGAATAATCAACCCAATTATTTGTTTATTTTTTTCCGATATAGGCTAGTGTTCTGTTCGTGTGTTAGACAAAATGTTTTTTGTCTTCTATGCATTATAATGAAAGCTTTGTGAAACTGCACAGAGTTTTGAGCTTTTTAAACAACATAATCTGTTTGTTATGTTTAACTTATGATAGACACATGCAGCCCAGATCCAGGTTCAGTCTCGCCCCGATCTGCAGACAGGTCCTCCTCTTAGGAGTGTTATTTCCAAATAGTTAGACTTACATTTTAGGAACACTGCTTTTTAACTTTTGCAAAATAAAGCAAACAACAAAATCAGAGCTGATCCGCCGCAAATCTAGTCTCATACACAGCGCTGTTTCGTTTATGAATAAATCTTTGCTTGTGAACAAATCTAAAGAGTTGATGATTCAATGACCCATTCAAAAAAAAGAGTCAATTGCTTCATTACTTAAAGAATCAACCGTTTAACTGAATCGTTTTAATAGATGATCCAGTAACAAAGACAGTGACTTACTGCCATCTTCTAGCAGGTTCTGTAAATATTCTGTAAATATAATCAAACAAATGCACAAATATTAATGGGAAGGTTAATTTCTGTCATTGATCAGAAAAAGTTTGTTCTTTTTTTTTTCTTTTTCTTTTTTTAAGTTGGACCACTAGTGTTCCTGATGTAAATATAATATAATGTAGAAAATAAAATTTTCTGTAAAACAGTTTTGCAAATATTTATACCATGAAAAGCAGTATACAAATAAGTTTAACTGAAAAGAGTAATATTAAATGATGCACCTGAAAATGTAAGTTCATCTGCTTCCCACGCAGGAGTCAAATCTAAACAAAAATAACAAAAATTACTATAGAGTAATCTTGTCCACTCCATACATACAGTATATAGCAGATAAACACAAAATCTGTGGTAAACAAATAAAATACACTTACTGAAAGCAGCCCAAAGGGCCAGTAAAAGGATATAAAGCTGGTTCATGCTGACATCGATTAGAGACTACAGCTTTCTGAGATGCATGGGCAGCAACGACTGAGTCTTAAAACTTAACACCTCCTCTGACAAGAAAACGTGTAGTATGTGTGAAAAGCAGAAGCTCTTTCAAACATTATACTATAACCACGAGAGCCACACTGTTGAGCAAGTGACAGTCAGAAATCCAAAGCCCTTCATGGGATTCCTCATGGTTCCTCCATTGGTACTGGTATTGGTAAGGCTGGGCGATAATTCGATAACGATAATTATCACAATAAACTTTTCCTCGATAAAACGATATGAAGAGTTCAATTAATGTTCAAAATAATGTTTATTCACCAAAAGCGGAACGAAACCGCTCAAAAGTCGGATCAAAGTTTAAAGTGTAGTGCAGCACAAGCTCACTACAGCAGATGAGTTTGCATTTATTCTTACATTGTGATATGCTTGAACTGTTTTATATCTATAGATTTTATTTTAGGAAAGTACTAATGATTTGAGAAGGCTAAATTATTCAAATGTTAACTATGATCAACTCATTGCTGCTGGCCACAAAAAAAAAAAAAAAGAAAAACTGACAAGTGCTTACCCTTGGAAGAAATCACTATTCAGAATGAACCTATGGCAAGCCATTTTAACATTTAATTTACAAACCGCACTAGTCTCTATTTTCATTTGACCAGTACATATTGTTTAGATACTAGTATCTTTTCCATTAAGTATTCTTTAAGTATGAGAATGAATGAAAAGAAATTACATTATCGTGTAGTTGGACACTTGAACATTTTGAGTGCTCAGTGCTCATGTATTCGTCGAGTGCAGCCTCACCGCGGCTAGTAATTCTGACACCTGCCGCTTCCTCCTGATGTCTCTATAGTGGTTAAACAGGAGGTAATATTCATTTTTGGTTTAACTTTGGTTTAATGAATCTATTATTTATTTCCTTTTTATTCCTGTTTCTATAAAATATAAAGATATATCGTACAGCTCTTCCACATACGATGATAATTTTGTCCTCCATAGTTTCGGAATTCTGTCTCCGCTTGCTACGTAGTAATCACTTTGCTACTAGAGCAAGCTCCTGATTGTTTAATGCGGTGCGAATTTTTTGGCAAAGTTCTGATATTTCAACTTGACCGATTTGCCCAAACCGCGTCATTCACACCGCTTAATTCCCGTGAATCGTGTCGCAGTGTGTCTAATCGTATTGTAGATTGTATTCTTGTAACACTCCTTTAGAAGCGAAAGTAAATATTATTGAGCTGATGCTCTCAGCATGGTGTGTATGCATTTTCGTTTTAATTTGGTTTTAAAAATTAAGGTTTCATTTTGACTGTGGTCATCAGGCCTTGCATAATATTCATTGCTGCTATAAATGAGAGAGTAACCGGTGAAACACACACCTTTAGTTTTGCTCCTGACGTTGGTCACAATCACTGCTGCAATCATGATGAAGAGACCAACAGCAATGAAGGAGGAAAAGCAGATGTGTAATGAAGACACTCATTCCTCGCGATGATTTCAGACTGCAAGAGAATGCAATGATAGTCAAAATATTTTAAGATATATAGTCAATTATTCCCTTAAAATTTCAATTTTTAAGATTATGATTATCACAATTTACACAGAAGGCGTTTCTCAATGTCAAGGAAGGATCCTCGGAAGCCAGAAGACGTCATCGACATCCGTCGAAGGACTGTTCCAATGTCGAGGATCCTCGGAATTTCAACCAAGGACTGAGACCTTCGTTTGAAAAATATCCCATACACAGGAAAGGATGCATAAGTGTAGCCTTCGCACTCTTCGCCCACAATCCTCAGACATTATCGGAAATGTCGGACATTAGCGGAGTGTAACACTTGTGGACCAATCAACACAAGACCAGAAGGTTCGAGCAGGACAAAGTTTATTTGGGCATTTACTAGCACCAATGCTGCAAGGCTTTCAAATGTAAACATAATTACAAATTACTTAAAACACATTTTTGTATAAAAAAAGTACAGATTATTACAGTATTGATATTATAAAATTCTAGAAAAAAAAAGAAGTTATTGATAGCTAACTGAACCGGACCTGTCGTTTCAAATTTATTAGCCGTCACCGGCATTTCTTTAGTAATGTTTGCACTTCCATTTTTCAGCGCCGAAAGCGGACCTTTTCACTGACGTAATGACGCAATAACGTGCACTTGCTAGCCTGTTCCATTTACGTGTTCTCCGAATGCTTAAGAGGAGCCTCGCCTAGCCTCTGAAGGAAGTGACTTGTAAGGACCAGTCCTGCCAAGGAAGTATCCTTGACATTGAGAAACACCCTTAGTCTTACCTCTATTGCTTTGTTTGCCTCTGTATCTGACCGTGCCTGTTCACCTAAATAAAACTGCATATGGATCCGCAATCATGACACTTTTTGTTGAGCATACATGTTTTTAATCCTATTTGGCTTAAAAACATGTTGATTTAGTTTTGGTTTAGCTGCTGGACACTTTTTGTGTACATACATGTTTTGCATTAAAAACCTTCATTTGCAATTATATGTATAGGTACACTGGTGACCCACCAATAAACCTACCAAAAGTAGCACCAAAAGTGTTTTTGAACACAATACGTACACTGGACTTATTTTTTAATATAAGTACCCAGACCAAAGCTAAACAAGCAAACCAATTAAACAAGAAGTTGGATGTTTTAAAATGTTCCAATTAATATTTGAGCAGTGCTTGCCTGTGCCAAAGTTGTCAAAAAACGAGGTTGAGGTTTTCCAGGTGGAAAAGCATCACGTTACTGACTGAAGTTTAATAGTTAATAGTTGAAGGCCTTGACTGCCTTAGCAAACACCAATAACTAATTCAAGATGAAACAGACAAAGAAATTAGGACTCCGTGCCAGCTTGACTGGATCTAAAGTTATTTCTACATCCAGCATTATTGATTACTGATTTTACTGACAGAGCACACATTATATGTTAATGTCTTCTGCAGGCTGCTTTTAATTGTGAAAATGCAGACAAACTGCCAGTGCCAGGCCCTGCAATGCATCTCAACTCTATTAATGAGTATTCAATTCTGGTTCCGCATTGACACAAAATGTATCCACTAAACTGCATCAGTACAATATCGTGCATGAGTTTATTAATGCTGTCTTGATATTGTTATGTGTTGACACCAGATTAAAACCAGACTCCTCTTGGACCTCCACATATGCTATTTTTCCTTCTTAGATCCTTGTTTTAGCATTCCATCCAAGCAAAATGTTGATGTTAACTGGGAACAGGAGTTCTAGCACTAACGTGACTGTCATCTTGAATTATTTCACTCTGGAAATGTTTGGAGAACCTGGAATCAAGACAAATTCTCCAATGCTGTGCCCTTCAGCCCAAAACATTCTCTTGACAGATGGTCTGAGGACCTCATGCATATTAGGTGATCTTTTGGCCTTTTACCTTTATTTCGATGGGACAACGCTAGGGTGGACAGAAGGCAGTGGGAAACAGGGTTTAAGAAAGAGCAGGGACTTGAACTTGCTGCTTTCCTGCAAGGTACTCTGAAAATCTCATGCATATTGAAGACTTTTCATCCTTATTCAAACCATACAGAAAGCTAGGACTGGATGTCACAAACAATCTGTCGAAATATCTAACAGAAAAAAAAACAGTAATATTATGAAATATCAGTACAGTTTTTTTTAATACTGATTTGTTATTTTAATATATTTACTTCTGTGACCCATCAGCCATTACTCCAGTCTTCACTGTTTTATGAGTTTTCAGTAAGCATTCTAATATTGATTTATTATCAGTGTTGAAACTGTTGTGCTGTTTAATATTTCATATTAATAATTTACTTTTGTCTTTGACTCTTTGATAAATAATAATGTAAAAACAGCAGAATTTATAATATATATATATATATATGTGTGTGTGTGTGTGTGTGTATAATACTAATGTGACTTAACTATCTCTTTTTATTTATTTAACACCTCCTTGCTGAAAAATAAAAGAAGACACTTTGAACAAATAAATTTAAAAAAAAATAATTGTAAAAAATATTGCAACACACACACACAATCTATTTTGAATTTACACTGTTATTTTTAACTTTTTATTTATCAAAGAATCCTGAAAAAAGTTTCACCGGTCCCAAGAAAATATTAAGCACAGCTGTTTCTAACATTGATTGTAAATTAGCATATTAGAATAATTTCAGAAGGATCATGTGATACTGAAGTCTGGAGTAATAATGTTGACAATTCAGCTTTGCTTTACGGGAATAAATTATATTTTAAAATATAATTTTAAATTGCAGTAATAGCCTATTTCTTTAAGCAATAAGTTTTATTTATCTGTATTTTTGTATCAAATACATACAGCATTAATGAGCATAAGAAACTTTAAAAAACTTTCAAAATCTTACAGATTCCAAACTTTGAATAGCAATGTAAGCATGTTACGCATTGCTTACAATACCACATGTAGTTGTAGTAGTAGTACTAACAGCAGGGGCTAAATACAGTAAACCAGCCAAACCTTGAGCCCCTGATTTTGCTAAAGAGGCAAATAACTACATCATGAAATTTTTGCACCATGTTTCCACTGGTTTCCTTTTTGTGGCTGTTTCATATAGACTTTATTCAATTTCAGGCCCTGGATCTAATTTCTGGATCTTCTCACCCATGTCTTGAAGAGGTAATAAATAAGTGGGGTGGTCACAAACTGAGAACACATTGATAACTAACATCCCGAACATCTTTCTGAACAGCTGCCAAACAAAGCTGACAAAAACATTCCAAACAATCTGGCTTGACATGCACTTGGGTAATCTCAAATAGCACACTAATTAAGCTTTGCAAAATTTGCATTGGATCCAACTGGACAGCGCTTGATGAGAAAAGTAGGTCTGTCCTCACTCTTCTCACAGAATTCAGTAAAACACGGCAGAAGTCTTGAATAAGAGACATAATCTGGTGCTGGCAAAGATCTCACAGTAAAAGTCAATTTTCCACAAAAACTATCATGAGACAAAACTCATGCAGACTGCAACCACATTCACCAGATGTTAAAACACAAAGACGCTCTGAGCCCCCTGGGGCAAACTGGCGGATTTAGAAAAACAAGTTTACATTTTTGAATTGAGAAGATATGCAAGTCAACATTGGTAAGGGAATTTTTACAATTTAGTTTAATAGGCTGAAGAGGACATGCGGTGTGACTCTCCTACTCTCATAATGAACCAGTCAGCCCCTAAAGCCCTTGTTTAAGGTCACTTCCTAATTGCTCAGACTGAGTTTGGCCCCTCAGTGCACTTTTCTGGAGGCTGTGGGCAACTAAAACAAAGAAAGCTGTGTTACGCTCCAGGATATGGAGTTTAACGCAGCTCAGTTTGGAAACACCTTGTCATCGGCCAAAAATTAGTCACATGTTTCCTTTAGCTCTTCATTGAAAGGCAACTTGAGTCAGCATACATAACGACAAGCCTCTGAAATATGTACTTTTGTATAATGAGCAGAGGACAGCCATTAGCAGTTCCGGTTAAATGCTGTAATCGGTCATTTTAATATGCCACTGCTTGAAACACATCCAAATAAAGACGTGCAGTAATTATTGGGCATTTATCGTTGATACATTAGCGATAAATACCTTGGATGAAACTGTTTGGCAGTGGCTAACATTCTCCAAGCCCACAAGTTAATGGCAGTTCTGACATGCGTTTTTATCAAGACAACATTGAGAGAGACATGTACTTCACTTTTTGCATTTTTTAGGTAGAAGAAACTGACTCTTAGTGGTTTGAAACCACTCATATAAGCCAGACAGTCATAGGTCACAAATAACTAGCAATCAGATAAAAATTAAAAGACTTTGTAATCTATTCACTGACATGATGTGATTTTTAAATTAGTGACTTTAGAAAAGAACTATATACTGTATGATATCATTTTTAAACCCCAAATTTTGATTGCAAGAGCTTGGTTAGACTTGGTTAGAAAATGTTTCACCAATCCATTATCCTTTGAGGTTTTGTTTCCATCCACTCTTCTTCTAATGCCAAGCATGAGTGAGGAAATCTTTACAAGCTCAGCTATTTCATGTGCTGCCCACACACCAGAGTGTGGGGGAATCCACACAGTGAGATCTCTCATTACATGACACATCAAAAGGGTCATCCATTTGGCTCCAAAAATTATGGAGTGCACTTCACACTGACAGACAACACCAAAAGTCTTTTAAGCACATCTGTCTTGAGCGATACCGACAGAAACTACTAATCCAACTTTATTTGGAATGCTACGTGTACACAATAATATAGTATACAATAATATAATATTGTAATACAATAATATTGGTCTTTAGATTGTCTAAAGTGGACTATCAAAATAAAGTGTTACCCAGTTTAGTATTCCAAAAGAAAATTTACATTTTTAAACGATTTTCAGTGATTTTGGATTAAGTTTTAGATTGATTTTCAATTTCTAATTTTGTTTTATTCAGTCGTATTATATCATACAGCATTCTCACAGCAGCCAAGCTGCATTTAAAGGTATCTGCATCTATTATTCAAAAAAGCAGTGTAGGTCAACTGCTGGTGCATTTGGGTTTCTTAAACCACCCATCCATTTTTATTTTATTTTATACAGTGTACTGCAGAAAAATAAATTGCTTTGTTGAGCACAAGCTTTAAACTAAACACAGACGTTTTTTACCTTCCAGAGTTTTGCCTGTTCCCATCAGCGGCGCTCCAAGGCCTGAGGTGTACCGAGCACTAACGAACAGCTCATACTCTGTGTCCGGCAACAGATTTTTCAGCAAAGCTGTTGTTGTGTCTCCTTTAACAGATATTTCTTTCCTTTCCCCACCATCAGGTTTGTAGGCCACTTGATATTGCAGCACACTGCCTGGAGCAGCCCGCCATGACACCCTCATGGTAGACACAGTCTCATTGAAGACCCTCAGGTCACGTGGAGAGCCCCGGACTAAGAGAGGAGAATAAATATGGGATTAACTTACTTGCTTTAGAACTTCAAGGAAAAAGATTTAAAACCTCCCACAATGCTGACCTTCTTTGGTAGTGCCCTCAGTGTCCATGGAGGGACCCATTCCACTTGCATACTCGGGGTACACTGTGACACGGTAGGTGGTGACGGGGAGCAGTTTGTGAAGCACAATGGTGACCTGACTCCCATCGGTCTGTGCTTCCAGTTTATCTCCTCCACCCACTGGCTCATACAACAACCTGTACCTCAGAACCGCTCCTGGAGCGGCTCTCCACGACACACGGAAGCTGTCTATGGTCTCGTCGCTCACCACAAGGTTACGGACGGAGCCTAATTCTGAAATGCAAAAGTTATCAGCAATATGCAAAAACAGCTGTACTTGTCAGCGACTTTGACTATGATTAAATACCTTCTAAAGTCGTCTCCTCGCCTGTCAAGGGAAAACTGTCTCCTTTATCATACTGGGCGATGACATTAACCTCATAAGTGGTCAGGGGTGTGAGATTGGGCAAAATGGTAGTGCTGGTGTCATGAGGAACCACCAAAGAGATGTAGTCTCCAGTTATGTCTACTGCTGGCCTGAAACGCACCAGAAAAGACAGGACATCCTCTCCGTCAGAAATCCACGAGGTCCTGAAGCTTCTGGAGGTGACCTCAGAGAAGCTTAGCGACTTTGGTGGAACCAAACCTGTATCATAGAACAAACTTTTTTTTTAAATTATTATTCTTTTTTTACAATTTATATTTTCTTGAATGTTTTATTATCTGTCTTTCCATGCTTTAAGGTTGGTCTTGCTTGCATATTTGCTCGAACCTTTATTAATACATTTAAGTACACATGAGTTAAAGGGATAGTTCACCCAAAAATGACAATCATGTCATCATTAAAAGATGCACTCAAATTGTTTCAATTCTGTTCTGTTGAAAACAAAAGAAGATATTAAAAACAGTACAGGGTACACTTCATTACAGGGACCAAATCCACACGTTAAATAGTTGCTTATTATCACGCCTATTACCATATTGGCTGTTTATTAGTATTAAAGAAGCACATATTCTGCATGACCATATTCTACATCCCTAATAATTTTAACTTAATTTAATCTAACTTACTATTAATAAGCAGAAAATGAGTCGTTTATTGAGGCAAAATACAGTTAATTGTATGTTAGTAAAGAGAACTGGACCTTAAAAATAAAGTGTGACAAAAAAAATAAATGAGAAGAAAAAATGAATTAAATAAATAAATAAATACCCATAGTATTGGACGAATACTGTTTGGTTACCCATATAGTCTTTAAATATCTTCTTTTGCATTGGAACAATTTAAGGATGAGTAAATGATTTTTCGGTGAACTATCCCTTTAACACAATAATAAAACCAATTTATGTGCTAAATGACAGCAATTAAGCATTGATTATGATAATGTTAAGCTGTTGATTATTTATTGTTCATGATGTTTATTATATCTAATCTGCCCTCAACAGACGTTTTCAAGTTTTTGTGTTATGAAACCATACTGGTGACTGTCCCAAGCAGGGTGTGTTCGTGGATCAACATCTTTTGTTGATCCTGGAACAACATTCCCATCAAACAAACATAGTCTGAAACCTACCCATAAGTAACTACCCAGAGTAAACTGCTTATCAGAGGGAATAGATAGGCTGATAAGATTGTTGTTAAAAACCCTTACCCCAGCCCTAACCTTAATACTTTAAGGAATTCTTCATGCCTAATACGTTATTGATTGATCAGATTATTGTTGTAGGTCCATCAATGCTGTTGTTCCAGGAACATGTCCGGTTACATTTTATTTTGATTGTTCACTTTAGACATTCTTCTAACTATAAATAACTTTGTTACAACATGTCAACTACATGCTAACTAATTCTCATTAATTTGAAACTATGTGTCTGCTAAATCTCAGAGTAGACTGTTAGGGTAGGTTCACAGTTAGTAGAATAAGTTGTCAACTATTTGCAAACTTTCTTATAATCAGTATGTTGTGGACCCATCAAAATAAAGTCTAATAATACTCTAATGACTGCTAGTTGAAATGCAGTTGCAAATTTACTTACTATTATATAGAATGTCTAAAGTGGACAATCGAAATAAAGTGTTACCACATATCCTACTTGGAAATCATGGCAAGATATCCATACAGCTCACTCACATAAACACAAACAGAAATTACAGAAGAAAATAAATAAATAAACAAATGTAATAGAAGTTGGCACATACTTCTTTTCTTGATGTTATGGAGCTCCTGCTCAATTCTTAGGCAGATGGATGTGGTTAGTTCCTTGGAGATCCGTTGAAAAGAATCAAAGTCTTCGACCTCAAACACATGGTTATCAGCAGGAGCGTTGGCAATCGCCTCCAGCTCAGTGCGCACGGCGTCCTTGACTCCCACAGCAAAAATCTCCACGTCTGCATCCCTTAGTTTGTTGGCAGGGTCTTTGAAAGAATCTGAGGATTTGCCATCTGTGATGAGCACCATGACTCGGGGCACGTTATCACGAGCACCACGGGCTGGAATGAAGATCTTTTCCCTCACGTAAGTCATGGCTTTGCCAGTGTTGGTGGAGCCTCCACGGTAGGGAAAGGTGCGCACTGCCTTGAGCACTGCTGCATTGTCAAGGTGCTTGTTCAGGGCAAACTCAGTGTGAGGATCCCGACTGTACTGAACCAAGCTGATCTGCACTTTGTAGAGTCCGATGTCAAAAGAGTTGACAAGCACTTCAAGGAAGGCTCTAACTTTAGCGAAGTTAGCCAGTCCTATACTGTACGAGCCATCCACTAGAAGGACAATATCGGCTTGGACCTCAACCTCACTGGAGCACTCTATAGGGAACAAAAATATATTGATTATTTATATGTTTCTTTTTTGCATTTTAAAAAGAAAGCACATCAAAAAGATGATGAATGAGAATGTGTCTCTCTTGTCTACTTGTTGCCCGATCGACCAAAATGCATCTTTTGAATAAATTTGAATAAAAACTAGCTGTTAGCACCTTACCTGTAGACACCTTCACAGGTTGTGTTTTTTCGTTGACAACTTGTGGCTTACTAGGGGTCAGTCCTTTGAGGGCATACAGACTGATCTCATACTCTGTCTCAGGAGACAGGTCTCTGACGTTGGCCACGGTGAATGTAGGCCCTGTGTAGAGCTCCTGCTTCTTGGCGCCAGTAATCATGGGGAACACCTGTAGCTTGTAGCCTGTGATGTCTCCAGGAGATGAATTCCATGTAATTCTCATGGATTTAGAGGAGACGTCAGTTACTCTGAGGTCTGAAGCTGGTTCCACAACTGGGGTACAAAGAGATAGATATTTATTATGATTTAAAGTTCTTCCATTAATTGGTCAATTCTCTGTGCATTTAGTGGGATTACGTGTGCATGGCCTGTACCTTCCTCTCCGGCTATAAGCCTATTTAGCTGCTCCTCCACACCGGAGCACACCTGCGTGATGAGCTCCTTCTGCACCTGACTTATCATATCGAAGTTTGGAACATTATAGATATGATTGCTGTGGGGAGCGGAGGCTATCTCCTTCAACTCATCTTCATCTGCTCCTTTAATACCTGAAGACATGAAACAGAGCTTAAAATAGTGTTCCATACAGTATTTAATTGCTTAATAGATGTCTACTGTACATACCCAGAACAAAGATCTCTACTCCAATGTTCCTCAGGCGTTCGGCATACTCCCCTACTGGGTCTTGTGACTTTCCATCTGTGATGATCATGGCTACTTTTGGGAAGCGTTCCCTGGCTCCAGCCGCTTCAGTGAATGTGTTTTTCACCAGATAGTCCATTGCATCACCTTGTTGAGCATGTAAGAAACCGGTACAAATTAATTGATGTCAAAAAAAAGATTTAATAACACTTTATTTTAAGGTGTGATAATACAGAAATGTCTTAATTAAGTACTTAGTAGTAGTTGTTGCACTGTTGCTAAGTTATTAATTAGCCTGTACTTACAGTTTGTAATTATGTACATGTAATATAGGCAGCTGCTGTTACACATATGTAACAGAAAGAGTAATATTCTTTAATTATAACATAATATACAGCATGTATTTAAGCTGTGTATTGTTGGGTTAAGTCAAACTATGGTGCAGCTGGATAACGTGTACAGTATACACATAAAGTACACTTAGGCACAATCTTTATACACTTTATTTTAAGGAGCTAATGCTTGTGTACTTACATTTAAACTGAAATCTGAAACGCATATATGCAAATATTTTGGTTACATAGGTAGCCGTGTAACCAACTTGGCCTGTTAAATATGTGTGACAGTAGTTGTTCATTACATCTACATAATTACAAACTGTAAGTACAGGCTGTTATATAACTTGGCTAAATTTTACTACTAAAATGACTACTACTACATACTTAATCATAAAATAAAGCATTTCTCCTATGAGTTACCACATTAACAAGAATATGTTTACACTTTCCCCAAGATGCTGAGTCGTAATAAGCCAATAAGTAAATCTTTTACACACCTGTCATAGTATTACCACCCTTGTAGGGCAGATTTTTAATGGCTCGCAGGACATCAGGCCGCCTGTAATACTGGTTTAGGTTGAACTCTGTCCTGGTATCTGAGCTGTACTGCACCACAGCCACTCTGGTCTTATCCTCGCCAATGTCAAAAGCTCCTGCCATGGCCCAAATGAAACTCCGGATGAATTTAAAGTTTTCCCTTCCCACGCTCCAGGAGCCATCCACCAGGAAAACCAGATCTGTGATAGCACTCACTGAGCACTCTGTATGATGAGGGAATGAAGAGGTATTAGAGGAAGCAATGTAAAATATTCTACTATAGATCTACTACACTTTGTCATTCCACTTATATGTTTTGACGCATTAATGGACAAAACATGTTGTTTAGTCTATTTTGAAACTACACTTACACAATTATAAAAAAAGTCATGTCCTCTGTCTATTTCCTTCAACATTTCATAACAAAAAAATGCTTCCGAAGCAAATGGAAACTTACAATAAACTTTGTTCTGTTTTTTTAGACCTAACTCCAAAAATGTACTGTGAAATGTACATCTTGAGAACAGGTTTTCTCCAAATTCAATTTGCTTTGGCACTGGTACTTACGATTTGGACTAACAAGAAGTGGAACTGGGTCAGGACCATAATGCTTTCCATTAGTTGTGATGTCTGAGTTCGTGAGAATCAATGAGTGAAGCTCGAAAAGGCCACTCTTATGTTATAACCACTTCTAACAGTACAAAGCAAAGTGTTTTATGAGCTCTGATTCTATTTTAATGCTTTTAATTAAAGGCAATTTTTGCATTGCCAACCACAGCCTTGAGCAATCGTTCTTTTTGCGAGCAGTAACAAGTCTTCTGTGGTTGAAGTTTAGAGGAAAAATGTGATCTAACACACTGCATATAAAATTCTATTTCATAGGTGATAAGAAGCAAGGAAAACTAGCATCTGGAATGATGAAGAAATGGTTTGATTGAATGTACTCACTGACAGCCTCAGACGGTGGCCTCTTTGTTCCACTTGTGTTGCTGGATTGAACTGTAATAGCAGAATAAGTTAGGTCTGTGTCTTGGAAGCTCACATTTCCTTTTAGAAAATGGATTTATCAAAACTAACAATCAACAACACCTCATTTATTGCAAATTTGCTCAGATCTTAAACTAAACTGAATACTTTAACTTTTTAAGAAAATGTGAATAGTGCTTCAAAACAATTACAATTCCAGTGTGTTGGCAGTGCTTGATAGAGTACTGATGCGGTATTCCGAATGGTTTTTAGAGCATTTCTATGCGTTTTCTTTGTGTGTTATGGACTGTTCCCCATAAGTCAAAAGAGTCCACTCCTAACTCTCTATTATATGCTGACCCAAGTCAATGAGAGTTTAAGATGTTGTTTGCCTTCAGCAATATCAAAACACTCATCAGCAAGAATCAATGGCATGATGCTTTTAGTCTGAATATTCACCATTAATGCATTTCAAATACATTTAAAATGTATTTCATGCATACAATGACATCGAGTATGACCACGTTTATAATTTCTGTGTAAGCATAATCTAAAAATTTATTTTTGGAAAAAAATATCTCAACAAAATTGCCTAAATGTATATTAATTAGTGCTTTAAAACAATTACTTGTAATTAATTACATTCCAAAATAAAGTGTTTCCTTATGTGTGTACTGTGTATTTATTATTCATATATTAATATACACATACATTATATATTTAAAAACATATGTACATGTATATATTTATATGTGTATAGTTTATATTATATATAAATAAATTTAATACAGACATTTTTATTATTTTTCTAAAATATATATGCATGCATGTATATATAGCTAAATGAGGGTTGATAGCTAAACCAAACTGCCTTTTTAATATATTAAATCTAAACTTTTATTGTAAATGGCATTTAAAAGCAAAACTACGTTGCTAAAACTTTGATCCTTTGTGTTCAAGTTTCAAGCCAAAATTTTATACATGAGCAAATTTCTTACCAGACATATATGCGCAATACTAACAGTTGCTTGTTTTAAAATATCAAACTAATAAGAAAAAAATTTAGGATGTCTGGTGTGCACTTACTTGTTATTTGTCCAAGTATAGGGATACTTTCTTCCGTGCCATCAAATGAATTGATTGACACTGAGTAGTCTACATCTGGAGTTAAATCTGTGATTGATGTGTCTGTGGCTGAGGCAGGAAGACTCAAATCTTTCAAATCATCTGGAACAGATCATGAGAAAAGAAGTCACTCAAAGCTGATCAAAAAACATGCAGAAGTTGTGAAATGTGCAACTGCTGACATCACGCACCTGTATCTGATATAATTTGTATTTTGTAGCCCTGTATCTGAGACGAAGGCCTCCTCCATGACATATGCACTGTATTTTCATTTAGGATTTTAAATTTCAAGTCTGAAGGAGGCTCCACTGCAAACAAGAGGTTAACACAGTCAAGATCACAAGAAACGGCAATGTCTGAATTAATAATAAATTTAGAAAAAACATTAAATGATTTTCAACACCCCCAACGACAAACACTTCAGGACTGAAGTTTAGATGTTTATTGTTGGGCGAGACAAACAGAACCAACAGTAAAGGTGACAAAACACGACATAAGAGAGTTGACAGAAGCCATTTCGGTTCAAATGGCCTTTTCTTGAGTTGCATAACCTGGAATCTCATGGTCTGCAGCTCAAGCATAGAAGAGCTAAACACAATTCAAGACCTATCACAAAGAAAATGTCGTCGACAAACCATCCAATACATGCTGAATGCAATCAATACAAGGCATGCCCGTTCACTGGAACTCTGGTGACAAAAATAAATCATATCAAGACAATGTTTCCATTCCCAAAATATTGATTATACAATGGAATCAGTTTTTCGAGATGCCAAAGATGTCCAGATGGCTCTGTCAGGAGTAGAGAGAAATGCATATATGTTATATACACGCTTTGTATATATACATATATTCCAACAAGGCTTGAGTACTAACGAGTTTTACTGAAGGTATCCATTGCAAATCTCAAAAAAAGAATACACAACTTGTCGTGACAGACTTTTGTGTAGTTCCTTTTCATACAGAAGGTGTACGTGACAAGACAACACTCCTAATTGAGAAGTATGAAGGAAAATATACAGCACAAAAAAAAAAATTGATCCGCATTCGTCTGGTTGTCAAAGTGTCATGCACATGTACATGGGTGGACAACTTATTATACTATTTCCATGTACACAAAAGACAACACAACAAATGTATTTCAAAATGATATTCTGTGATAGACATTACTGACATGAAATCTACATCAAACCATCGTGGATCTCATCTCAGCAGGCGATGAGATGTCCACTTACGTACTCAACATCCATGTTACATCTGAATGCATGAATGCTGATGACTGATGTAAATCTCTGCTGTCAGAATAATGCCTTGAATGCAAAGAATGCATAGGAAAAACAGATGGTGTCATTCAAAATGCAAACTACAGGTGATATTAAACATGCTTCCTATTACAAAAAAGATTGAGTATATGTAGAATGACTGCAGCTTGCAATATCACATTCTTAAATATAAGGGTTGTAAATGGCCATAGAAGAACCATTTTGGTTCCCCAAAGAACCTTTTAGTGAGAATTCTCAAAATAAGCTGTTCTTTTTTTTTAGTGTGAAGAACCTTTTGTGCAATAGAAAGGTTCCATGGATGTTAAAAGCTCTTCATGGAATCATCAATGCCAATAAAGAATCTTTATATTTAAAAGATTAAAAAAAAAAAAGCTTTGTCATTCTTTGGAGATTAAAAAGTTCTTGATGAGGTTCTTCAGCTCAGTATTTTACAGTTTTAAGCAGCAGAACAGGATTTTTCTAAAGTAGAGGATTTGTTTTTAATTGGGACCTTTAATTTTAAGAATGCATTTTAGAGTTTTGTAAACATGGCACATTTCTTACTAGCCTTCATCCGTGGGGTTATGAAGATTCACAGTGTCTGCTATAGATTTATGATCATCTATAAGAGCAGATCTTCGCTATAGAGACTTTTTCCATGCACTACTCTTCTTAATTCTACTTGACAGCCAGCTGAATAATGAAGACGTGGCAAAAGGTCACATGTGCAAAGAAAAAGAAGGAAAAGTTTGTATGGAAAGAAGTGTGCGTGGATGGAGACCAGAGAAGCAGAATATCATTTTAAAATAAATGGTGGAGGAAGCACACCAGAAAAACGACAAACAACACGACCTGCTGGAGAAAGAATGCTCACCAACCTGACGCGTCAAACTCAAACAGTCTGGGCCGAATCCCTTCATGTGTCCAAACAGGCCAAACCCGTGAGTCTTCACCGATTCACAGATGAGGCATCTTGTGTCACGGCACCACAAATGATGTGCAAAATGCTACCTACCATTGAGCTTCACTAGCTCAGCAACTGTTATAATAACGTGACGTGACAGCTTTGTTGACAGTTTAATAATGCGAGTGACACAAACATCAGCTGGTGTTGAGTTTCTGGAGACTTCAGGAAGAGGAGGCCCATCAGGAGAGCACATCTCTCATCCCCCGAAGAGAAAGTCTGCCCCATGTCAATAACCTCCAGCCAGTCAGGCATTCTTTCTGGCTAGCACCGTTGCCAGGCAGTTCGGAAAAGAGGTTGGAGTCTCCCGGAGAAACCGAGCAGATGCCAAAGTAATTCCACAACATGTGCTGACATTAAACATTACTGCATATTAACTTTCCATATGAATTGCAACTCAGCGTTTTCGCGAGCGGCTTCAGGAAACCTAAAAAGGCTCTTTGTCTTTGTGCTGTCTGAGGACTAATTCAGCCCTCTCATGTTACATCTTTCCATTCTGTTACAGCACGCACAAAAAAAACACCAACGAATCTTTCCATTTGGTTCTCCAATTGAATCAAACTTCATCCTCACGTTCTCACATCACTTTCGCTCGAGACAGCTGTCAGTGGAATAAACTGATGCTTTAATTAACGACTTCAAATCATGCGGTAGAAAAAACGTATCCATTTTACTTCTGGAACACATTTGATTAAAAATAAAGCGCATGTTCTTTTATTATACAAGTATTTTTATGTTTTAAATTTATTTGATGTATGTTTCCAGCTAAGGTTGTTTTGATTATAGATCTTGACCAAGATCAGACAATTTTATTTAATTTCATGCATGAAGAACTGTGTCAAAGACTTAAGGACAATGTGCATTTTGCTTATATATGGATAGTAAAGTCAGTGTATCACATGTTGTCCGTGTTACTCATACTTGTATCTCACATTTTAAACTATGTGTCATTCAAAATGTGTAAAAATGATCAAATCGAAGTATATTTTTAAATTCATTAACCTAAGAGGTATAAAATACAAATTAAAATATATACTAGAAACATACTAAAAACTAGTCATAAATAAAGAATAAATAAAATCAAGTTTATTTTAAGCCTTTTCATAAGAATCCAGCAGTTGTCAATTGTGATTGGATGTGGGGAAAAATTAGGCTAGATTCTGGGTGGGTTTTAAGATGGAAAATATTCTGAGACCTGGCAACCCTGATCCAGCTAAATGTGTAGTGACATGGTTTAAAACTACATGATTTTGTTGGATGTCTTTTGACTCTAGATAACAGTATATTAGAGTTTGACTCTAATATAGTTCACGCAAAAATGAAAATTTAATAATTTACTTATCCTTGAGTAGTTCCAAACCTGTATGAATTTCTTTGTTCTGCCGGACAAAAAGGACCATATTTTTAAGAATATTTGTAATCAGGCTGTTTTGTGTCACCATTGACTTCCAAAGTTGGAAAATAAATGTACTATGGAAGTCAATGGTGACCCAAAACAGCCTGGTTACAAACTTTTACCTCACAACAAATGGCAAATTTAGACTGGAATCACAGACAACATTACAGGATTAACATTTTTAAACTCATAACGTAACACATCATTTTCAGCTAATAGCTTATTAGAACTATTTATAGAAACTATTAGGCTATAAATAAATATATATAATTTTATCATACAGTCCAGAGATTATTTATAAGGAGTAGTAATATAAGATATAACTAATCAATGTATGCTTGGCATCCAATTAAAGAGCAAAAACATATTTCACTGTAAATGTTTTAAAACAGAAGACGTTGAACAGACGTCATGGACTATACCTTGAGCTTCTACTGAATTCAGTAATATAGTTAAGAGTGCAGCGGCAGCCAAAGACAGCCTGATCTTCATGTTTACAGACACAGTCAGCAGCTCATTAATTAATCTACAAAGAGAGAAGAAAAAATAATGAATCATTATTTCTAGTCATTCCATATAGTACTCTTAATAATAGCAGCATTATACCTATGCATTATTGGTGTGCTTAGATAATTTTATACAAAATATGTTTAAATATGTTTTAACACCTAAACATTTACATGTCTATTAGATGAGGGAACTAATGTGTAGATTTACCAAAGGGTATTTGGAATGAGATCAGCATGAAAGCTCACGAGCGCCTCCACGTGGAGCTTGACACAAGTGTAGTGAAAACGCTAAACCATTATCTGATTAATAGCTAGATACGCTTAGACCTAAACTTAAATAAACAATTATCTCAGAATGATTTAATTAAAAACTCTCGTTTTTTAACCAAATATTAAAAACAAGACGTATGAGAACTTGAATAAATTATGCATTAATGATTTACAATATTGTGATTCAATCCTTTAAACGTCACATAAATCACCTCACTACGAAATTCCTGACATTAAAGCGCCCCGAGTAATATTTTACGCTAATGTCATTCCCTGTTCAAATTCGCATTCACATTCCCCTCGTTATTTAAAAACCCATACAATTCAAAATAACTATTCTAAAATGTTTGAATGGAGACGAGTAAAGAATTAACATTCAGACCTGTATTAGTCCGTCAGTATCACAAATGGAAAATAAAGGCTGAAGTCCTCCTCCAGACAGACTGAAGTCGCTCATCCAGCAGTGAGGGAAACCTCTGTGAGAATGGGAGGTATCTGAGCTCAACCTGACACTAAATAGGGGGTTGTTCCCAACTTTACTCCCTTACGAAATTCCTCAAGAATGGAGCCCCCGCTTCTGAATCAGAGATACGGGACTAGGCTACTTCTGTGATAGGCAGATGTGCTGGGGTATTCAATTTTAATAGGCTACTAGAAAAATATGGCAAGAATGATAAACTTTCAGAATTAATAGAATTAATTAAATGCTACTTCACACAGCCTACTTAATAGAGCGATTTAATTTTGCAGCTGTATTGTATTGCTAATTCAATTCATGTGTTTAAACATAGCCTACGTAAAAGTGAGATTAAAACTCGATATTGTTTTATGGTAGGGGGTATATTTTGCTCATCTACGCTCCAAGCATATGGTCGCTTTGTTAATGAGGTAACTAACTTCACTTCAAACAATGTATTATGCGAAACGGAAAATATATATTATATATAAGTTAACGTTTTTTGGTTCGAAAGTCGTATTATTTATAAGTAAGCAGAGTGCTTTGGTCGCTGTGCAGACTGAATAAAATCACACACTGCATATTATCTATCTATCTATCTATATATCTATATATATATATTTCTCAGTCTGCACAGCCACATATACACACAGTAGTTTTAAATTATTACATAATTACTATGCCTAGAGCTAAAGCCACCAGCATACTGAGTATGTACATGGACTTACCAAGATTCTTGCGCAGTTAAAAAAAAAAATCTCTATATAGATATATATATATTTTTTTTTTTTTCTCGAAAATGTGATTAAAAGGAAATTATTTTAATGTATTTGTATTTTTTAATGTTTTTTTTAAGCAGTTACCAGTGCTGGGGAAAGTTACTTTTAAATGTAATGCATTACAATATTGGGTTACTCCATAAAAAAAATCATTTTTATGAAAAGTAATGCATTACGTTACTTTTTCATTACTTTTTAAATATGGCCAGAGCTTGAGTGTTTTTAATTTAAGACATTATATTTATAGCAAATGAAAGGCATACCAAAAAGTGTCGCGAATAAACCTCAGGCTAAAGAAAAAGTAAATTCACATCTGTAAAGTAGAATACAGGAGAAGGAAGTTCAATACTCTTCAGCAAATAATAAAAAAACAATAACAAAGCACAATAGTTATTTTTATGTAATTTTTGCTTGTATGTATGGTTGAACTGGATCATCAAAGGTCAGCAGCAGAAGACATTGGTTAATAAAATGAGATTAGAAACATTTGTGTAAATTAATTATTGCAAGTTTGCATCATATTCATCATAGAGTTTATTTTAATTCATTTTGATGAATGCAATTTTTTTTTTTTTGAGTTGAATTAATGCACATATCAACATCCATTCAGCAACCAATGCATGGAACCAAAGTCCTGCCCTACAGCTTTTCTTTTCCAATAATCAGTTTGACTTGGATGCCCATCACAGGATGGAAGAAAACACCTGTTACTTATACTGCATCATAATTTTAAATCCAATTAAATTTACTGAAAATACGGTTGAGAGGAAATCTTCAAACACAGACTGCCAGTGAAAGGTTTTATTACATAATGATTGCGCTTTACAGTACAATCAATAAATATTAATCCAATGTAATGAAAATAACTGACAAGACATAATTCTGAGGATTAGAGATCTTTACAACTCAGAGACGGGCATGTTCAATTCTTCTTGGGCAGCGCTGCATTGATCAATGAATACAGCACATAACCGCACCCTGTGTAGAGAAGAGGGGTGGGACAATTAAAGCGCCATTAATAGAGCCAAACAATTACATATTCATTACATTTTCACTAAAAAAAGACATACAATTGCAAACTACATGACCTAACAGTATAGCTGAATACAGAAATAAATACATATTTTTAAGAAATTGCGTTTCATTTTTGTTGTATAACAGGACCCACAAAAACATTAACTTTAAGGAATACTATTGTTTTCTTCCATGTTTGGACAAATTTGTGCACGAAGGTCCTAGGTGTGATCCTTGATATACACATACATATAAAAATAAATGTCATTTTCCATATTTAACAACATAATATTTCTCAATTTATGCAATTTCTTCTAATTTTAGTTTTTTTAGTATCTCTAAAAGGTGTCATTTTTAATGTAAAGCATGCTTACATAAATGATGCATCTACTATTTATTTTAATTCTTTAAAAAATTATTCCAGTATTTCAGATGGCAAAACCCTAACTTTGTCGACATCTGTTGGCTGATGATGGAAAAAAAAAAAAAAAAAAAATCTAAGAGAGTGATTGTTTGACACATTGTGTAGTAATTTTGCCAATGTTTTCCCGATAGTTGATTGACAGTATTAAAAAAAAAAAAACGCCTCTGGTCTGCTTAGTTGGGGACACCTGATTTCTAGTGATTATTGTCATCTTGACTACAGAGACCTTCTCTGCATT
The DNA here is from genome assembly GCA_032353835.1 of Enteromius viviparus. Classification (NCBI taxonomy): domain Eukaryota; kingdom Metazoa; phylum Chordata; class Actinopteri; order Cypriniformes; family Cyprinidae; genus Enteromius; species Enteromius viviparus. Next base: position 1,576,986 of record JAUCNO010000279.1, on the reverse strand, counting down.
TGATAAATAAAGTTTAATTCTCGTCATAATACATTACCATTACTCTGTTGTTCTATTTGATAATGTT